>JAAGVU020000040.1:34610118-34620919 GCA_011763525.2 Mormyrus iriodes
ATATATATAAAAACCACACTTTGAATCTTAAGCCATTATTTATGTTTGTAATTCCATTCTGCAGAGCTGCCCTGCCACTAGCTACACTTAAACATTCACACATGTGATCAGATCACATTTCTCAAATTGCCCTGGTCTGCTGTAGAAATCCACCTCAGCGAGGCATGTAAAACAACACAGAAATAAGGCCAAATTCTGCACTCCTCAACTTGAAGAAGAATATTTTCAATCTCTTGGGAGAGAACCTCAGGTATAAATGTACCATGCTTTTGGCAATTTCTCTTTTTAAATTGATTTTTTTTGTTCCTGCGTGATAATCGGTCGGCCTTGACTTCCTTTTTCTGGGTCAAGGTGCATCGATGGTCTGTAATAATTTGATAATGCATTAATAATACATACTATTGACGAGTGGTAGTCAGTGAGTAAGAATCATGTGCTGCTGATTCTTGGTCCCAGTTTGATTCCAAGCCTGGATGGAGATCATGAGCATCTCAAGGTCTAGGGTGGGAAGGGAGATGCTGGTATTGAGCCCTCAGGTACCACGGTAAACTCCTCTCTATCACACGTCAGTGAACACACAACATTGAAATCCCAAGTACAAGCATGTCCACATGCTGTTTGATTCTCCTGATGTGCTCTTAATAAGAGTATAGTGGCATAACATTTGAGTCCTGGGCCAGCCAAAGGCCTGCACTTCCAACCTTGCCGTGCTTTCATTTTAAAGGAACTCTGAGTTTTTTATTGTCTTGATCTCAGGCTAATTAAATGAAATTCCATAATCACTACTGAAGGATAAAATAATCGGTTAGGGTGAAATTCATTTAGTGTTAATGTAACACAAGTTTACATCCCATCCAAGGTGTCCGACAGTCTTGTATCCTACGCTGTCCAAGAGGCTTTGGGGTCCTTATGACTCTGGCCAGAATAAGATAGATGGATGGATGTCTACTTTTTACCCACAATCCTATACTGCATAAGCAGTTGGAGATGGATGGATGCTTACATGCTTGCTTGTGATAAAGGATGCTCTGTGCTACAAAGACAGATGTGTGCAGAGTGAACAAAAAGACACCTTGACGTACATTATGGAATCCCGGGTAATTTTAAAAGGTGATTTGCATTAACTAAAGAAACTGTAAGTAGTCTGAGTGTTGTCCAGTTGACAGGAAATGGCGTTAAAGGCCTTCTTCCCAAAACACACGCATCTCATGCCAGTTTCACAGCCCATTGTCATCCTTGAGAAGGATTTATTTTTTTCATTGGTTTTGTTTACCGATTGCCTATATCCCCGGATACTTTCCATAATACCCGCAGCCTGTGACAGGCCTGCTGCAGCCGTGGCAAATCCTCAGCATGGAGTGAAAGAGAGGACCGGTGCAGAAAGGAGCGAGAGAGAAGGTGTTAGCGGGCTGGGCCGTGGGGAGCGGACAATGAGCAGCCAGGTGCCCATTGTAAGCTCAGCGCCAGCTGCCCCTTTTAAAGCAGATCAATGCAGACACAGAATACCTGCCTCCTCCCCAGAAACCAATCACTGCTTCTTTTTTTTTTTCTTCTAGAACTTTCCTTTTTTCCGTACCTCTGGCTGAATGGAGCCAACTGGCAGTTGTGTGGCGCCGATGGCGTGAGGCAGAGAAAAGCCCCCGCAGGTGGTGGGCATGGGGGGCCGCTGCTTTATCATAGGGGCCTTTTCAGCGGGTACATCAGCACCGCGCCTGCTCTCTCTCCCAGTGTCTGCACCCCTATTTACACAGTGCCATGGCCCACTGCAAATACGCTTTCAGGCCACAATAGGATCTTTTGCTTTTTTTCAGGAGGTGAGGGAGAAAACACCACAAAGGGCTTGTGAGGGAAACTCCTTTTTTCCCCACCTGCTCTTTACTCCTGTCACCCTCTTTTAAAAGCATGCAGGCGTTCAGGCTGAGCTGAGGAGTTAGCTTAGCACAAAGCTACCGAAGAAGCACATTAGCGTCACAGCGGGGCTCACCAGCTCACACCTCGGGCACTCTGAAGGGAAGGTGCTTTGGGGCACATCAGTATGCTGCCCGGGTTTGTAGCTTACAAGTTTGAAAATGAAGAGGCAGCAGCACATTACAGCCTGTTTTCAGGTGGTGTTTAGCATTTGCATAAAGTTGCGCCGCTGTCCTTTCAACGCATAGAAGTTTTACCTGGACGATTGCGGCCGTACTGCAGAAACCCCCCTGGGGAACTGAAGCAGAAAGTTTCAGGTCACATTGTCTTGACTCTGGCTTTGATCACGTCACAGGAATATTTGCATCTGCTAAATGTCAACAGCAGTCTTTATAGTTCTTGTAAACCATGGAGGCTGTGACCTTAATCCCACTTATTATTATGCCACTTGAGATTCAAACTCATTTTTAAAGCATTTATTCCAAGGGAAGACACCATTGCTTCACACCTTCAGGGTGGTGGGTTTCAACTTAACTTCCACTGTCTCTGTCAGGAATGCAATTAGGCTCCCTGGCATCTGAGATAAGAGAAACAAACACACACACACACACACAGAGGTGCTCCTCGACTTACAATAGGGTTACATTTCAATGAATAAATGAATCTCATTGAATGTGTAAATAAATAAGTGTACTGTAACTAAAGAAATACCAGTAATTGAAACGTAAATAAACGAAAATAAGTTTATTTGGTTAAACACAGAAAAGACACTGTATGACACGTTGTTAAACCCTGTATGAGATGTTTATGTTTGCGATCGCTGCAGTCTGGAAGTGTGGCTGCATGGCTGCTGCCGTCGTACAGCTCCAGTGAGAGTTATCACCAGCCTGGGAACAGATCTCAGTGCAAAGTTGCCTACTGAATGTGCATCGCTATTGCACCTTCAAAATATTGTACAGTTAGGAGCATCTGTATATTTTATCAGTAAGTGGGGGGGGGGCACTGCAGCCTCACACCTCAGGCTTGCTGGTTTATGCCCCGCCCCCCAATCAGTGCTCCCTGCAAGCCTCAGATATGCAACTTAGGTAAACTGGTATCTCTACTTTGCACATACCGTGTGCTTGTGTGTGTGCATGTGTAAGGGTTAGGGTTATGCTCAAACCCTCCACTTCTGGGGTCTGGCTCCAGGTTCGGTGTGACCCTGCTCTGGATAAGCCGTGTGGAAGGTGGATGGATTATTACCAAACTAACCGTGCGATTGAAAAAGCATGAATGGTTTTCGGCCCAGGACAGCGTCCGATTTTATTCTAGTGCAGCACTCAATAGCCTAATTGACATAATTCTTTAGAAAGCAAACCACCTCGCGTGGTCAACAGTCAGTCGGTAGCTAATTCACGTTCTCTAGAGCAGTGCTGGATAAACTTGGGGCCTTGCCAGGTGGAGCTTATGTGTGAGGCTATTGTTCTTGCTGAGCTCTTAATTAATTAGCCTTGATTAACAGGTAATTCAATTAATTTAGGCAATTTAATGTAAATCAAACATGTTAGTCGAGGGCTTGATGCCGGTAGCCTACCTTTTTATTTGTGTTCATTGAGAAATACGTAATTGTGGAACGTGGGAAGGAGTGGCCACCTCCTCACACTCCTGGCCCTGTGGGCGGGGCTGGGCATTTTGCATGTTCTCCCAGTATTTGTGCAGTCTTCCAGTGGCTACTCTGGTTTTCTTCAGCAGTCCAAAAGAACATGCGGTGAGGTGAAGCAGCATCTCTGAATTGCCCAGAGTGAGTGGGACTGGCATCCCATCTAGTGCTCCGCTGCCTTGTGCCCTGTGCTGCCTGTCATAGGCTACAGGCTCATTGTGATCCTGTATTGGATAAGCAGTGATGGATGGATGTATGGATGATTCT
This sequence comes from Mormyrus iriodes, assembly GCA_011763525.2. Taxonomy (NCBI): domain Eukaryota; kingdom Metazoa; phylum Chordata; class Actinopteri; order Osteoglossiformes; family Mormyridae; genus Mormyrus; species Mormyrus iriodes. Next base: position 34,613,933 of record JAAGVU020000040.1, read on the forward strand.
TAGTGAAATCCATTGAAAGTCACATAAATGTGCAACTTGAGTTAACTATGTTGTTTATAACTAAAATGATCATTTTAAATAACCATATTTTACTATTAGGCCCTTTTTGGAGAATCTTTTTTTTTCCGATGCTATTACATCTCTAACAATGTTTGTGTTTACATAAAAAAAGAAATAGCTTCAACAAAAAAAAATTAAATCTAATTAATTTAGCGGAGAGCTTTATCAAAGATAATTAAAATCTTGACAGGAACAAAAAGCAGAATTCTGTTTGGCTGATGAGGCCTGCAATTACCCCCTGCTGTAGGTCTGTGGGTGAATTTTGTCCGCCCTTGGTCTCACGCAAATGTTTGGGCAGCAACTGCAATAGACTGCAGAGTGATGGAGTTTAAAGCATTTGTATCTGACCTGGTGCACCACTATTTACAAACAATTCATCATATGCTGTTTTTAAGCAATGAAACATTCCTTGTGGATCATTTGTCCTGCATATTGCATGCTTTCTAAAACCTCAGTGCTTTTACTTGGGTATAAACAATGCAAGGCATTCTGGGAAACCATATTTAATTCTAAATTAACTACCAGCTTTCACTACATTCATTTCATTACATTAAAAACTGCAGTTACTAACTCTGGGGACCACAGCAACACACCGGAATCCATAGATGCATAATAACAGAGATCCTACCCAGGGTGCACCTTGACTCGTGGCCTGGGCTCTCTGGGATAGGCTTGGCTTTGGATAAATACTTATAAAAAAGGATGTTCCCACTGGGAAATGAAGGAAGGAAAAACATCAAAATCCTGTTGTGGTTATTCTCCATTTCTGCTTGTACATTCACATGGCAGGCAAAGGCATGTAAAGTCAACCGCTTACTGCTAATGGTGTTATTGTCTCTCCTTAAGAGAGGGATACCTTTATTAAGAAAGAAGCTAAATTAAATGAATTAAATGAAATGAAATCATGAATCTGTATGGTTATATTAGTTTAATATGTAGTTAATGTGAGTGTGTGTAAGGGATATCACTGCTTAGGCCGGTGACATTGACAGGTGTTAGCTGGTGATTTGCTGGCTTAGCAAGGGAAGCCTGGTCTGCAGGAAGCAGAAGCGAGACTGAATCGCCGACTGGAATCATGAGGAACAGCGTGGCATTTAAGCAACTGCTGTAGTCTGCAGGCTGCGGTATGCAAAATGCACCCTGCAATTGTGTTTCATTATGTTTTATAGAATTATTTCACTCATTTACGCAATTACTTTTTACTACTAAGAGATACTAGCCTTTAAACTCAGAATTTATCTGAGGAGTAAAAGGCAGAGCAGCCGCATGCCGTGTGAGACAAAGCGAGCGGTGCCTTCTGCCATCACCCTCCTGTCAGAGCTTCCTGATCCTCCCTGGGACGATTTTCTTCGACCAGGTTTAGGTAAACGACGCCTGCAATCAAACCTTCATCAGGGAACTTGCCGGCAGCATTTTTTACCTATGCACACTTGTCAGCATACCCCCCTCCCCTTTTTTCTGGAGGCTCACTGATACAGGGGAGAAGATGCTGCACAGTATGAATAATTGAAGGCTGAGAGGTGCTGTGTAAACTGACCCCAAAGATGGGGGGACCTTGCCCTGCCCCCAGCACTTCACACCATTTGCCCCTGTCTGGCATCATGTGACTCATTCCAGCTAGTGATGGCGGGTGATTGGCTGCTGCAGTCGATCTTCAGACTCATGCAACACAGAGTGTTTCACTTTTCAGGGTGATTCATCCACATGATGGCTCGAATAATGTTTGCTTTGGCACAGAGTGGTTCATTTAAAAACCACACAAATCATCTCTGATGCCTAGAAGTCATTCATCTGATAATTCATTATTTTATTAAACTCTTTTTGTAACGTAATCTTCTCTTAAAAACATGGGGCTTGTTAGTAACTGCACTATGAAACTATTCTCATTCTCAGTTAAGTAACAATACACAGAGTCTGTCTGTATGTACACTATATAAACAAAATTATTAGTATTCACCTCTTGATCATTGAATTCAGATGTTTCATTCAGACCCATTGCCACAGGTGTATAAAATTATGCACGTAGCCATGCAGTCAGGTTTACAAACATTTGTGTAAGAATTTGTTGTTCTAAAGAGCTCAGTGAATTCAAGTGTAGTACTGTCATAGAATGCCACCTTTGCAATAAGTCAGTTCATAAAATTTCTTCCCTGCTAGATATTCCATGGTCAACTGTAGGTGGTATTATTGCTAACTGGAAGCATTTAGGAACAACAGAAACTCAGCCACAGAGTGGCAGGACATGTAAAGTAACAGAGGGGGGTCGCCGAGTGCTGAGGTGCATAGAGTGTAAAAGTCGACAACGTTCTGTTGACTCAATAACTGAGATCCAAACTTCCTCTGGCATTAACCCCAACACAAAAACTGTGTGCAGGGAGCTTCATGGAATGGGCTTCCATGGCCAAACAGCTGCATGCAAGCCTCACATCACCAAGTGCAAACGTGGAAACGTGTTCTGTGGAGTGACAAATCATGCTTCTCTGTCTGGCAGTCTGATGGACGAGTCTGGGTTTGGCGGATGCCAGGAGAACGTTACCTGCATGACTGCACTGTACCAACTCTAAAGTTTGGTGGAGAAGGAATAATGGTACGGGGCTGTTTTTCAGGGGTTTGGCTAGGTCCCTTAGTTCCAGTGAAGGGAACTCTTAATGCTTCAGCATACCAAGACATTTTGAACAATTCTATGCTTCCAACTTTGTGGGAACAGTTTGGGGAAGGGCCCTTTTCTGTTCCAGCATGACTGGCTCAGTGCACAAAGCAAGGTCCATAAAGACATGGTTGGGTGAGTTTGGTGTGGAGGAACTTGACTGGCCTGCACAGAGCCCTGACCTCAACCTCATCGAACACCAGTGAAATGAGCTAGAATGGAGACTGTGAGCCAGGCCTTCATGTCCAACATCAGTGCCTGATCTCAAACATGCTCTTCTGGATGAACGGGCAAAAATTCCCACAGAGACACTCCAAGATCTTATGGAAAGCCTTTCCAGAAGAGTGGCAGCTGTTAGCTGCAAAGGGGGGACCAGTTGATGCCTAAAGATTTAGAACAGGCCCTACATATACCCTCAAAAACAGCAACAGCTTCAGTAGAGGGGGTACTGTAGTGACCCTACCATGACCATCCAAGGTCTAGCATTGTTCATGGTGTTTAAAGAAACCAGTCATGTTGAATGTAGTTAGTGGCAGACTCAAACTAGAGGGACTCTATGAGAATCATGAAACCAGTAGTATCTCCAGGTTTTACCTAGGCACTAATCTACACTTGTTTCCAATGTTTCCAATTATGGATGCACCGATACCGGCATTGGGTCAATACTGCGGTCAGATACTTATACTCGTACTCATAAAAACTGTCCGATACCAAGAACCGATACCACTTAATTGCTACATTACGTTAAAATTCCAAGCCGCGGCATTTTGTCAGACTGTACGGTCTGTTCTGCTAAAGTGTCAAGAAGAAGAAGGGTTTAATAAGCAATTAGATCAAACATCTAAAGATGCACCATAGCGCAGAGTACACAGAGTTTGCTAATGCTGGCAGGGAACGACCCCAACAACAAGCCTTAGCGCAAATATTGGAGAAGCGAGAAAAAATGAAACCAATGCGTTATTTATATCTAACATTAAATAACGAAACATATTTAATGTTAGATATAAATAACGGTTCAGTTTCAATCACCAATATAAGTACACCCGGGTATACGCTTTTTTCGCTCCTATAAAAAGAAAAAAGATCATGGCCAAGCGGACCGGTCACAGTTCTCCCGGTCTGCGCACCGCAACGTGCGGTTACATTTCTGTGGAGGTGCGCGCCTACGCCCTACTTATGATGGAGATTCGACGCAGGAGTGTACACTGTGTGTGTGTGTGAGAGAGAGAGAGAAAGGGTCTTTGCTACTGTGGAGTTGTGAAAGCTTCTCGGAGGGGAAAAGTAAAGAAGTGATATCTGGTATGATGAAGATTTATTCGACATCTAGAAGTGGCCCTATGAAGATCTCCAGTAAGTTAAAAAACCCTGAGGAGATATCAAGATTTTCTGACTTGACCATGAATTACTGACAGCCTGTCAAGCTTTTTTGATGCTTTGCTAAGTTACTTAGCCTGATAAATGACGATGGATTGATCCATCTTGCGGAGTCGTAGTGCAGAAATGCCTCCCTTGTCATTAACTCGCTCCTGATTCGACTCGATTATGGCTCTACACAGCTGCATCAGTATTACACTAAATGACGTGATTCTGCAGCCCGCACTGTATACATATATCTCAACACACTGCATACTTGATCTAATACTACTCTAATCCTGAAAATAGTTACTGAAATGATTTTCCTCACCAAGACTGAACATGGATGCTAAACATGAACTTTCTGCCTCAAATTCTGATGTGATAAAGAAGCTTTTAGGGGTGACAACTTTGGTCAGCTGGCTGGCGTGAGATTTCTAATTCGAGACAAGTCTGCACATTCATTTACATGTATGTAAGAGTTTTATTACCTTGTAAATAGTGTGAAGGGTTTGCAAACAACCCCAATGCTTTTGATGTAGCTAATTATTGGTTTATAATGAAATAATACAGACTTGCTGTAAGATTTCTTGCGTGAGCTTGGGAGACTGAAAGCATGAGTGTCACACCAGATGCATGAGAGATGACAGCCCTGAGCTTGTATATTGCGACTAGACAACATCTGGAATCTTGTCTTAACGGGAAAAAAACAGGTAATGAGTTCTAGAACACTAGAGAGGCATGGCCTCTTTCTGTATCACACCAGCCTGGTTTCTCCCAGAATCTCTTCCCAGCTAAAGCTGAACCCAGCTCCTGGTTTCACATTTAATTAAGCACTAGGCATCATGACGACTGTTTTAGCCTGTAGGTTTCTGCCATTAGAGCTGGGTCTCTGACGGCCGGCCTCCATGGGGACATTCAGCCGTACTATGCAGATAAATAATATAGAGATCTACGGTACTGCAGTGAACACAAATGACACTCATACAGCTCACATAAAATGCAGGTGTAAGGGAAGTTGCAGTCATCCACATTTAGCTGCTGATCGTGCAGGCAGCTCAGTGGTAGAAGCAGTTCTGGAAAGGTGTGATGCTGCAGAAGCTCCCAGAAGACTGCAGGGCTGAGGAGAGCCAGTGGGTTGCGGGGTTTGCGCTCTGCGTTCATTCAGATAGAGGAGGGCTCCCGAAGCATGTGAGACATACATAACCTGTGAGCCAAACTGCAGTTGGGGGCGCTGTTGACACTCCCAGCCCCACACACCCTCAGTGAAGGTAAATTTCACCAAATTCTGCACAACAGGTTAGAGCAGATCACGGGAATCTCATCCCCAGGTTAGACCACACCCCAGGAATTCCATACAACCCTCTGAGCTGAGCTCCAACACCAACAGGCTAGAGCAGATCCCCAGAATCCCATCCCCAGGGTAGAGTGGATCTCGCCAATCCCATCCCACCCTCAGGACTGGGCTCCAGTGCGACAGGTTAGAGTAGATCCCGGGGAATCCCATACCACCCTCAGGGACGGGTTCCAGCATGTACAGTGGATCCCGGGTATCCCATCCAACCCTCAGGGGTGGTTTCCAGTGCAACAGGTTAGAGCAGATCCCAGCAATCCCATCCCACCCTGAAAGCTAGGCTGACAGTCATGTGCACTTTGTGCTGACCTCAGGTTTAATGGAGGCCAGCAAACAGTTCCATGGGTTTCCATCTGCTGAGTCCTTACGCCACACCAGAAAGGATCCAAATCAATGGCTGCTTTTCCTGTTTATAAGCCAACACCTACTTGGGATTAGATGAAGATTTCTTTATTAATTTTACCCACTGAATCTTCTTTTTTGAATTCTTTACCATTCCGAGTACAGTTTAGGTTTTTTTTTTTTTTTTAGTAAAATAGCCACTGTAATTGTGCGGACTAAATACATTATTGGTATGAACAATATTCTGTAAAATGGCTAGATTTCATCTTTTTCTCGTGTGCCATAATATGTGACATAATGGCATTAGTTACCAGGAGAGTGCAGAGTTCAGAGCAGCTTTTCATCTTGCTGTGCCATGTTTTATATTATGGCCACAAAGCCAGGCCAGTACTGGAATCTGGAATATATGCAACCAACCTACATTTTTAACAAAACAACTATATACATTTAATAATGCCATTTTCTGTTCGGAATATGTTTTTGGACGATTTGATTCTCAAGTAAACCCATTCATCTAACATTATGCAAGGAACTGCAGACATAATTACACTAATGTAATTATAATGGATGCCAACAAATGAGACAGACTTGTGAGGCCAGCAGCCTGTGGGAACAGCAAGCAGCACGTTATACATCGTTAGACATTAAGCTGCACAATAAGAATGATCACAAGGTCAGGAGAATGACAGCACATAGGGGAGAGCTCTCTGTGGGCATGTATGCTGCTTGTTAGCACGGATATTAAAATGTACTCGCGCACCCGTCCAAGTCCAGCGGAGTGGCTGAGCTGAGTTGGACGGGGCACTGATGGCCAGGGGGGCTGTGTAGAGCAGGTTTCGACTTGCTGTGTGGTCTCGGTACGCACCCCAGCCCCCAGCCTGCCCCTACCCATCTCACCCTGAGCTGTCAGATCTGAGACAGGTCAGCAGTCCTTCGTAATTAGCCTTAGTGTAAGCCGCTCTCGCTGAAGCACAGAGAGGGTCGTCTGCCCCCCAGGAGCTAACTGAGGGAGCGGCCAAGGTTGCTAACTCAAGCCGACATTTTTATACCCAATATATGTATAAGCCAGAGGTTCTCAATCCTGTTCCTGCCCCCCAGCCAGAATGTTTTCATTCCCACCCTACCTTAATCAGGCTTATATGGTCCTTAACAGGCTAATAACACTATGTAACAAATTTTTATTTTTATTTTGTTCCTGGGTACAAAGTGTGTTTTCCTAACCCGTTATGCC
>JAAGVU020000040.1:34620948-34642086 GCA_011763525.2 Mormyrus iriodes
TATACTTTTACAACATAAGCAATTAAGAAATAACATGTATTGTCCAGGAACAAAATTTGTGTTACATAGTGTAATGAATGTGGCAGGTTCAAAGTAGTGTGGGTTGGAACATGTCCGATGAGGGGGGGGGGTACCAGGAACAGTATTAAGAGCCTCTGGCATACGCCCTGAAGCAGGATGGGAACCCCCGTCGCTGTTTATACCCACATACGGCCGGAGCACACCTGTTAAGTTTACCACGTAGTTACGGCATGGCTATTTCAACGGCATACGGATATTTTTACTGCGATTGAAATCAATCTATTTATAAATACATCACATCTAAGCATTAGCACTCGGAATCATATAGCTGAGTGAGTGAATTCAAAAATATGAACAATAAAAGCATTACCGAACATTGCAAAACGCTTACCGATACACACTTGAGTAATTTGCTACAAGACAAGCAGCTGTCAATTACCCAGTGCAAAGGTGTCGCTTCGCGCAGCCCTTCCTGTAGGAGGTATGTTTCTGTTTAATTACACTCCTGAACCCGGGCCCTGGCCATTCTGACTTAATGAAATGCAGCGGAGCCCCAAGTTCAGCATATATGATATTCATTAGAGTTGCCATGGAGACTGTTTGGCAGTTTTAAATCATATTCTACTCCACTGTTACACGTAGAAGCTGTGATGATGTGTACATTAAGATAAATTGTAAATCAAAGCAGGCAATTATATTAATATTTAGTGTGTGTGTGTGAATGGCAAAAAACACAGTGGGGATGAGAAAAAAAAATAGAGAGGAAAATAAAGTAAATGGGGGCAGGGAAGTGGGCTTCTTACACTGAGCTGTGATGCTCTGTAGTATTTGTTTCCAGCTGGAAAGTAGCTGGCACCACATCAAACACGGTTACATCTCAATGCTACACTGATCCAGTAGGAGAATGGCTGGCATCTTCTGTTTGAATCCTGCTTGAATTCACACTCAGAGCGCCCCCCACACTGGGAGGGTTGGGAGAGGGCTGGATCGCTCTCATCTATGATGGGTGTTTTTGAATACCTCTAGACCTGTGGTCTGAAAATGGGCACAGTCCAAGGGCAGCACGTGTTCAGCCTGCCCTCTCTACCCCCACCTTTCTCCGGCCTATAAGCTGAGTAGGGCAATCTAATTCCAGCCAGCAAACAGAGCTGCAGCTCATCCACAATCAGAAGCCTCGCAGCACAAGGGCATCCAGATCACAACTGCTCTGCTCTGATCGACAGCCTGTAGTTACAGCAGAGTAAAGTGGTGCTGGGGGGGATGGGGGCACAGTAATTTTCAGCATCAGAAAACACGGGTGAGGCTGGGTGGGGGGCAGGGCTATGAGCCTCTGTTTCCTGTGCATTAAATCACGTGAATACACGCGTGTCTCTGTGAAGCTGCGTGCATGAATTATGAATGCAGACTTGTGAAAAGGCACAGGAAGCCAGGGAAATATTACAGTGATGGTACACCAAGATGGATCATAAACCTCACACTTCCCACACTCTGTAGTGCCAGTGTGACTTATGGTATGTCCTGAATCCAACAGAATGTGAATAAGACCCTCAGCCAAAGACATCTGTGGGACTTAAAATGTTGTTTTTACCACTAAGACAATTTTAAAATGGTGTAAATGACACAAGATACAAAAATGATGCGTATCTCGAATCCAGCAGATGCAAATACTGTAAAAATCCTGCTGCCCTTTATTTATATTTGGTCGCCTTTGCAGTTGTATTGTGGTAACTAATGTATCTACCAATTTCCAACAGGCTCAGCTGCTGGAATCGATAGTTCAGCTAAAACTAAAGCTATTTTTAGTTCTAAACAGTTCTAAATTAGTTGGATAAAAATATTATCATCTCTTTAATTAAAAAAAAACTCCAGGGCAACTCCAAGAAAGTTGTGCCCTTTCACAGGTTATCTGTGTTTTTAAAAGATTTAAAACTAGTACTGGAATCCCATAGTGGAGTTTTCATCCATCCATCCATCCATCCATCCATCCATGACCACTTACCCAGTTCTGGGTTGAGGTGACTTTTGAGTGTTTCGTTTAATTAATTTATCTGAATCACAAAAAAAATATTAAAACAAAGGTGTTCAAGCTGAATCAAAAATTTGCTAGTATTGCATCATTATTTTGATGTTTTGATATTTTCACTATTTTATGATATTTGTAATGACATTTCTGCCACAGTTGTCTGGTTTACTCAGATAAATAATTATATAGATTCTTTTCAGATTTACACTGAACATTAGTATATATACAGAAATGAGAAAGAGATCATTTTGGAATATTTGAAGTAAAATTTAAATAATTCTGAGGAATCAGTCTGACACTTCTCTATTTTTAGCTAGTGTTTTCAGTTTTCCTTTGTTATCCATTGTTAGCAGACAGCTGCCGAGGATATACTGCTGTCCTCCACCAGCCAAATGGTGGGTCTTTCGGTTATTACCTTTGCCAATTACCTGCTAGCAATACCATGTTTATGGCTAGCTCTGTGCTGACAGTAGGGACTGGCCTGCCCAGTTGCGATTCATGTTGTGCTGCAGGGTGTCTCACACAAAGAGAAAGAGGGCAGGGCATTTTAGAGGTGCCCCCCACCAACCCCCACCTCACAGATGGCCCCTTATTCAAACATTTTGTTCACAGTGGCTGTCGACCCTGTGCCTTCCAGCTGGACCCTGGGAAGGAGAGTCTGTTGATTACTTAATTCATTTTCTTTATTATTTAACACAGGCTGCTTTAAATGTGTCATTTTCAGGATTATGCGGGCCACCACCCTGCGACCAATCCTGTGTCAGTGGGTGTGGCCATTGTGTCACTGCGTAACAGACAGCTGTGGGCCTCATTTGCCCGTAAGCATACAAACACAAACAAATCGACGTCGCTGCCTCTCCAGCCAGGGCCAGTTCCAGGCATAGGCAAACCAGACAGCTGCCCAGGGCCCAATTGGCACAAGATAGCCCAGACAAAGTCAAAAAAGTATATATATATATCACTTATTCATATATACAATTTATAAATAAGAATAATTACAAAAAATAATTAAAAAAATTAAACCATATACATCAAATCAAGATGTTTACATGCAGGCATAAATACGGCCGGCTCTAACTATAGGCAGAACAGGCAGTTACCTGTGTTGCACAGGAAGTGAAATGATCATCACTTTTTTGCGAGGGGTCTCTCCCAAGTAAAGCTCTGCTTTGGGCCCCTGAAAGATCGATCCAGCCCTGTCTCCAGCATTCATTTTTTTCCAGAGTTTGATAGTGTACGGCTAAATGACCAGTTATTGAGATCATGTTGTTTTTAAGCACTTTATGGAAAATCTTCGCAGAAGATCAAGTAACATGTATTGCCCTTGAAACACATAATGTTCACAACAAAGGGAATGGATTCTTGAGAGCAGCCGTTCTGGCAATCAGCCCTGAAGGGGAACCTTTTTGTCAGGTGTTGCAATTTTGTGCTCAAATTGTGTGAAAGTGTCATTTCACAGAAGATCATTTCATCTGCACTGAAATTAAGGGCTTGAACTGATTCTGAATATATAAAAAAAAAAAAAACTGTCACAACACATGGTCAGGGAACTAAAACAGCCCAAACGCACAGCGCCAGCCTCTCACAAATCACACAGCTGAGGTGCTGCCAGTGTTTGTGGCACTCGCTGACCTTCATGAAGACCTGCAGCTCCTAACCAGTCATTGCCCTGCACACCTCCCCTCAAACCGAGCGTGGGGTATTTCTATTTGTGAGGCCCTCAGCACCTCAGCGCACCATACTGGTTGGTTTTGGAAGCCTAACTAGGGGTGATGAATTGGTCCCTCTATGAAATTTTCATCAGGAGCTGTCAGCTGTGTTTGATTAACATTAATTCCCCCCCACCACCACCACTCTTCCCCAACTGTATGCAGATGAGCTGGTAGCTGGGTAGCGAGTGGCTGTAGCAGGCGGGGGCCCATTCATCTTTGTCAGCCCGCATTAGGAACGCGTCACCCTCCCCCCAGCACCCAGTACCCATGGGGTTTGACACCCTGCCATGTGGGGCTGAATTTACATCACCACACAACCAGCCTGCCCTGTGCTCAGTGTTCGATCTCTGCCTCTGCCTGGCCGAAGCCCCCCCCCCCGCCCCCCAGGGAGCCCCAGGGCATAGTCCGGTAACTCCCTTCAAGGGAGTGTCCTGTACTCCCTGGAGAACCAGGGAGGGGGGATCTGTTGCAGCATGTGCCGCAGATACTCAGCATGATCCGCAAATACTCAATGTAGACCACAGATACTCAGCTTCTGCCACAGATACTGTACTTCATGTGATCCACAGATACCTTAGTGTGTTCCAGAGCTAAAAGCAAATACAGGTACTGAGAGCAAGACTGAATCAGGGCAGACAAGCAGGAGGAAGGGCAGCCGGAATGAGAAGAATTGCATGCGCATCCCGTGGTGGTGAGATCAGGCAGTGATTCACTTGCTTTGCCGAACCTGTCTGATCTGATGCACACATGCTGCACACATGCTCAGCCCTGCAGCTGTGCTTTCTGGTAAAATCAGAAAGCCGTCCAGATAATCTGGTTGTGATGTCACTGTTCACAGGCGACAGGCTGAGGTGACACTCATTGATGGCCATTTTGTTTTTTAACAGCTTTATGGGACAACGCCTGCAATGACAGATGACACAGAAATGCTGCAATTTTATGGATTTCTGAAGGTGACATTGAATCCGGGGACCAAATTCTGAAGGTCATTTGGCAGCAGGGGAAAATGCTGAGGAAGTGACCCTGCCTTGCCTGTGCATGGACTGAAGTGCCCCCCAAGACATGGGCTCTAGGGGGCGACAATGTCGATCAAGATAGCAGGGACTGTTAAAGCTTTCTGGTAACCAGTGAGCTGGGGGTAACATCAGGGGTCGATTCCACTGAGTCCCCTGCTCTTCAGGGCAATTAGTACAATGCACAGTATGGGGGGGGGTTCTCCTAATGCATCGGGTCTCTTCCTCCTTTTCTGCTGAGTCGGCACCATGTGCACGCCTCTCCATAAGCGTGACGCACGCACACAGGCATGCGCTTCCCTGTGTTACACCCCCTCACCCCCGCACTCACGCATTACGTTCTGCAAGGTGCTCAACTCTACAGTGAAAAATCACTGCTATAATTTAACACGTGAGCTGCTTTTAGGACTGAGAATGGCTGGATTATGTCATCATTTCTTACCTTCTAAATACCAGCTTGTCCTTTCAATAATGATATGATGTGATCTTAATGCTAAAAACACCACAAGGTCTGCTAAAACACATGCGCTCTGCAAGCAACCCCTCAGGCAAGGAAAGATTCGATGCATAATTATTTTCTGAGATCCCCAATGAGCGGAAGCAGAGCAGCTCTATGCCTACGCTTCAGATGCACACTCACTGTAATATCCCATTCTGTCTACTCAGCTCTTATGGGGCCCAGAGCCATAAAGCCTCCTGCAGTTCGCTCGCGAGCCGCAACATCTCTGTATAGATAATCAGGATCAGTCCACATGGCATTGGGATCCCAGCCGGTGCCCAGTGTGGGAGTGGCTGCCCAGCTGCCCGGGGTAATCTGGATCGCAGCACTCTGCGCGTAATCCACCATAAACACACAGCAGGTATTTTAATCTGCTTGGACATTTTCCAGGCTTAACGGGCGCTGCCAACTTCAGAAGAGGAAAAAAAATGTTGCGTGGCGTCATGCAAGCACTAGACCTGCAGAGTTTCTAAAGATAGCAGGACAAGGAGTCTGCAGAAACTGCTATCCATTGCATCTCATGACATGCTGGAGGGTATATGTCATGGTGGGGGGGGGGCAACCATTTCCCTGGAATGTGTGGCCTTGTCTTGTGCCTCTAATATCAGCTCCCATGGGCGGGGTGTCAGCCTGGATAAGCAACCAGTACCAGCCCAGTCCCCCCACCCCCCGAAGGTACATTGTAATTACCATATATAGCATCTGAATATACATATTGGAAGAGATACTAGCTTGTTCAAGAGTAAAAAAATAGGCTTCAGAGACAGACTGTGACTGATGAGCAGGGGAAGGATGTACATGTGAAGCATGTGGTTGTGAGATCACAGAGTGATTCAGCAAGCAGCTATGAGGATCCACCCTTATAGCCTTTAGCACGAAGCTAATTATGCCTGCACTATATTTGACCTACTGCACCACTAATCCGGTTGTACAAATGCATTAATGAAGCACTGAATGAGCGAAGGGGCCTGTACAAATGATTGGCACTCAGGTGCTCCTGGTCCCTGTCTGTGTGGCACCAAGGTATGTTAATATGCTAGGTGTGTTAGCCTTCGGGAGTAGCAGTTAGCCTTTAATGTTGACAGTGGGTGGGACCACTATGAACTGGTTTAACCCAGCTCTCAAACCAATTGTTATTGGTTTCTTTGGTTGAAAATATGCAATAATAAATGTAAAGATAGGTTGTTGAGTGAGATATATGAAATGATGAGACTGTATCTGCCTTGAGAACACTACACAGGTAAACATACAAATAATAATAACTGTACTCTTGTCCAAATACAGCACTACCACCTTCATGTAGGGGGGGGTAATCCTGAGTCCACACAGTACCGCGTAATGCTCTTCATTTCACACCCCGCCCCCCCCCCAGCTAATCCTCTCCTTCCTTAGCATGCAGCACTGGTTGGCTGGTTGTCATGGCGATCCCGCGTTCGCCCCAGCATTAGAAAGGAGCCTTTCTCACCCTCTTCCTTATTCTTGCTCTCTGCCTCTCCTGTCCTTTTACTCCTTATGCACTGTGAGCTCACTCTTTCGTCCCCCCGGGGGGGCCCTGTTCCTCACGGCTGCATCTGGCATGCACAGCAACTTCAGGAAGGTTGAATCCCCCCCCACCCCCCTCAGGGTGCTCACACCTACAAGGAGCATGTTCACACCGAGAGTGGACTTTACAAACTGTTCCGGTCAGTATAGTCTGTACAGGACACAGGCAGTCCAATGGAATCTCACTAGTGAAAATAGTGAGTTAATTAATCAGCTGTAGGACATATGAACCTGTAAATTGTGCACATTGCTCTGAAAGCAGAGAATTGTCTTTACTTACTGTACACATGGCCAGCTGTGTGTCTTCAGGCCTGTGGTGGGGGGTGGATGTAGGGGCGGGGTTGCCATGTCCAGGCCTGACCTGCCGGGGGGGGTCTCACTTACAAAGCAGTAACAGGATCACAGGTGAGTCATGCTCTTTCCTAACACCCCATCCTGACGTTCATTTCATCCTCTCTCTGCCTCCTTTCATCTTCTTGTTTTTTCTTCTTCTCTCCCTCTTTCTCTCTCTCTAGAGCCAAGAGTCATGTGACATTCACCCCCACCCCCTTTGCGTCCCACTCACCCTTCCTTCCAGATATCAGGTCACATGACCTACATGCATTTTGTGGGTGGGGGGGGATTCGTTGCCTGTTCGTTGACCCTCGTCTTGTAAACACGGCCACACTCCGCAAAGGCTTCTGAATGGCCACAATTATTCGCGTGAGCCGGGCTGCCTGCCAACAAGGGAGACCCGGCACCCAGCTTCCGCCTGGCCAGGAGCCAGGGACGCAGGCGGGGGGGTGGGGGGCGCTACCTTATCTGGCAGCAATCATGGCAGATTTACAGTGGGGAAGCCACACAGGGCCTCCAGTGATTGCCTTGGCTAATCTTAGCTCAGCAGATGATATCAGCATTTATGTGGCTGATGACATCGGAATATTAAACATTTAAAGAGGCAGGACTCCAAGTGTCGGCCAGTCTCTTTATCAGAGCTATAAAGGAGACATTTTTACAGCTTATTTAAAAATAAAAACTTAATGGTCTTAAAGAGATGAAAACAATCTGGCAAGCTGGCTGATGAACTTCATCACATATCCAGTCTGCCCATAGATTAAGGACAAAGAAGTGGACCTGAAGTTTAAGCAAAGAGCATGAACTGAAATACTCGTGCAAAATGTCAAGCTTTATTATGATAGATGAATTGTGTTTCTTTGGTTGAACCAAACTGCATATTGTTCCTCAGCGGCTTGCTCGCCAATTCTGGCGATGTGCCTGACATGTTCGATGCAGAAGGCAGGAGAGCTGGACAGGCGGCTTCTCACTCTACTTCAGCTCTTAATTGCTTTATTGGATGGCGTTAATTAAGTGTCAGTCAAGTACTAATTAAAATGGTTTCTTTACAACCGACAGGAATCTGACCTTATGGAGCAGGGAATTGGCAACTGTGTTAATGGTCACGGCTTTAGCAAAGAGAAAAATTAAAAATAAGTTTGTGAAAGTGAAAAAAAAATAAGAGCTAACTGTGATTAAAATGTTTATGTGGCACTTACCGTATAGTGTCATGTAAAAAATAGTGTCACAAAGAATAGCGACTCCAGTCGGCAAGGCCGCCCGCGGGATAACACAGAAATCTCACCAATAACTCCGCGAGTGTTTTTCAAAGAAACATAAAAAACACCCCCAGAAACCTTGAACGGTCTACTTTTCAAATATATATAGGAAGCAACTAAATCTATTTTAGAGTTTTGTGAGGAAAATAAAAAACAGGAGTCGCCGACGCAAGTGACTGAGTCGGGATGCAGCGCTGGTCGCGCGCCATCGCTCAGCTCGTCGGTAACTGCGAATGCGGGAAAGAAGTCACGTGGTAAATGACAAAATGTCACGTGTTTTCTAATTTTGATTGCAGCTGTAAGAGCTTTTGTCCGTAACTAGGTGGTTGTTGTTTTAGCATTTTTCACAACCTTTATGAGACTTTTTTTGCACGTATAAGACTACAAAGCAATCGTTTTCGGACTATTTAACTTATGTTTCTCAAAATACATCTCGTAAAATACGTTAAAATAGTACGGATTGCATTTGTTGAAAATTAGATATTTTACTTAAAATATTAACGTATGCACTAAAAACACAGATGAAGCATAATTCACATAAATGATGCAACTTAAGCGTTCTCCGTTCGGTCAAAAACAGAAGATGGGAAGTTGCGACGCAAAATTAAAAAATAAAAGCAGAGTTGCTAATTACGTTAGCAACTTACACATTTGGAAATATGCAACTGAATGGTTTCAACTATCAAAGTTGCTAACAGGAGCTTTTGGGTGATGTGCCTCAGTTCAGCAGTAAAATATGGATATATTTTGCTAATTATATTGGTTTATGTATTCACACACACACATATATATATATATATATATATACACACACACACACACATATACATACATACACATACATATATATTATATGTGTGTGTGTGTATATATATATATATATATATGCAAAAAACCCTTGGAAGTGCTGACACTTATCTCATCAATATTCACAGTGTAGGCCACTATCTTTGAAAAAATAGTGTTACTCCAAACCAAAGTTCCAACGCTTTAGTAATCAAACCAGGTGAATTTTCAAAATGGTTCAATCACCTATGTGTAGCCGACCTCTATGTCTATAAACTCCAGAGCTCAAAGCTCTTGGGCAAAAATGTTTATTATGTTTTTTTAACAACATCTCAGCACCTATGAAAGAAGGTTTTTGAAAAGTGTCAAGTGCAGAGTTTGTGCTGAATAAAAGCATATGTAGCGCTTTGAGATAAATGCTTTTTAGATAGGTGAGATACATCAAAATGTCCTCGACCTCAAAAGTGGCAGACAGGCCTCGGACTGCAGAGGGTTAAGCACTGTCCTGTCTGCTGTTACACGGGTGCAGAGTATTGCACTCTCACTGTGTCTAACTGCTGTCAACCCCACTCCCCCCCCAACATTCAGGTGGTGTCATCCCACCCACATTCCATTGACATCCCGCCCCGTTGCCCATCTGGTCAAAGACTTACTCACCCGAACATCCGTCCAGCCCATCCAGCTGCAGCAAAGCCACTAAATATTTCATGTAATGACATTCTGGTCCAGAAGCTTCCGCACTCTTTAATAATTTATAGCAACATGAGGGAGGGCTTATCTGCTTCCTATAATGATGGAGGTAGAGGAAGAGGAGGAAGATAGAGATGGGGGGTGAGGTCATACTGGGATTGAGACCGGAGAGTTTGCCCAGGGGTGTCCATGGACCTGCCTGCACCAATGTGTTTCTGAGACACCGTGACCTTAAGAAAACTGCATAACTCATGGGTCTCCATTCCATACTGCTCACTACAGTCTTTACACATCATTCCCAAGGCATCCAATCAGGTATCGGGGGCAAACATGACACCTTAATGAAGACCAGAGCTGACAATATCTGCCAGTAAATGTCTCCTTCATTCAAATATGGCTATAGAGCACAAGGAAAGTCAAGCAAGAAAGGAAATATGGTCACAATTAGTTTCAGTATAGTTTTGTGAGTTATTTATGGAGTTGAGAGGAAATACTGAAAATACAGTAATCAATAAATGTACACAGAAACACACATGAGCAGTATATTGAAAAGCATTACATGCACAGGCAATAAGAAAAAAAATGCCCCGTAATCTTAAGTTCCATTTCATGATATAGTCAGCCTACATATCTGCTGGCTGTTAGGTGAATGTTTGCCTAGAGTCATTTCATTGATTTTAGATTCGCTGCAAAAGGACTTAAGAAGATCAATTGATTTTTGTTTCCAAAGTGAATACCAGCTTCTACAAATTATCCTGAAAATTATGGTGATTCCAGCCAATTATGAAGCTTTATGACTCGATACATTGTTTACTTCAATTGTTCATGTTGTATCACATTGCTGATATTGAATGATGTTCATCCTCATCCGGAGTGGGGGGTGGGGGGGGGGGTTCCTGTGACCCTTTGAAAGCAGAAAAATGTCAGATCATCCTGTCAGCAAACAGAGACCTCTAGGACATTCAAGCACTGCAGCATTAATATTAGCAACATAATGGGAAGACCTACATTTAACTGATATTACAAAGAGTGTTCCCTTTATCATTTATGATAATTTTACACTGTAGTCTAATTAAATTAAAGGGCATCCCCAAGTGGACAGATTAACATGTTGTCTTAAATTGATGATCATTTAAATTTCTTGACAAGTTTAAAAGCCCATAAGTAAAAAAAAAAAGGACAAGTTAGTGTCTGTAGATCTTTCACTCCTATCTGTCTCCAGGTTCAAATCTCCCATGATTAATCAACGGTGACAAAATGACTTTTCTGTCTTCAGAGTTTAACTTGTCGTAGCTATTTAAAATTTGACAACTGACAAGGTAAATCAATAGCAATTATAGAAAATGAATTAACTGAAATGAATAAAACTATTCTAACATTAATAATAATATTTATATGACTAATAAATCATTAAACAGAGAAACAATCTTAGTGGCTGTAGTTTTTTGTGCAACTTAGTTTATATTTTAAGTAACTGTATACTCTTTAAATTACTCATTGCAATAATTCTCTTCATCCAGCTACAATATGCTATCTGTTTATGAACCTCATATTCATTTACTAATTATAGCTGGAGACCTATACTGTGTTAAAAAAGGAGTCTTCCTCAAGCATCCTCAGACGTGCTTTTTTCATTGCTGCCTCCGATATCCGTCTTTCACTTTCCCTGGCAGTGTAACGTGACAGATTCTCCTGTGGATAGATCAATTAGTGGACTGCAAAAGGAAAAGATTCCAATTTAATGCTTGGCTACATCCACCCCAGCGAATTGGTAATTAAAATTTGGACGCCAGATTCCGTTCTGGGGCGGGGAAGCGCGCGTGCCTCCTCCCTTAATGTTTATGGTCTGTGCTGTGGAGTTTCAGGCTGCCACACACCGCGTGAACGTGTTGTGGGGGCGGGGTGCCATGGCTTTGATTTCCAGCTGTCAGCATGGTAGCAGCAGAAATCAAAGCCAAGGCAGATCAAGAGCCCCCCCTGGCCATGACAAGGCCCAGCATGGCCTCAGCAAGGGACCTTATTTTCACTCTTCTCCCTTCCTTCTCGTACCAAACCTGCCTTTCGCATCACTTCCTGTCGGCTCTCAGGGGCAGGCTCCTTTTCCATCATCATCATTTTCCTCATTGGCACCCAGCTTCATGTGGCTAGCTCTGGTTTTTCCTGCCTAACAATCCCTCTCCTCTCCCCCCCACATCGCCGGGGGTGCGGGGTCCAGCAGCATACGGCCCCCAGATTACGGCCCCTGCCAATTTTGGATATCCGGGGTACCAGCTCGTGTAACCGCCCAGTCCTTCCCTTGGGATCCCAGTACGGAGTGTTCAGATCCAGGACTGATGCTATGGACCTCTGACGGGGAGTAGGGCTTACTGCCCCCTCCAGCCCCCAGTGCTCCCTCCCTGTGCCTCCTTTGTGCTGCACTTGAGCTTGTGAATACAGGACAGAGACAGCAGCAGCAGCTGCCCAGTGAGTCTTAATGAGATGCACTGTGTCAATGGGCTGCTCTTTGTGAAGAGGCAGGGAGAACACGGGACACTCTCTGCCCTGATAAACGCAAGCTGTCAAGTGCCCACCCAACCCCCAGCCCATTTCCCGGCCGGGCAACTGCCTTTTATTCCCGAAGGAATTATTTTACCCAGCTGCCCCTCTCTGCCACTTTGTTGGGACAGATTTTTATGTTACTGACTGTGACTGTCTAAACCTGGGTGAGGGAAACCATCGCCTGCGATGAGGGATTGTGTCTGTCACACACACAACCTGAATGAAAAACATTGTGTCATTATTCTGTATCTGCATACATGAAGCTTGTCATAATGCACCCAGGCAGCAGGAGGAGCTGATTACCTGAGAGCGCAGTGATTTGCCAGTATTACCCTATAATGATCCTCCCAGAGTTGTCTTCCCTGGTCACTTCATGTCTTTGAATGGCTCTTTAAATTCCCCGTCTCTTTAAGTCTGAAGCATGCAATGATCCTGGAAGGTCAGTAACTGGCATCACCCTGCCTAATTGCTCTCGGCTTTCCAAAAATGTAACACAAAACCTTTTTTTGCATGTTTTCTTAATGATTTCCGGATCTTTCCAGCCATTAACTGGAAGACATACAAGGCTAAACTTGAAACATTTTAATAAGGTACTTTGAAAGCCGACGATGAGCCACATTGTAAGGCTGACATTTAAACACACCGCTTTGCATGAAGCATGTTTCTGGACGAGAGAAGCTTCCATGCGATACTACGATTAGACACAGAGCTCCAGCTCGTAAAACATCGAAATTCAGCACCTCCAGTCTGTATTACATTTTTCAGAGGCCAAGTCATGCCTTCAGAAAGTGAACAGAGCTTGTTGTATAAAGAGGAAATCACGAGGCTGCAATAAACAAAGAGGATTCACTTTTAGATTTGACACTGAGATGATTGTAAATCTCAAGTAATCCTTTTAAAAACAAGCCAGTGTCCAGGCAGAAATCCAGCTGCTGAAGAGAGAGAACATACTAGCCCACTGCTGGAGGCAAGCGGTACTACAAGGGCTCTTGGTGATACTCCTTAAAGCAACATACATGATAATAAATGAATATTTATATACTTATATTCAAAGATGTATTGAATAAGCAGATGGATGGATGGATGGATACTTATATACACAAACAGTTCTATAATGAAGATTCTAAGGAGAGTTTGGGGGTAGTTCCATGTGGTGTCCTGTTGTGGAGCATTTCCAGTTTCCTTTCTGCTAGGCATCCCACTGCTTCTGGTATTTGCCCCTGGTTAGCTGCTGAAAGGCTATCTGTGCTCCATAGAGAATATGGACCATCTGAAAGCACGTCTGAAATTATTTCTGCTGTCACTCCTGAATGTTTATCCCAAAATCCCACATCCTTTATCAGATACAAAGTTTGCTCCCAAACTGAAATACCAGGCTTAAGAACAAAACTGTTAAAACATTACTTCTGAATGAACAGCAGCCAAAGGGTGCCAAGGAATGTTTTTCTCTGGGATAATGAAAGTTTTCTGATCCTAATCATGATAAATGTCACAATTGGGCCGTGCTACACCTCTGCATTTCCCATTTTTGTTGTGATGTCATCTTCGATCGGAGCACTCTATTCGTGTCCTGTTCGCTTGCACAGTTTTTCTCAGCTAAACCTTTTTTGGTCCTTATTAGCATTTCTGGATATTTCCTGGCCCATTAATGATTCTCTCATTTCTGCTCTGCTTTGATTCGAAATCACACCAGATTTTGACTGAACCAGGACGGCTCAGAATCTCATTCTGGAGCATGGGAGTGTAGTCAGGAAGTGAGTTGGATCTTACAGGCTAATGGGTTGAGTTTTGGAGGATGGAGAGGACCTTCTTCTTTGGGCTCTAAGTCAGTGACAGGAAATATGGTCTTCAGGGAACTGTGGAGGAACAGCTGCACTGCATCTACCAGCAAAAGGACAGTGAGAACACGACAGTTGACCTCCTTCTGCCAGGTCTCTCGGTTTTCTACTTTATATACTAGACATTTTACAGGAGCAGTTCAGCTCTCCTGAAAGACCCATCATAAGAGCTGACAGCAAATTAATAAACATATGTGTTCCTGACTTCATTCCAGAGGCTGTCATTTAAATAAACTCAGCAGTTGCTCCTTTTATTGTAATGATTCGTGTCCTCCCTGCATATGTTCTTTACTCACCGTGGTGACCACCATTACGGCACACCACCTCTATTAGGTGCCAGACGCAAAATTATCCTTTTGTTCTGATCCCACCCTCTGTCCACAATTGGCTGACACCACGAGGTTGGTCAGCAATACTAATTATGCAGTTACCAGCATGCTCCGCACCGCACCACACTTTAAATGGTGTAAATTAATATATTTTTTCGTGTATTTTTGTTAATTGTAATAGTTGTGAGTGTGTGATGTTTGCCATGGAATGTGGGTTTTTCATGAGTGTGTTGGCTTCCCTGCCTGTGCCGCTGCTGGTGTTAAACCGATACTGGCTGCTAATAAAGAGAGCAGCTTCCATTTAAAAAGAGATGTCATCTCTTTATATATTATGACTGATATATTTGCCACAACGCGTTTATTTGCCCTCTGTATGCAGGTCTGCTTCATTGAATACATTCTGCGCCCTCTAGGGTTGTGGCGTGACACAGAACGAACATGGTGGCAGCATCGTTTTAAGTATACGGCAAACTGTTCTCGCCGACGAGTTTAATTTAATTTCATCTGGATGTCATTTGACGTATATGGCCACCTTACGGAGACTGCAGGTCTTTCAGCAGCAGAATGGCAAAGGGTGGAACCCAAAGGGGGTCCCTAAATGCTAAATCTCGTGTTTTGTGTGCTCTGATTATTCCAAGCAGGCCTAAACTTGTTTTCACAAGGGCAGTGTTTGTGTGTTTGTTTGGTTGAGTAAATCCATGAAGGCCTGCATTTAACTGTCACATTTAAAAACTGGCATTTCTGAAATTTCTTTGCATTTCTCTATCTCTCATATTCATTCTTTCTCTTCCAAAAATCCCAAAATTATTTCCTCTCTATCTCTCATATTCATTCTTTCTCTTCCAAAAATCCCAAAATTATTTCCAAATAATTCAGCCTCAAATCTAACCCAACCTGAGGCCAGCAGCATTATGCCCATTCCAGACATGAGCTGCTGGCTAATTTCAAAGACAGAACCTGATCTCACATGATTTTAATAAACAAATTACATAGATGATTACATGTATATGTTAATCATTCTCTCATTATGGTCAAAAGTCAGCATTCAGGCTCACTAAACCTCAAAGATGGGTCTGTTATTCATTTTTACAATAGCCTGGTCCTTAACCAAACACACTTTTGTAAATAAGCAGTGCAGACTTGCAAAGCCATTAACTCTCTACAGCAATGAAAAGAGATTCTTATAAACACATTAGACATCCAACTTAGAAGTAATTTTATAAATCAAGTTCAGGGGGACTTGACTGGTTCTTGGTGACTTAAAGGAGTACTGGTCAGCTTGCCATGAGGTGTCTTCAATCCACCTTATAGGGCCCGGATAAGGGCCTGGGGGAGAGCTGGCTCTTCTAGCCTTTCCAGACAGATTCAGACTGAGTGCTGGTCAGCAGTGAGCCCAGTCAGCAGAAACTGTGATAACAAAACCAGCTAAACCAGACCTGTGGGCTGGGGTTCTGTTAATATTGCACGTTACTTAGATAAGTTACCTTATCACAGGCAGTATAACAGTCCCACTTCATGCTTTGGGGGTGCTAACAATTTGAATTGACGAAGTTTTTAAAAATACTTAAAGCTTTAACTCTAAGCTGCTGAAAGTCTCAAAGACAGTTTATAAAGTGAGGTTTGTCTCAGTGCTGACAACATAAGCTTCGTTCGTTTGTCCAGACTCAGCGCTTATTGACAACAATGAGCAGACCTTGCTGAATATCAGGCTTTGCTCATCAAAAAACATCATTGGTGGATATCTGCTGCGTGTGACACTTTATAGAGAGAGTTCTGCAACATGTGACCTAAGAGTTTATGAATAAATTTGCAGCTATTGTTCATATCATGTTTTAGGGCGTGGGTGACAATTGGCAGACAGCGGTGTAAAAAGCATTAAACATAGTGTTGATGGACTTTGTGGAGAGCATAGGTCTCCCTCCTTCTGTGTCCCCTGTGTGAGCCTCCCACTGTAGGGACTGTAGGGAATCTCTGGTTCTCAATGAGCCTGACTATCAGCACTGTCCACACACTGCCGCCCTGCCTCATAATGGAGGCTCTTCAGCGGAGAGTTCATTGTGGCATGCCACACGTTGGCAGGTCCTCAGCCGTCCAGCTGAGTGCCCTGCGAGGCTACCGCCGATTTCCACAAAAGCGTTTGTGTTTCCTCAATGGCTCCTGGAGTCAGCGACATGTGGATAAGTCACTAATATACTCAGTTAATCAGTAAACAACATGTAACAGTAAATAGTCCTGGATAGAACCATTCATGCTGGCTTAGCTGCCAGCCTTGTATGACCTTAATTGTGTCTCTTATTTGCGTTAAAGATTACAGTCATTTGTAATTAACAGTTAATAGCAATTAATGTCTTTGACTGGTGACATGTACAGGTATATGTATGTCAGACAATGAATGAATCACAAACAGAAACAATCGATTTAGGACAATCAACCCTAGGCTGTAATTTTAAAGCTTATATAACAACACACATTTTAAACTTGAAGTCACCACTATCAATAGATTTTCAATAAGAAATAGCTCATTTCAAGCTTTCAGCTGTGTAGCCAATGTTTACTTTCAATACACAAACTTGCTTATGCACTGTAACAAAAAGATCCCAGAAATCTTACTGAAAAAGTCATGAGTATTAGTGCAGAGACCGAATGAAAGGCGCTGGCTTGATTGGGAAGGCTTCACCCCACGGAGTCTGTGGGGAAATGGCTCCCACGGAGGGGCGCAATCCGCACCGGGGCATGAACAAGCTCTCGCTACATGTGTACCGCCCGATCAAATATACATCAAAAAAGCATCCCTGTGCTGCTGTAGCTATGAAATATTAAATAAACATTGTATCTTTGAAATGCAGCCATAAATAATCAAGGTCACTACTTTTTAAAAATACACATGGAATTAGCCATAGCAGCAGCCTGGCTCCGGTGGCCGGAAGGGCCTTTGCTCGAGAAATATGGACCAGGTGGACTTCGACCTCGGAGTCTCGGGGTGATTCTCCAGTGTCAATCATGGTGTGGGGGCCCAGGGGGATGGGATGGGGTGGGGCAGGGGATCAGGGTGCTGGCTGAGCCCCCTCCCCAGTGAAACCCTAGCCAGCCTGCCTTTCTGGGATGCTGCTCTTGCCTGGGGAGGATCTACAGGCCTGCAGCTCTCTCTCATGCTCTGAGCCCTCCTGCCCCCTCTGAAGTCGCTGGTGAATTATTCATCAGCGGGCTGCAACAGAGGCCCAGGCAGTGCATATCAAATGAGCCCCCCCCCCCCCCGCCTCGCTCTCAAAACAGAGGTTGGGCAGGCCTTAATTAAATGCAAGGGGGGAGGGGGGAGGGGTAGGGGGGGCGGAGATTCGTGAGCAAGGCTTCATAAGCAGGGAGTTTGGGGAGAAGTGGGGGGGGGGGGACTGGGAATGAAGCAGCATTAGGGAAAACATAATGACGATGTTCTCATCTAAAACAAATATGAACAAATGCCCATCAGAGGATGAGGCACTGCAAGGCGTCTAAAAATATATCCAAGCAAGAGTCAGGAACCATTGGATTTCAAATGCCTAGAAGTATAAACTTAAGAACATGTCTCATTTCCAGAATAATCCTCTAGTTACGGCCCTGCTGTTTGTTAAACAAATCGCAAATGACCAGCCTAATTCAGGTTCCCTCTGTGTGGGCCTTTGCATGCAAGAAAAGCCTAATTAGGTTTAATCTGATTAAAGTACGGCAATTTGGCTTCTTGTGCCTGCAAAATGAGCGCTTGCCAAATGAGGGGGGAATTAAAGGGGGTCTTAATTATCGGAAACAAAACGTCCAGCTCTTATGCTCATGAAGGGAGCAGTCAACACTTCTGTCACTAACTGCAGCCTAGTGCAGTGATGGACAAGCGGTGTAAAATACAACGTTGTGTACAATGGCATAGCCTGCTCATTTACACACCCTTGACTTATTCATCTCGAGCTCTTTGATGACATTGCACTCAGCAAAGGATATAAATATGTGCCATTCATTTATAAAGCTGAACATTTTATAAACACCGGTTACATATGGAGATGTAGGCATGACATCCATTCGTACTGCTCTGCTCTGTCATGCAGTGAAACAAAGGAGACCTTTGAGACGGTTTTAGACATAACACAATAATAAAGAAATACGCGGTGCGAAATTAAATGTGATCCTGGGTATAGCTAAATATACCAACACAATCATTTTCAGTTATCGTTAAAGATGTACCAAGAAAACGCCAAAGATAAAATAAGCTTAGGTTACCTGGCAGCACAGTGGTTTAGGAGCCTGACATAAATGGAAGGTTGTAGGTTCTAGTCCTTAGAAATCCTCTACTGTCCTACTTTTGAACAATAAACTTAACTGCAAAAAGCCTAAGCCTCGGTATATGTAATGAGGGGACATGCAGTCCAAGTGCCCATGTACATATCTGACATATAGAATCTTTGCAAACATCGCTATCCTAAATCCACTTAGCAAAGGATCAAACACAAGTTACATGTTTCTCAATTCATTCGGAGCATGTTGAAAAGTTCATTAAGATATGAAACTATTTGTAGTATTTCAAAATTTAAACTCCTAAACATTTGTGGGAAATCGGGGAAACATTCTGACACTGTTTTATTTCTCTCAGAGCATCTTCCCACATGGCCAGAAATGACCATGCTGAGAGGACGACGACAGCAGCCACACGTCGTCAAATGCTGTTATTTTTGCCTTCCACACTTTAAACTTCCTGTACGCAACCATAAAAATGCAGATACCTTTTTGCAAGTTTTAAAGTGATTTATATTAGCATGAGCCGACGTACCACCTGAGTAAGTACCAGGACAGTAAAGCATTTTAGTCCGTTTTGGGTCGAGGAGCCGGAACTCTTTCAGGGATTGGGTGAACAGACTGTACAGTACATGAATCCCCAAAGGTGTTTAATCTCATCAAGGCGGCAAACTGCACAACCTACTGATCTTTTACATTTATGTGAAGTACGAGTTACATAATGCAATTAATACTAGTTTATGGAGAAATAAAATATTTACCACACTTGACACATACATACAAATCAGGTTTTGCTTAGAAAACAGGTAGCAGGTAAGTAATAATAGAAAATATGAACTAGTTCAACTTCATTCCACTAACTTGCACATTTCAGCTATTCGAAATTATTGCACATTAATGACTGATAGATAGATTCCCATAATCTCAGGCTGTCTATGCAAGCCAGAAGATTGAGGAGAGAATTTGGAACTACATTCACTACCCAAAAAAAAGGCTTCAAGAGTGAAGGGATTATACAACTACCCTGGGAAACCATCAATTTTAATCTTTCTGTTGCTATTTACAATGTGACTATTTTTTTTTTTAAAAGTACCACTACGTGGAATGTATGGCTACAGTACAATATGAACGTTCTCATGGGATTTAAACTTGTTCAAAACCGTCATTTATAGATCAGTGTCAGAAACATTAAGTTCAAACAGGTCTTATCCGTAAGCGTTTATGATTTTTTTTTTAAATGTCAAACTGCCACCTGCTGGTCATATGGTGTAACCGCAGCTTGCCTGAACAGTGCAGTATGATTAAGATGCCAACACTACAATCAATATCGCGGCAATAGTCTTAGTGGCACATATCTTAATAAACAGTTAATGGGGAGCTGGAAAGATTCCAGATCCTACATGTTACAGCAAAACGACATTAAAAAGGATTGAAGTGTAAGCAGTGCAATCATTCACAGGTTTTTTTTAAACATTTTATTTTACGCAAGTACATCATATTTAATACAAGTCACTACACCTTCCCCCAAACAAAGGAAAATAGAAAACTAGGAAATTTTTTAAATCTTTTACATAATGCCACTGCACACAAGCAACAGAACAAAGCATTATGATTATTTTTAATATTTTATTTATTTATTTTTAAACACAGGATCACCTGAAGTTAGCCAAAGGCAGTTAAAAATTGTAGGACTTCCAATTGTTTCAAGATTAGTACAACAGTACAGTACAGTCAGTTGTCATAGAAAAGGTTCCTCATTTCAGGTCACGAGACAACAAACAAACTTTAATTTAAAATGTAAATTTTATACATAAATGAATATTGCAGAATGCACACATTGACAAAAAAAACGTCATGGGCAAGTCTTCAGTTCAGAAATGCATCGTCGCAAGACATGCAGACCAGGGTAAACAATTTAGCGTCTTAAAATGCTCGTAACGGCTAGTGCAAACAGTAACAGCAGTGATTTTAGGAGCACTCAGTAAAAAGTGGGTGGGGAACACAGGCACAGGATCCAGCACTCAGTATGGTATCTGGTTCTGGTAGTACTGGATCATGTCATATGTCTTGCTCCTGAAAGTGAAACAAAACAAACATCAATTATTCATCCATATACAGTGTCCATGTTCAACTGCAGCACTCTCCGTGCTGGGCTGAGCGCTGGGCAGTAATATATTACCCTAACTGCAGCACTCTCTGTGCTGGGCTGCGCGCTGGGCAGTAATATATTACCCTAACTGCAGCACTCTCTGTGCTGGGCTGAGCGCTGGGCAGTAATATATTACCCTAACTGCAGCA
>JAAGVU020000040.1:34665279-34675761 GCA_011763525.2 Mormyrus iriodes
CCACCCACCACCCCCCACGCCCGCCAGCCCAATCAGCACTCACCCCTAGTGTGGTGCTCTGCCGGTTGTAGCCAGCAAAGTGCAGGATGCTCTCGGTGGCCATTGCCAGACCTGTGTGCTGGGACAGGCCTGAAACCCAGTTCTGGTGCTTGTTCAGGTACTCCTACAACAAGATGCGGAAGCTTGTCATGACATTTAAAGGAACGAATTACACCCCCAGCCAACCATATGGCCGTCTTCTAAATGCTCCACCACACAAAACATCAAGAACAAGCAATGTAAAGTACGGGAGGGGAGCACACTAAATCTTCAGATTCACCTTTTCCTTTCTCTGTCAAACTATGTCTTGCTGTTTTTTCTCTCAAGCCCCATTCTGCAATTCTACATTGGAATGTGATGACTACAGTGGTGCATTCTTCAGGGAAAATACTGGTCTATTTCACTATCACCTTTCTCATAGAAGCCTGCAAAAATCTACTGAACTAGCTATCAAAATAAGGCTTGAAAAAACGTTTTTCAGAAGATATATAGCAAAATCCCACAATCAACAACAGAAATCACAATTACCGCCACAGCAAATTAGTGATATCTCTACTCGTCAGGTCAGGGGGTACCACAACAGCCATCTCAAAATCCATAAAAGAAAACATCCTGATTTATTAAACCTAGCCTTCAGCAAATTTCTTGCCCAATTCCTCCTTCAGGAGACACAGACACAGGCCTATGATCCTATAGTCCTTTACCACCGAACCAGAACTAATGTGATTAATTACGAATGCATCTGTGTGTAAAATGTAAATCAATAGTGAAACATTTTTCTATGAAAAACTAATGCAAACTGCCAATCTTGTATAACAAGGTTGTAGAGAACATGCCTGTTCCCTTAAGATCTGAAGGGCGTGGGGACCGACCTGGAGGTGGGACTTGGTGACAGAGGAGGCCCACTTCATAGCCTCTTTCAGGATCTCGCCGCAGCGGGCAGCAAAGTCCTTCACGATGCTCTACGGGGAGAGCCACGGAGACCGTCAGAGAGCTGGGGGCTACCATAGCAGTTAAGGTTTGGTTATACAGGTTGCAATACTGCTACACGAAGGGTTAGAAAGGACAAAAGGCACAAGGCACCCAAACAACTACACCAGGAGGTATTATAAAAAAGAAAATGTAAGCAGGAAGTAGCCAGTTCAGATCCCAGATAAGATGCAGCTGTTGTGCATCAGTCTCAATAAGAAGCAGCGACGGTAGGTGGGCGGGAGTCGGCCAGCAGCAGTCATTACCTCCCTGGCTTCATAGGTGTCTGGCACCGTGATCCGGTAGGGAGTATCCGGGATGTCATAGTACGGCTGGTCCTTGTGAATATCCTGGTCATGAGGGGGGAAAAAATAGTCAGCAGCATGTATCAGGGACTCAGGTTATGACTGCCATCTGCAATGGGAGGCCTCTTCAGAGCCAAAGTAAAATTAAGATCAAGCACAAGTCGATTAAATAGCTAATTAACTACATATATAAGCTGATGAAAACAACTAAAGCCTATGAAAAGATCTGGATGTACATTAATTGTTCGGCACAGTCTGATGAGCTATGGCTAAAGGTAACAAAGGGCAAAGGTAATTAGCTCTTTTACAGATAAGGAACAATTATCACTATAATTAGATTACAATTTTAAAACTGTAAACTACCTGTGTCGCATTTGATCAAAGTATCTGGAACTTAATATAAAGGCCAGGCATTAATTAACTTCAACATGAAATTACTTAAGTGTTTTTAGCTACCAGGTTTTACAGCAGGATAAGATACACAGGAAGAATTTTAATCCTATATTAAAATATGAGGACAAGCAGTTACAGAAAATGGATGGATTAAAATAGATGCATTGTTCTGAGTAATAATTATAATAAATAGGCAAAAAACAATGACACTTTTGGATGATTTCAGGCAGTTACTGCATGACCCCTCTGTGGGGCATCAAACAGGACGTACAGCGCTGAGAGACAGTGACAGGGTCTGCAGGATGTCCAGCATGGTCCTCAGCACTCGGCCGCTCCACAGCAGATGAGGGAACCTAGGAAGGGAGAAAGCAGGAACCCTTACTCACCTACAAAAGCAGCACCTCCACAGCCTGGCTTACATTACACACAGAATTAGAGTAATCAGTCCAGTCACTAGCAGGCACATGGCTTCACCATGAAGCAGCACGCTTACGTCTCGGCCAGGCCGGACAGGTATTTGTCAGCCACCCTACGGATCCTCTTATGGGTGTGGTTGAAATTAACCAGCAGGAACTGGGCATGGCGCTCTAGCTCCTCCTCATGCTCTTTGGTCTTTTGCTACAGGACAGAAGTGAAGGACAAAAAGATGGTCAGGAATTGAGGATGGTCCATTATCTTCTCATAAGGCTGATATCTGGGGAGTCTGGGTCTACCTTGTCAGCCATCATTTGCAGGAAGACTTCGAAGACCTTGTCCCCCACAGCTATGACACATTGCATCATTCCTGGGGACCAAAAAGTCATTATCCCCACAGACAGAACAACCTACAAAACAACTGAAGCTGCACACAACAAGCTTATAGTGTTTCACCACTTTACGTTTCAAGCATTTACATATTTAGTATCTATTAACCAATTAGCTCTCATACACAATTTCAGCCACTTAACCAAGAATTTATAATCATGATGCAATCAAAGGGCAAATCGGGGAGAGTAGAAGACCTCAACGGCATAGAATCTTGTTTGTGAGGAGATCTTCTGGAGGCTTAACATTTAGTCTGCACGTTGCTCCGGCCTGCGCTGGGCCCTACCTGACTTGTCCTTCTGGATGGCTTTGTCCTCAAAATAGCGGAACATCACCTGGAAGCGATCATGATCCATGGAGCGCAGCACCCTGGCAACAGCCAATGGGAAAACAGCACTGCACTGATACACAAAAACCCACAACCTGGACAGGCAGTACCTTTAATATAAAGAATGGATTGAGTATTATGTTACAATACGTTTGAATTAGTATTTCTTAAATGATTTAAATCATCTGAATCCTGATAGTGTGCATCTAAGGAAACTATCGCACAGAATGTGTGTTTTAGAGACACAGATTTAGCTGAACTGCACGCTTCTGCACTGCAGGACTGAACAGGAAACCTGCCCAGAGCATGTCAAATTCCACACACAGAGCGGGCGGCAAGAACTACCAACTGAGCCACTGTGCTACCGATAGGGGAATGTGAAGGATCGAAAGGACTTGCTCTGCACCCACCAATAAGTGCTGCTGTGCTGACCAGGCCCATACCTCATGTACTCCAGCCGGTAGACAGACAGCAGGTATGTGGACATGGCGAAGTCCAGTTTGTTGATAAGTGCGCCCACCTCAGGCGGCGGGTCCAGCAGGTTGATGATGGTGCTCCGAAGCTCATTCAGCTCCCCCTGCAGGAGGCAGATTGAAACACACTAAAACCAACACATATCCCTAAACTGTGATGTGACAGGTCTCCACTGCAAGGTAACCACCATTTTTCCGCATCACATCGTGTGTCAATCGACAGCGATAATTAATGACATACGAGGCAAGAGGGAGTGATTTCTGAACATAAAATGTTTCTACTGTGTGTCTGAGAGCGAGCTTCGGCCAGCGGGAGGGCGTTACCGCGGTGACAGTGTCGTTTTTGAGCGCCGAGTTGTACTGCAGCTCGGAGCGTAGCGGTTCTCCGCTGGGGAAGGTCAGCAGGGGGGACTTGGTGGCGATCTCACACACACCCTCATACCACTCCTCAGGCCACAGTCCTGCTGACAGACACCAGGCATTTCTCATAGAGAAGCTCGTGTCCAACTCATCATGACAATGAGCCAGCAGCCCACAGCCTACCTGAGCCCTCCACAGCAAAGCCCATCACCACGGAGTAGAGCCAGAAGTCCCGGAAGAGCTTCTGCAGCCTGGGCCGGGCTTCTTTAATGGGGGGCAGGCGCCTGGTCAGCTGGCGGGGTGACAGCCAACAACACAGCACAGAGTAAGACTCCAAGGGCTCCAATAAGGGCAAGTCTTAGCTCAGCTACAAAAATTCTAAAAGTCCAAAGCTGATTTACCTGTTCAAATTTAATGTTTACCTTCTGAATAATAAAGTGAAGTAAAGAAAAACAATTGCAAGGATGATTACTGGTATAAAATGATTAGCGATCAACTGACAAGTTCAATGCGCTAAGAGTCATGTGACCAATGGATGAAATGTATAGCTGTTCTAAACCGTTCTCTATAAGTCCTGCTGCCACAAAGAATTCCTGTAGAATTATCAGTTCACATTCCCACTGCTCATTCCACTGCACATATTGATTTAACTTGTTTATTTCAACAGCAAATGAAACTGCAGCAGGAGCAAAGGGCCAGAGGCAAAGGCTGGGGGTTTTAAGGCAGGCAGAGCCGACACATCCAAACATCTGCTGCTGCCCGTAACCAAGACGCCGGCTCCAGGCTCTGCTATTAAACAGTCAGCTGCAAGCATAACGAGGCAGACAGGTCAGCTGAGGCCACACTCATCCTGTGCTGACTCTATTTGAGTTTCCTGTCTTCTTCAGGCAGGCTGAAATCTGATCAGTCTCAGCCGGGTGGCCAGGCAGGAGGTGATAAAAAAAATACAGGGAGGAACCACAGAAATTACAGTATACCACAAGATGCAGGTCTGAAGCTTTTTACTGGAAAATTGGGACACAGGCTGACAACAGACAAGGTAGAACTATCTAGAAATTGAATAAACACTTTTTAAATAAAGCTCACTCAAAACTGGCATTTAGTAATTAATGAGCTATGGTATCAAACTGGCATTTGGTAAATTTGAAACAATGCGGGTGGGTGGGGGGAATTAGGCTTTGAATAAGTCAAGGTAAGAGTTAAATGTTTTGAACTGACACAGCACTTTGAGGTATTTGAACTGGATGGGTGTTTGCATTGGGAAATGCATCAAAGTTCACTTTACGCTGCTGGTTTTTGCCTTGGGTTGGAAAACAGATACAGCACAACAGCTGCCATCGGTGCAGAGGTAAGCCTTGATGCAGATTCGAACATCTCCCATACTGGTTTCAAGAGGTACAAGCTAACAAACAGAGTGGACTTCTTCATGCATGCAAGGTACAGAATTAACAAAGTAAAAATGGATGAAAAGGGGGAAATTTATTCTGATCATTCCATTAACAATTTGTGGGTAGAGCAGCAAAAATCTAACTGGCATTTGCACCAAAACAAATTGTTGTTTACAAGTAAAATTGATCGTATGGGGGATTATTGTATATTTTATACTAACATGTAACTTGTTTAATACTTAATATTTAAAAGGATTTAAAAAAAAAAGAAAGATGTAACCTTTGCTGAAACTGAATTTGCCATATGGGAGTAACATTAGCAGGTGTTTATGATACTACAGCTAAACAGTCATATTTGTCAAACTCAACCCCACTGCGTGACGCGTCTTCCTCAGAGCTCCCAGGATGCAGTCTCTCACAGTTGTGGTAGCATCATGCCTCCTGCTGTCTCCATGTTATGCGGGGATCAAGGACATCAAACTGCACTTTGACTTCATGGAGCAGAACCAGTCGCGGCCCATTGATCCTCGAAGTCTCAATGAGGGTAAGGTGCTGGATGCAGAAGCCATCCCGCTGGACTATCATAAGGAGAACACAGTCACGAATGACCTAGCCTTTGATGGGTTTGAGGATGAGGACTATATAGATTTTGACAAAATCCTGTCAGAAGATGACTACAGCGAGGGTGACGAAATCGATGAGATCACCATCCCAGATACAGAGATCTCCAATGAACCTTCTGACCCCAAGGTCCGTCGGGCCCGACTTTTGCATCTCTTCAACGGGAGGTCTCGCATTGAGCGGCTCAACATCGTAAACGCACGCTTTGGCTTCAGCCTCTACCGGAGCTTGCGTAATCGCATCAACCAGACAGACAACATCTTGCTGGCCCCAGTGGGCATTTCCATAGCCATGGGCATGATAGACCTTGGTACAGGGCCTACCACCCACGAGCAACTCTTCCAGACCCTTGGTTTTGCTGACTTTGTCAACGCCAGCATACACTATGAAGACATCACAGTCCACAAGCTCTTCCTTAAGCTGATCCATCGTCTCTTCCGCCGCAATTTCGGCTACATGCTACGTTCTGTCAATGATCTCTATGTGAAGAGGGATATAACCTTGGAAGAGCCATTCAAGAAGGATATGAAGACATATTACTTTGCTGAGCCACAAATGGTGGACTTCAAAGACCCGGCCTTCCTAGGAAAGGCTAATCGGCGTATCCAGAAGCTGACCAAGGGCTTGATCAATATGCCTCTTAAGAGTGTGGATCCGAACATGGTGATGATGCTCCTGAACTACATCTATTTCAAAGGTATAAAATCTCCCATAAGAGTCCACTTCTGCAATAATGAGTAGCTTGTTGACTGACCACAAGCAGCTAAGTAGCATGTGTTCTGCTAAAAAACTGATTTTAAGATACGACTAACTTCTAAGGGTCAAATTGAAATAATATTCTAAGGGTCGGTGCAGAAATGACTAGCTGAACTGTAATATATGAAATCACTTAAAACGACAACATTTTCTGACAGGCAACTGGGAACAAAAATTCTCAAAGGATGCGACATACTACAGGAACTTCCACATCAGTGAGAAAAAGTTTGTGAGGGTCCCCATGATGCAGAACCGGGGCAACTACCAAGCAGCCGCTGATCACGAGCTGCAGTGTGACATCCTGCAGATGCCGTACATTGGCAACATCAGCATGCTGGTGGCTGTACCACGCAAGATCAGTGGCATGCGCAATTTGGAGAAAGAAATCTCGCCAACTGTGATTAAAAAATGGATGAGCAACATGACCAACCGGTACGTCAATCTGTAGGCCACCTTCTCCATTATGAAGGTTTATAGTGCTACTGGAGGTACATAAACACAGGCAGAACCTTCCTTTGGCGTTATCCCTGTTGCCCTGGTGTCATGTGTCTTACTTTAGCTATATTTTCTTCTTTATCATCAGAACACGTGAAGTTGTTTTTCCTAAATTTACTCTGGAGCAAAATTACGATCTGATTGAAAATCTCAAAGAGATGGGAGTCAATGACTTATTTGGAGGGACAGGAGACTTTTCAAAGATGGCATCTGAGAAAATTGTGATCAACTGGGTAATAAACTTTACGACTTCCCAAGTGTGTTTCGCAAATGGCTCTGGCAATTTACATTTAATGTTTGCTGTATGAGAAAACTTTCTTTGAAAGACGGATTGTTTGACTTGTTTCTATGAGACATTAACTTGCTCTTTCAAAAGTTTCCAATGCAGTGACTGATTAAATGACTCCTTCCGTCTCTGCAGTTCAAGCACCAGGGAACGATCACCGTGAACGAAGAAGGCACTCAAGCAGCATCAGTGACACACGTCGGCTTCATGCCGCTGTCCTCCCAAATCCGCTTCGTGGTGGACCGCCCATTCCTCTTCCTCATCTACGAGCATCGCACCAACTGCCTGCTCTTCATCGGTCGGGTGGTGGACCCCTCCAAGAACTAGCTGCAGTAATCTTCCTTCCATCCTCACCCTCCACCCCCCTTAAGCTTATCAGGCACAATCACAACCTGTGGGTGATCTTGCCTGAGAGTTCGGTGACATGTATCAGGTCTCAAAGCTCCTCATGCTTGGAGCTACTAGAAGAGCCATAGTGCATAATACTCTGGGAGCAAGAGCTTAACAATGACCTTGTCAATGTCACACAACTTTTACCAATACAGTAAAAAGAGAGTCTCGTGCAGGACAAATGTGTTGATTCAGTTACTTTATGTCTATAAATAACTGCATTTGTTCTGTACATTGTATAAGCAGATTTAAGGTTTTTAGTATAAACTGTGTATATAAAATAGAATTTCAAATCTTTAAACTATATGTTTTGTGAAATGCACATATATCCCAGCAATAAACAACAGCCATTTATAGGAATTCTCTCATTTCTAGTAACATTAACAAGAGTTGCCTGAAAAGTTAACACCAGCATGGGATTATTGACATAAGTTCTATATTAACTGTCCAGACAGTCCATTTCTTGTTATGTAGACTGAGTAAATATTTGTTACAACAGTTAAAAAGTAACCAATAGCACAGAGTTAACTGATTTTTAAAAACTACTGATGTAGTTTTTTTGGTTATACACTGGATAAAATTCATATTTCAAGAGTACTTCTCTTAACACTTCAGTCTAATATTCACACAACCCAACATTATGACCAATACTAATATCATGTGATGAAAAAAGCAGTCAAATGCTCACGAATCTTACATTATATTACAATCTTGAATAAAAATGCAACATTATGCTTTAAGTCTAGCAGATTTATGGACTAAACCAACTGAAACTAGAGGCTGCAATAGGGCAGGCTTCAGCACACAGACTCGCCTGCGTATATCACTGGTGCCAAAGGGCAGCCCAGGCCACCATCACACACTCAGCTAAGAGTCACAGTGAAGCGGCGGGTGAGCCAGAGCTGTAAGCAGCACTGAGATCAGCCAAAAGCACGGCAACACAGTGTTCTTACCACAGCAATGACAGGAATGAGCACGCCCAGATTGCCAGCACTGCTGGACGCCTGGAAGAAAAGCAGTGAAAGCACCAATGAGATTCATGTAATCAGCCTGGAATACAGGCTGGCAGGATTTACACAGGGCTTGAACAAGGCTCAAAAACAAATAATGCTGCCTATCACAGCCTTTATACATCAAAGGCTGATAAAGACTAAACATGAATACAAATCAGTGGTTTGTTAATATTTTCTGAGTACTTAGAGAGGATGGTTAGAGAGAAGTCACAAGCTTCTACTTCATTAAACTTCAATTCATTTCCTGGAAAACTTATGAAGTATCATGTCAAAATTTTGATGTTTGCACAGAAGTTTGACGTCTGTTTACTTCATCCATGTGCCTCAAAACAACCTCAATACCGAGAACAACCATCTACACACAATACAGACCAGACGTATAAGAAGGTATCACCATTTATTGAACCTGAAAATGGATACTTCCCGTCTTTTGACACTTAAACCCATTTTCCAAGGGCAGAGTTGTCCCTGAGCTTGAGTAAGTCTGTGTCCTCACTACACACCATGTGAGTAAAATCATGGTGTCTGGGGGGGGCCTTAAGTGTGGGGCCCCTGTCGCTGGGCTTGAGTAAGTCTGTACCCTTATTACACACCATGCGAGTAACATCACAGCGTCTGAGCAGGGGCCTTAAGTGTGGGGCCCCTGTCACTGGGCTTGAGTAAGCCTGTGCTCTCATGACGCACCACACAAGTAATGTCACAGCGTCTGAGTGGGGGCCCACCTTGAGCGCGGGGCCCTTGTCGCTGGCCCTCTCGCTGGCTCTCTTGCCCTCAAGGCCTAACTGCACAAACAGCTCCAGCAGGTTTACCAGGAGCTCGTCCACCATCTGCTCTCCCTGGAGGTTGGCAGCGATGTTGGCCAGGGCGTTGATCACAGCCAGGGAGCAGTGTCTGCTCATACACCAACATAAAAACCAAAAAGCACACGCAGGGTCCTTAAACACCAAGATGCAAAGTTGACTGAGCATACTCACTCTCATATGCATGGGTTTCCAGCCCATTGTCAAGGACAGAATAACTTTGTCATCTTCAGCTATATGATGCACGAGTGACACGGAGATGAAATTTTCATCTCATTGGTTGAAGCACAAACAGATAAAGAAGATAAATATGCAAGACATTTAAACATGACAGAAAAATGTACTTTAAAAAATTCAGTCTTGGATCCGAACCAGACCATTAAACAAACAGATTCATAATTTTTATAAATTTATTTTAAATGTGGTGTGGCACCATAATAAAACTGACTAACAACTGATCTGAACTGGCCCAGATCAGAAAAGCAATCAGGTGATTCCTGTACTGTGAAGATAACTCCAGCCAGATCCCCACAAGATCATGCTGCTGCTCTAAAGCCAGAAAGGGGCTGACGTGAAGCATCACCTGTATCCATGGTCCTTATAGTCCTTGGTGGCAGAGTAAACCACGGAGCTGGCCTTCACGCTGATCTGCTGGAACAGGTTCCACACTTCCTGGTAGATGTATTGCTGATAGAGGCAATTAAAATGAATTACTAGTAAATGACAGTTTGCCTGAGTTTCCCTGTAATGTTCACATAGTATTTCAATCCTCATAATGTTTATGGTCAACACACAGCAACAAAATTAATGCAAGGTGATTTCACCTATTTTATAAGCAGACATTAAATCTAGATTTGATACTATAACCATTTGTGTGACAAATCTTTAGGGGGCAGTATATCAAGCAGACTGCACGGCTTCCTGTGTGCATGTCTATGTTCATAAATGTACATGGGGGATGAACCCACATTGCCAGTGATGACCATGCATCCCAGCTGGTCCACTATAAGTACATCCAGCTGTGATGGTGGCTGGCAGAACTTCTGCTGCAAGATCTGCAGG
>JAAGVU020000040.1:34684142-34708421 GCA_011763525.2 Mormyrus iriodes
TAATTTTACTAATTAATTTTAACTAGAAGTAGGTTCAGTGAAACAGCTATGAAGTGAAGAACCTCCATAATTTTACCGTCACTCATAAGTAAAACACACCATCAAAGTAACACAACAGACAGACAATGCGAATAATCAATTCTCAATATAAATTAGGGTATAATTTTAAATGGTTTCATACTTAGTCAATCCGAAAAAATAAAGGATATGTATTATACGACTGGCTAGCAAAGCAGAAACAGCAGCTTTAAGGGGAACAACTGATGCCACATTCCCGTACTGCGTATGCCAATTTCTCCCAACTTTGGACGGCTAGATCAAACGCAAACCTTTTCAACCGGAGCAGGTCGGTGTGCTGCCAAAGACCGAGCAAGGGACAATACTGTATTAAAGTAAAATCCTCTCGGTCCTCCCCCTTTCACCGACATTTTTGCCTCTCCATCAAAAGCAGGAAAACCGATGTAAAAAAGCGAAGAGGACGAGGAAGCCGCATTACGGAAAGCCTGACAGTCCATGCAGTACGAAAAGGAAAGCGCGATACAAGGTGCAAAGATCCAGTCTAGCTGCTTGTCGTCTTGCAAGTGACCTTTATCGTAATTATTATATTCGGGGTCAATATTTCAATACAGTCATTTTCACATTTATATACAAAAGATTAATCAACAGAGTTGTCAAAAAGTATTTCTGTTTTTCACATTATCTTGGTACAAATAATCTGACTTGACTAATTAGCTGTTATTTTAGGTTGTCATACGAAGCAGCAAGTTGTTTAGAACAGAAAGTATGTTCAAAAACATATTAGCCGTTAGCGGTTCAGTGTACATTTTATGAAACTACTTAGAAATACGAAGTTAATTCTTATGAACTGAAACACTGACTGCCGTCTTGAATAGAGACATTTAAATAGACATTTATACCCACAACAGAATATAGACATTAAGCTGTTGATCAAATTATCAATAATCAAGATATTTTTTTATGATCTGACACTACACAAAAAATTTGGTTTGCAGGGTATACGTATTTAGTTTAAGACCCCTTCAGCCGCTAACAAACTGTTTAGTGGGATCGTTATCGTATCGAGATCTTAAACTCAATCTACAGGCCAGTCACGTGACGCGCAGCTCTAGTCGCGTCATTAGAATGAGACCGGAAGTCGCTCTGGATGAAGTGAATTCACAAATCCTTCGGTAAGGGCTCAGCGATTTTACGGTATTTGTCATTCTTTTTAAGTTGTAGGGACTTGTGAAGTTTGCTTTGCGAAATCTTCTGTTGCTAGTGTTTCGATGATGCTTTATTATTTGATCTGTGTATGGGTGTTTTTTCGCCCGACTCACGGCATCATTTCCTGTCAGCAAGACAATTTAGACATCATTCAGAAATTCCATCACAATCAGCTATTAGCTTCTTTTTATATGCTTGCTGTTAGTTAACCTGTTGAGCATTGTTGTCCTAACTGTTAGGAGGTTGCTAACCTTTGTCTCCTACTTATTTATCGAAACAATTAGTGTAGTTTATAATGTCAGCCTATCCCAAGAACCACAATCCTTTCGCGGACGATGATGATGAGGATGATGGGGTCCAGGATTTCGGGCGCGGTAGGGGCTATGAAGACTCCCCGGACAGCCACATGAGCGAAGCCGAGAGGCGCCAGAGGTACCTGCAGCAGCAGGTTATGAGGACAGCACAGTCAGCCGTCGACAGCAGCCAGCGATCCATAGGGCTGATTTACGACTCGGAAAAGATGGGGATAGACGCTGCGGAGGTATGAGGCTCGCTCACGTCCTGATGACAAAATAAGATGTTTGATACCGAAACACTTAAAGAAATCCTATGAGGTTGTTTCTGCGTTTATTGTTTTATTTATTTTTTAAGTGCTTTTCTGAAAAATGGTAATCTCAGAATGGGGGGGTGGCAGGTTCTGTTTCTTTCAGTGAATGAAAGTTGCATTTATGTAGCGTTTTTCTAGACACTCAAAGCACTTTACAGAAGCATTGGGGAGCCACTTCAACCACCACTACTGTGTAGCACCCACCTGGATTATATGACAGCAGCCATTCTGCACCAGTACACTCACCCTACTGTAGCTAAGTTGGCGAAGGGGCAGGAGAGAATTCACCAGTTAGATATAGGAGATGATTAGGAGGCAAGATCTAATAGGACAACAGTGGGCAATTTTAGCCAGGACACCGGGGTACCACCCCTACTCTTTTGAAGGATGCCCAGTGATTGTTTATGACCTCAGAATCAGGACCTCGGTTTTACGTCTCATCCAAAGGACAGCACCATTTATACAGCACAGTGTCCCCATCACTGCATTGGGGCATTGGGATCCACACAGACCACAGCATGGGCTAACCTGCTGGCCACACCAACACCTCTTCCAGCAACAACCCAGCTTTCCTAGTTAGTCTCCCGTCCACATACTGGCCAGGCCCAAACCTACTTAGCATCAGTTGGATTATGTATACTAGTAGGTGGTTGGGAAGTAGATTAGTAGATTACTGGATGGGAAATTAATGAAGAATTGCTTAAAAACAAGGAACAAGGAACCTGAAACCAAACCCTGGGAAATGAAACCAGTCTACAGTTCAGTGACAGCTGAGGTTTTCTAGTAAAATACAGTTACGACAGTGCTGATTAAGGATTTTCTTTAGATTTGGCTCGTCTGATAAAAGTATAGATGATGGCTACAGCTTTTATTGGTCACAAACAAAAATATATTATATTGAAATTGCTGTATACTACGCAGTAATGGTGAAAGACTTTTGCGACTGTGAACATCTGGTCTACAGATTCTAGCTTGAAGTATGATTAATTTTCTATATTATTGTGAGGTACTAGACAACAGCCTATACCTGTTCTTTCCGTTAACAGCTGAGAGTACTTGTTTCTGCTCAACATCTGTTCATAATTGCTTTAAAGAAGCAATTGTGGTAATTAGATGGTAAATAACCTTTCCTGTGGGTTCAGGTGTCTGTCAGAACACCTCTCGGAATGCAGTTACCGAGGATCAAGGTTGAACTTGTGCTCTGCCAATATTAAGATTTTATTATCCTATGTACAGCCTCCAGAATTATTGGCAGCCTTGGTAAAGATGCGTAAAAAACATTATGAAAAAATGTTTGCAGTCAATTAGCTTGAGAAAAAGTGAGGGATCCAACTTTTAATTGAAGAAAAATTATTCATATCAGAGAAACATGTAGTAGAGGTGTGTTCCCATTTAAACGTTTATGTTCTGCTGTGTGTTTAGGAACTTTTAAGCAATCATTTGTTATTTCTTGTTTCACTGGGTGAGATGTGACATGATATAAAGGCCAGATTCCTGTAGTCATTCATCAGTATGGGAAAGCGGAGAGAATACACAAATAAAATGAGACAACGGTGTGTTGACCTTCATAAATGAGACAAATTTTTTCAATGACCTTTCTTACTGATCTTTGCCAAGGGTGGCAGTAATTCTGGAGGGCACTGTAACAGTATCTGATGATGCAGTAACATCAAGCCACCTTCCATAATACCAGTGCTTGCTAAAATGCTGGAATTATTAAAGGCAGTGCCTCTGAAAGCCCATTAAAAGCTGGGCTGATGCCTCTATTGGCTAAACACATGTGCTCTGCCCTCTCCAGGAGCTCAAACGCCAAGGTGAGGTCTTGAAGAGGACAGAGAGAATGGTGGACAACATGGATGAGGACCTGAAGACTAGCCAGCAACACATAACCAGCATCAAGAGTGTCTGGGGAGGCATCGTCAACTACTTCAAAGCAAAACCGGAGCCCAAAGCAACCCCTGAGCAGCCTACTGCATATCAGCCCAGCAGCAAGTACGGCCCTGTCTAAAAACGGTGCCCCCCGGTGTCATTCCCTGGTTGCTGTTTCACCAGATTACATATAAAGACTTTCTATAAATTTAAAATACACGTTACATTCAAAATGATATTAAATAATTTCATATAGTAGTGAGATGAATTGTTGTTTTTCTGTGAGAGGACAAATGGGCTCCCTGACATGATGTCATCCTCTTTTCCAGACTGCAGGATGCGCTCGGTCAGAGCCAAGGGCACCAAGATAAATACCAACAGAGTCACCCCAACATGAGGAAGCTGAACACATCAGGTGGGGTCTGTCTCTGGTCTGGCAGTCATGTTATTGTGCTTTAATGGAAGTGAAACTTTTTATGCCTAATGTGAATTTTGGTTTTTCTTCCAAAGGGTTTGGAGCTTCTGGGATTTCCTCCTCCGAATCCATAGCCAGCCAGAATTGTTACCCCAGGAACCAGCAATTAAGAGCTGTTCATGAACAACTGGATGACAATTTGGGTATGTAAAGAAAAGGATTCTCTATCTGTCCCATGTGAAATGAAAATGACAGAATTCCACATTCGTGGCTAGTTGTGCCTGTGCTTACTATTCAAACACAGTTCACATTTTGTATTGTGTAGTACTGGCAGTGGTCCAGTGGGTGGTGCTGTTGCATTGACAGCTCCAGGGTTGTGGTCTCAATTCTAGCTGGTTCTGTGTGCACAGTGTGCATGTTCTCTATTAGAACAGGTTTCCACTGGCTGGTCTTCTTACACAGTTTTTAAGCAGATGTTTAGGTGATTTGGTATTGTTGTTTTTTTTTTCAATGACAATAATCCACCTTTAATAACCATGGGCACCTCCCGCACTGGAGGTTCACATACCCACATCTGCCCTGTTTGTGGAGTTTACATGTTCTCCCTGTCTGTGTGTGGGTTTGATATCCATCCCTGGCTCTGTCTCTGGAGTTTTCACATGTTCTCCCTGTGTTTATGGGATGATTCCCATCCCTGGCTCTCTGTGTGAAATTTGCATTTTCTCCTTGTGTTTGTGTGGATTTGATTCCCATCCATGGCTCTCTGTGGGATTTGCATGTTCTCCCTGTCTGTACGTAGGTTTGATTCCCGTCCCTGGCTCTCTGTATGGGGTTTGTATGTTCTCCCTGTGTTTGTGTGGGTCTGATTCCCATCCCTGGCTCTGTATGTGGAATTTGCATGCTCTCCCTGTGTTTCTGTGAGTTTGATTCCTGTTCCTGGCTCTGTGTGTGTGGAATTTGCCTGTTCTCCCTGTCTGTGTGTGGGTCTGATTCCCGTCCCTGGCTTTCTTTGTGGGGGTTGCATGTTCTCCCTGGGTTTCTGTAGGTTTGATTCCCGTCCCTGACTCTATGGAGTTTGCATGTTTCCCCCATCTTTGTGTGGCTTTCCTCTAGAGCGGTGTACTACAAAGCGGGTTTAATGGCTTTGTGAGGTTTCTTGAGGCTTGCTACTGAATTTTCGATATTGCGAAATGTGGCTGACTTTTACACACGGTATGTTGTCTTGGTAGTTTATGCTGCACATCTGTCCTGCACCAAGCAGGTTTAAGTGCCGCCTTTTATATTAAAGCAGGCATAAGTCCCGCCCTTTCACCAAAACTGTATATACAAATCGCCCTTTCACAAAAAAATGTCACCTACAATGTCGAATAAATAGCTGGGATGGGCAATACCACAGATTTATTTTTTTCTCCATTCTACTACAAATGAAATTAAATTTAATGTTTTTACCTATCAAATGGCAGATCTTAGTTGGATTCATTAGTTTGTAATGTAGATATCGCTCCATTTATGCGAACGCAGACAGACAAACCCAATCATAGTATCGTTTAACTCTGCTTGCGGCAGTCAGGGTCAGTCAACCTGTCTTCATCTAGTTAACTCTGGGTATATAAATCTCACTTAGAAAGTAACCCGTGCAACTCCACTCATACAGAGACCTAGAGAAAGGAAATAATAGTTAGTATTAATTGGATGGCACGCTATCGTTGAAGCTGTACGACTCAGGGGTGGGGCCTGGTTCCCATCCTGGAAATGTTACCAGTGTGATAATGAATTGAGGGTTTTTACAGATGATAACGTTCCTCTCACCATCACTTTTGCTGTAAATGTTTAAAACCAGAATTAATCACAGATCAAACATCTGAGCACTGCTAGCAGGTATGGTGAGTTCAAGGCATTTTTGTTGCAGTTAAACTATTTGTTGATCCTTGCTTTGCCCTCGAAGATGAGATGAGCTTGGGTCTTGGTCGACTGAAGAACCTGGGACTAGGATTGCAGGCAGAAATCGAGGACCAGGATGTCACACTGGACAGCCTGGTGAACAAAGTGGACAGAACCGACAGCAGGATCAGAGCCACAAACCAGCAGATCAAAAACCTAAAATAAGCACGCCATCCATCCGGAACAACACTGAGCTCTGCATTGGACAGAAATAAGGATTTACTTAGTGTGTTTTTTTGTTAGGGCTGTTTTGAACCACATCCTACATTTCCAATATGTATAATTTTATATC
The DNA here is from genome assembly GCA_011763525.2 of Mormyrus iriodes. Lineage (NCBI taxonomy): Eukaryota > Metazoa > Chordata > Actinopteri > Osteoglossiformes > Mormyridae > Mormyrus > Mormyrus iriodes. The sequence continues at coordinate 34,690,491 of JAAGVU020000040.1, forward strand.
CAGCTCTTAATCGGGAATTGTCTCTCTTGTTCCAAAGCCAGTGAAGCTGGGGTTTCAAGCAGAGTGGCTGTTGTCGAATTTGCTTTCATGGAGGTGCAAAGTGGGTGAAAGATCTTGACCAAAATCTTTTATATCCAATACCCATAATTTTACCTCTGTGTAAAACACTCATTCATGTTAAATTTAATGTGAAACACAGAAAGAACCACTTGTATGGAGCTTTGTGAAATATTGCATAGCACAATGCCTTACCATAGGTTCATTATTCATATGCTTTCCAGTAGCATTATTAAACTGTCATTTATAAGTATTGTTATAAACACTGTAGTAAAGAATTACTCTTTCTTACTCAGAAAGCTGAATGGATATGCCTGACATATTAACTGGAGACTGCCATTGCCTTACCTGCCTATATATTATAGCCACCTGACGGTGATTCTGCATAAGAAATTGTTTTGGAATAGAAGTTGAAAATGGAAACCATTAAGTCAGTTTTAACTGGAATAAAATAAAATCAATAAAAATGTCAAGATATACAGCTTTTGATTAAGCTGTAATGAGCTTGGTTTGAGTACAATGTAGCACCACTAGATGGTGTTTGTGCAAGAATTTACACTGGTAAGTTAATCATCTGCTATTGGGCCATCCCTGTTGTGACCGATTTTAAACCAAATGAATGAGTATAAAACAATAAACAATGTGACAACATTAAAGACGAATACACATTTTTTTTTTAGATGAACGCTAAGCTCAAGTCACCTAACCTTGCTAGTTATTGTTTTCATTTAGCTGGCTGCCCTTTCTGGCTCCACCCACATGTAAGTTGCATGCAGCAGCAGATTATCATTACCTGAATAGAACCAATCAGTAAAGCCATGAGTTATCAACTTTGTCAGAATTTCTACATGTACTTTTAACTTAATTTTTAGTATTATTTTATTATTATTACATAAGAATTCTATAGACATCCATCTTGTTTTCACCAAAAATGGGTACTGCACTCGCTTGTATGGAAATGCTTGGAGCAAGAACACAATACTGGAAATTAAACATTTTGTAGGCCTATTTCAAGGGTCATAAGGAATGTAGTACAAAATGGGTGTGAGTGGACTACTTCCTGAATACAGTTCCAAGGAGTGCATATGTCCATTGTGTACACTAACAGCCTGGAATCAAGTCCCTTCCGAGCACCTTAAATCAACTCCCATAGAGTACACTGGGAGAATAATCTTTACATCCACAGGCAGCTTTCATCATCACTGAGCCATTTATTCCACCATGGAGAACAAAGGGCCTGACTATCTTGGTCCAGTGGACCAGCCTGATTGAAGGAGTACCCACTTAAGTCTGCTCCATGCCTCTGTGGTGTGGAGGCAGTATCATGGTCATTCTTTATTGTGGGTGTTCATTTTTGCTCCTATATTTTTTATAGCTGGTTCTGTAAGAGTTGGGAAAGATCCAGAGACTTTGAGGGTGGAGTTCCCCAAGTCACCATCAGAAGTGGCCTTGTTGGTCTGTGGGATCCCACCATAGGGCACTGCTCTGCGTAGCTGTCTTCATGTGAGCTAACAGCAGTCGGGCCACGACAATGGCCTTGCCAGGCTGGAATTCCCTGCCTTTCAGGCCCAGTAATCCCACAGACCACTGCTGTCAGGGTTCATCAGGCACTGGGCCAGCAGCAGCCCTTCCTGCCCTTTTGAAACATGAGTCCTGGCTCCAGCAAAGAGTAAGTTATGTTCAGGAGTGATGGCTGACCCAAACCCTCTGCTGCTGCAGCTCCTGAAATACAGTTCTGCTGATTTGGTAGAGAAGTGAAAAGGGGGGCTGTGCATACAGTGGTGCCAGTGTAGTTTGTGACCTGAAACGTGACCAGATTTTCACCCAAGTCCTAAAACTACATAGAGATAACCCAGTTCAACAAAACACTATACATTATATTTCCTTTATTTATTGATAAAAATAATCCAATATTACATTTTTTAGGAAAAGTATGTAAACCTGTAGGATTTTCAGTTAATTTAAAGGGGAAATTCGAGTCTGGCGTTTGAGCCGATTGGATGACAGTCAGGTGTGAGTGTAGGATGCCTCTACAGAAGAACATAACCTGGGTCTTCACTATCAAAGGCTGATCTCCGCCACGCAGGTTAGAGAGAATTGTGCTATGCTTGGATCAAAAGAGATTCTGTGATATTTGTTTAATTGGGTTCTCAGTATCTGGTTTATGGATTTGAATGAAGATCTGATCACATTTTAGGGTCTATTTATATAGAAATAGCAAAACCGAACTGGGTTCATAAGCATTCTAGCACCTCTGCAGCTTGTGTGAGCCTCAGACTCATGTCAGAATCACTTTCATGTCGGCAGTCAATGGGCAGAATCCATTCTGTTCCATCATGTTGAGTCACTGTAAGAATATTTCAGTCTGCATGTCCATTTTTTTCTCAAACAGCTATGGTTTATCTGCAGTGCCATATACCTTTGGAACTGCATATGTCCAGTTTTTCCTTATCTTGTCCATATTTTTCCTTTATATTGGTCTTTAATACATTAATAGCAATGTACCCTTTCAAATAAAAAGCATTCAAAGTATACTGCTTTTTGACATTAAAATGAATTGATTGAAATATTGTAATTGATCAAAAGCAATAAGTATATATATTTTAAATTTTGTAAAAAAATTTAATTTTAGAAGGTAATACACATTCATATTGATTCATTAATTTTGAAACTGCAATAGAAATACTATGTATTTATTAAGCAGAAAGCAGATGCTTGCATTTTTGACTATAAACCCTTCTATCAAGTCTCTCTCTAATAATAGTAGATTTTTTCATTTGGAGTACCAGCGGTTTCTCATTCTGCATTTTGTAGCTTGTTTTAAATTTAAATAAACATCAACATGGCTACAGCTCACCCGTACATTCAGGACATGTCATGCTGGAACACTGACTGAACCTGTGGCCGGTCGGCTTCACATCACCACTGTGGCAAATGACATCAGGACTCAGGTCCCACACCTGCGTCTGCTTACTGATGCTTTGCAGTTACACCTAGGCTTTCCAAATAAGCACAACCTAATTCTGAGAAAAGTTTCATTCTAAGTCATGAAATCACAACACTTGATGCCAGGGCTGGCAAGGAAGTGTGTCTCAGAAATGTTCATTTCACACAGGATACCTGGCAAGCCACTGCACCGCCAAGAATGCAGCCAAATGAGTACTGATACTGTAGATGTCTGTCTGTCTGTGTATAGGAGGCTCCTGCATTTACGCTGTAAATTACGGCATTTATGGATATACCGTAACAAAACTGCTCCGCTACAATAAACATACACAAGTATCAGACTGCACACTAATACATATGCGAAAACAGTGCATTTAGAATAAATCAGATATATACTGTATATGTGATCAGTGAGATTGTTACATTGCTTAAGAATAAAAATGATTAATGGGAAATTAAAATGGCATTAATATTCTGTGAGGGAGCTGTACTATGTCCAGCGTGCTTCTTCCTTGTGCCCAGTGCTTCATGGGAAAGGCTGCAGGCTCACTGTAACCCTGAACTGAAGAGGCAGCTTGGAAGATGGAGGGATAAATGGATGGATAAATGGAGGGCTGGATTAATGCTTTTAACTGCTAAGTAGTATTAGTGACATTTGATTCTTTGTTATTGTCTATATGAATTTAATTTAAAAAAATGAAACCATTAGAATAATTCTATTTGACGTCATATTTTTATTAGTATTTATTAATGAAGAAACTAGATCAATCTGGTATGTCAAGCAAATATTATTCGCTTTCAATTTCACTTTCATTCAGAATAGTGTTTATCATTGTAATGACATCAAAAAGCATATGATTTCAAATGCACAGGAGTATAGTTAAAAAAAAATGTAAAACTGTAGAGTAAAAACTGTCTTGTGTAACTAAGAAAATGTAGGGGCAGGGAAGGTGCATTCCAGTCCTTACGTGCCAGCTGTGATGGACTAGACTGTTCCAGTTAGTAAACACCATGTGACAGTCCACACCAATGATAATGTCTAGCAATAAATGAACCAGTTTATTTTGAGTGCTGGTAAATCATGACATTTCAAGGAATTAACATGGATTAAAAAATCATGGATGAACAGAATGAAGACAGTTTCTATTGAAAGATGTAATATCTGTGGCATTGAATAATCATACAGTTTATTAGTGAATGAGGACGGTTCTCTTTCTAAGCAGATTCAGCAGCACTGTTACCTCCCACAGTCTGAGGACACTAATCAAGTGGACTGATGACTTTTACATTTCTGCTCATGTTCTTTGTTCACCTTGATAATAACTATATAAGCAGTTATAGGGATGGATTTTTCAGTCAGTTTAAGAACATAATTTTGTAAAAATGGAATGTTGTAATAAACTTTGGAATCAATGGAAAATTTATTTCATTCAAAATACACAACATTAACCAATAGTTTGTTAGAGAATAGACTTGGATAAATGCCTTGCTCCATACACTTTCCATTATTACCACAAAGAGTTTACATACATTCAGTACATTTTGTAATCCATTTATGAATATATAAATATCTATGGAATATAGTCTGGAATGATCAAACACTTTAAAAAGAAGGAACAATGGTCACCATAGCAACACATCTCATTTATCTGACCAGTTTTTATCTGCAAGGAAAATATTAGTCATACAACAGAATGATAATCAATAACTATTGCAAACCAGTGAGGACAGTGGAATAAGAGAGGATTGTTAACACCATTAAAATAACAACAGAAAACACATCCATAGTGGATTTAACACTTATAATAATACAAGTAAAAAGCTAACGGAATGGTTAATGATAATCAGTCCCAAATCCACAGCCATTATGTCGAACAGTTACGTCATGATGTTTTTGAGACGTTAGGTTAATAGACCAACTAGATTTCCTGAAATATTAACAAATCCATGATGAATCAGCCTGGATCTGCAGCATCTGGATCCTGTTTGAAATCTGGGCAACAGAATTCCCAGGAGACAAAAGTGCAGCAGAGTTCAGCACAGAGGAGTGTCCGGATTGCCGGGAAGAAGCAACCTGTTCATTGTGCAGGGAAAAGGTAAGAGTATCTCCTAGAAGGCAGTATTAAACGATACAAGTGGGACCTCAAAAATGAGAAAGATGTTAAATCTGGCCAATGCTGGGTGCAGAACAACATCACTAAGGATGCATCTGAAATGAGTGAGAAGGCAGTGAGTGAGTTACTACAGTCATCTCAGTCGTGGACTGACTGGATCCCACCTGCAGACGCACATTATTAACCAATGACAGTATTCAGGAATATATTTCAATCATCACCTATGCTGGTCATAATTTTATTCTTCTGACATACACATGAAGTCCATACATGCTATTTAAATTCCCCAAGTAGCTTGGATTGCTTCAGCAAAGCTGAATCTGTCTCAACATGCGAACTGCTGAAACTGGCAGAAGACACTGCTTTGTTTATACAGTTATACCTAGAAATCTCAAACAGGCATAGGGAATGATACAAGAAAATCGGCAAAATTGTAAATGCGCTCTGTACCCGGTGCTGGATGTGACTGAAGTTTAGGTAATGACAATCACACCGTTATTTTAGGGACCCACACAGAGGCTTCTTCTGAACGAACCTCAAAGGTTTTTGCAATGCTGCACACAGCATTTTTAACTTTTAACTAAATTTTAAACACTTTTAACAGTATATTCATGAGAAGGATTTTAAGCACTCTTTGGCAACTTTCTAAAAACACCATTTTCTTAGAGGAAGAAACTGGGCTTTTATGACATTATGGCTCAGGAGTTCTGCATGGTCCAAACATGTTACTTCAGCGTCCTCACCACTTTCCCTGTAAACATGAATACTGCACAGATGGTTAAAAACAGAACAGAAAGAAGATCAATACAAAGTTGCACTGTGGTTCCTCAGGGCCTCTAATTACAGGTCAAGCTGAAGCCTATCCTAGTGGTGGGTTTGTCCTTTATCCTGCAAACCTCCTGATTATCATGCCTGAGCGTCAGTCAGACAAGGAAACAGATACTTAGTGAATTATGACTCAATGTGCCACTTAGTACACAGACATAGGTAAAGACTCTGGAAAGGTGGATGATTCAGCCTAGTAAACACTGGAGCATTCTTACAAATATGAAGATGAAAAAGCAGAAAATATATAAAGCAAAATATATTTAGTCATATATGCATATTTGAATACAGCTGCATTTATGGAGGTAGACAGCAAGATTTCAGAGGTAAAAAGATTGCTAAACATTTTTGTGCTTAGAGAAAATGCAGGTTACATAGTGTTTGTGGCATCACATGCAGCACCAGTCAAAAGTTTGGACACACCTACTGTCATTTGTTTGTCAGTGGGACAATGACCCCAAACACACCTCCAGCTTTGTGTAAGAGCTGTTTGGCAAAGAAGGACCAAAACCCAGCAGAGCTGGCTTGGGATGAGCTGGACCAGAGAGTGAAGGAAAGGAATCCAACAAGTGCTCAGCATATGTGGGAACTCCTTCAGGGCTGTTGGAAGAACATCCCAGGTGGCCACCTCATGAAGCTGGCTGAGAGAATGCTAAGAGCATGCAAGGCTAGAGTCAAAGCAAACGGTGGCTGCCTTCAAGAATCGAAAAGATTTTAGTTTGACTTGCTCACTACTTTTTCTATTCACTGGATAAATCCATACATTTTATTTCACAGTTTTGACGTCTTCACTGTTATTCTAAAATCAATAAAATATTACAGGTATGGAGAAGCCCTCCTATGAGTAGGTGAGTCCAGTCCTGGCTGGTGCATTATGCTTTTGTGTGCATTTGTGATACAGCATAGATCGTAAAGAGGACCGGTACAGGAACCAGAGCACTTGGCCGCTTTGCTGCAGCGCCCGCAGTATAGGCTGGCAGGAGTCGCTTCCCCCAACTTCCTCCTGAGGCATCACACGAAGATCACGGAGTGCTGGGGACAGGGGCAGCGCCAAGGGGACGGCACTCGCACCCAGGAGCCATGGCAGCCTGCAACGGTCGGCGCCATCCAGAACGTTCTGTAAGGTGAAACAGACACTTTCACAGTTTGTCTGATATTAGGCACGATAGGTAAGATACTATCACGCCCTTCAGAACAAAACATTTTATAAGTTTGTTGCCTTATCCGATACAAATTTGATTCCTGTGTAAGTCCTTTCAGTGTACAAAGGGTATAAACAATGGAATCCAGAAGCTTTTGGGCTCCAAGCGCTTAACCCCAAGTCCTGTCCATCTCTACTTACGAAGCAACTCTATAGTTATGCTCAAAATTAAGTTAAGATGTACAGTGGTGGAAAGTCTCACTTTCTTATGTAGAGATGTATGTAGTATGTATAGTATGTACAGGAATGCTACAATATTATAATGTTCACATTTATCCTGTTTGGCGGTTCCTGCGCAGCCCTGTCAGAGCCCCTGTCAGCAGAGGAAGCCTACAGCTGGCTCACTGAGGCAGATGTCTCACCTCGTGGCCTCCAGGCCGTCGCCCATACAGCGGCCCGTGGCATCCATGGCGTCGCTCTGGCACTCGGCGCAGACAGAGCGCTCCGTCACCAGCTGGGCGGCCCAGGAGATGCGGCGGCAGGCAGCACTGGCCCGGGCGATGCGCAGCCACACACAGTAGCTGCAGGGCACATGGCAGCAGGGGCACCATCACAGGCTAGGCTAAAACGGAGTCTGTTTGTGTGGCTCGGATGTGCAAAGTGAGCACACCTTTCACGTAGAGCCCAGCTGGTGGAGATATTCATCTGAGCCCCTCGTCAAACAGAACTAACATCTCCAATGTGCGAAGGAATGGAGCAGGAGTGTGCTAGCAGTGGTGAGGAGATGAGGAGCTGTTCTCTGCTGAGACTTTCTCTACCTGTTGGGCAGGACCAGATCTCCAGTGTGAAGCTGAGTCACTCAAAGTAGGAGCAGAGTCTTGAGTTTGGGAGAATTTGGGAGACTTTAGATACGGGACAATGCAATTAGAGGATTTCTATTTTACTTTCCACACCACCAGACAGGTCTGGTGAAAAAGCTACCATGATAATACTGAAAACGAGCATTTTAAAATATCAAAGTACAATTTTGATACATCGTGACACGTTTGTGGGGGAGAAGAATGCAGACGCTCTCGGACAGAAGCATATCCGTCACATCCACAGGGGCAATATAAGGCACTGCAGTGGCCGCCAAAACAGAGACATTATCGCACAACAGTACAGCACCAGACAATCAACGTGCTCCTCAGCAGAATCAAAAAAAGTGTGAAATATAGCACATTCCATGCGGTTTTGCTTGCAGGACTGCAACAGACGTCATTCTTGATTGTTTGACTTTTGTGTTCAGACCATTAAGATGAAGTAGATGTTGTCTGTAGACTTGGAGTTGGAGATGCTGATAAACAGACATGTTAAACTGCAGAGAAGGCTCATCACCCAAACAATCTCTAACCTACTGTGTGTTTCTTCTCAAGGGTAAAAGAACTACGAACATTTACATTTCGATCATTTCAACAGGGCAAAGAAATATTACAGTTTTTTCTGAAAAAAAGTTGTAGCTTTCAGCTAGCATAGAAATTGGAATACTGATTTAAAAGAAGCGTATTTAGCTATACTTGAAAGACCTGAATAAGGTGATTTGTGAGGTCTAAGTTTTTAATGTTCCTGCACCTGAGCCAAACAAATCAGACATGCTCTGTGTGCCTGAGATCGCATGTCAGATTTTTTAAGCACAGAGAAATTAGCTGCAATATGAGAAGTCATCAACACATTTAGATTTTTGCAGAATGGTTCAATGGGTTGACCCAAATTCCATTAAGTACAGCCAAAACACACTTTAGTACACTGGGACTAATGTGAAACCTCTGTATATGCCCTCCCATATAAAATCAAGTTACAATGCAACTTCCTGTCTACATGAGCATTCAGAGGTCAGTGAAAGACTGTTGTCTGTTCTCTTTGACTTAGGATGCTGGGTAAGCATAAAGGGAACAGCCCACTGAATTATTTAGTGAACCATGGAAACAAGGCAAACAAGAGAACTAGAGAATTACTAGGGTGAAATTAACCGTGTTTTTTCAAGATGGGCACAGGTTTAATCTGTAACTGAGACTGGCCTAATATGCAGGGTGTTCCCAGCCAAGGTCCCCAAAGGCCTGCCATGAATTAGCAGCTGGGAGATGAAAAGGCTTGGCTTTGACACCAACCAGAGATCTGTCACCTTTGTCAGCTGTTAATGGGACCATTGGGTTCCTCCTAAAATAAGCAATGAGATGTGACATTGTGAGAATTGTGGCCAATTTGCAATGAGGAAAATGTAATATTTATGTACATCTCATATCTGTAATCTGAAATGTACAGACATCACCCTTAGGTAAATTTAAGTAGTGGTTAGTTAGTGCTAAATGTGTGGATTTTCACATATAACTATAATAACTAAACTCAAAACCTTCTGTTGTACAGTGGCAGACCTTTTTTGTTCTGGTATAAATAAATGTGAATGAATGGAAGAATAGCATTTGTCTTTGTGTTTGGGAATACAGAGACAGTGACTGAGACAGCCTGTGCCACAGCTATAGTGAGGAAGCCAGGCAGGACGTGCACGTGAAGAAAGGGAGCTCTTATCAGACACGAACATGGTGCAAGAGGCAGGGCTGAAGGGAGCTTGCCATTACACAGCCTACTGCGGCCTGCAGTGATGAGCTCTGGGAAAATCCACAGTCTCCCTGTTTTAGGAACTCATCGACGTTTTGATCCCATAGAGAAAGAAGCCACTTTCACAACAGAGCTGGGCACAGCTGTGCCATTTCAGCTCACATTTGTCTTTTCCTGTTCAGGACAGCTTGTCAGCTCCCACTTTTAATTAAAAACTTTCCAGGTCAGACAGAAATGTCATTAAGTTGTTATAAACAAACCCCTTCCCACCTCATAATCCCACTCACAGGAGGAGTAATGATATATTACTACTTTGGCAGGAAATATATCCTACGAATCATATATTTTATCATCTTCAATTAACGTGGTGCTTTTATTTGCCTATACTGTATTCATTCAAATAGATAACATACCTAAATGACAGATTAAATGATTGACCATCCACCTGTTTACATGTAATACATATGGCTTTCTGTTACTAAATCAAACGCATGATTCTTTTCATATTCACAAGGGTCTCAAATGCCTGTTTGTTTATTTCTGTTACCACATGGAGCAGTTAAAATGCACCAAAATCCATCAAATACAGTTGTGATGTTGCAAGTATGCCGACAGTCAGACGCTGGCTCTTTTCAGAAAACAATGCAATGTATCACTTGTTTTCACTGTATAAATATACTATCCCTAAATTCATGTATGAGAATTTCTGGGTAAAAAAACTGGGGAGATAAATCTGGATAATCATCCATTATTCTAACACACAGTGTAAATGTCCCAAATGCTTTCACATTTCGTCCTAAAAACGAGAACAGACTGTTAAAGAATCAGCTGCATAATGTAATAAACATCAAGCTCAGTTTTTAAATGCCCACAGCAGATCTCTAGAGCCACCGTACAGGCGTGACTTGTTTGTCCCCAGGCACTATGTCCTGCCTCGCTCAGGGAAACCCTAACGCATGCATGGAGAATTGGGCATTATTCAGGGCTTAATAGAGAACATTCACGCGTCATTCAGATGCAGCTGAATAGCCCACAGTGGGAAGTGAATAATACCCTGGGGACCATGATTATCCCGTGGTCAGTCACTACAAGAATATCAAATGTCACCCTGTACTGGTTTGGATTTCTGCCCTGTGCATGATCCACACACAACAGGATCAAAAGGGATCAGCATTAAACCAGCTGGTTCAGATTAAAGTACAACCCTACTAAGTTAATGGGATAAAATGCTGTTGTCATGGTAACACTTTAATATATACATATATATTAATATTAAAGTTGAAATTAAATGCACTCCATTTATTTTCTGTCCGTAACATATAATTAAATTACTGCTAATACAACTGGTTATTCCTGCTCTTTTTGTGGAAGGCAACATAAAGAAACCATACATTGACAACCAAAGACGTCATGTAATTTTGCTCAGGCAGCCTGCATGGGACCTACCTGTGTTTGACCTCTTTCATAAGCATGTGTGGCCGCCTCCATGGGTCCTTGAAGTTCCTTTTGAATGAATCAGGTAGAATTCTGGCCACCTCTGTGGGCGGGAGTGAGACCATTAATTACTTTTTAATGTCTTCCAGAGAGAAATTCAGGGAAAACATCTGTGATTTGGGGAGTCATCCTTGCGTAAAACATGGAAAATAAATGAGAGGTGTTCATCTGAAGCAGGACAGAACACTGCAGTATTTCACATTTGAGGTAACACAACTGGACAGGGCAACCTTAAAGGAAAACAGAGACTCAGAGCAGAGTGGGGAAGGTCCTGAAAGAGAGAAGTGTATCTGAAACTTACTGTTATCACTGAAGATGTGGGTGATTGTAGAAAGGTACACAACTGCTATAAACAGAGGGTTTATATTGCAGCCTCTTTGCTTTCAGCCAGCAAATTTGACTTCAAGACAAAAAAGAGAGCAAGATACTTGAAAATAACAAGTTCTCTAACAGAAAGTAAACATGCAGTCCTCTGAGACTCGGCACAGGCAGTGAAAAGCTGGGCCACCAGATGTGGCCTGAGGAGAGCAGATGGGCTGAAACGGTCACACTGCTGCCCAGAAAGAAAACAGGGAGTGTAAGGTCTCAGGAAAGCTATGCTATTGTTGGAAAACGTACCCAGTGCTACAAAGATTTCCGTTAAAAAAGTGCTACTTTCAGTGCTTAGTCAACGACAGGAAATTAAGCCTTTAACGCGAATAAAAGTATTTGGCTCCCATATGAAATTTTTTATTTGCATTCTGTAACTGAAAAGCATTTTTCATACATCTACGTATTTCATTCTTACATAATTTATATTGATGTTAGAAGTTAAACTAATGAGGTCAGGAATGAAGGTTTGTATTCATTTTGTTTGTTTATATAACTGTGCCGCCTATCACAGAATGATGCTGTACTTACAAGTAGCCAGGTTTAAGCAATGAGGAAATTTAGATTAAACAGGGTGATGTGTAATTCAGAGGGTCTTTACCCATATCTACAAAGCTGTGGGTTCAGATGCTGTGACAGGCAGAATAATCATGTCAGCAGTGGGCCCTTGAGCAAGGCCCTTAGCCCCAATGGTTTCTGGTATGCTGGCTGACCTGCTCACTGTCCCCAAGCTTTCCTCACCCCTTTGTACTCTGCTATCTGTTTAACATTATTATTATTAATAATAATAGGGTGGAATGGTGCTTTGGTGGGCAGCGTTGCTACTTCACATGTCCTACATGGGAGTGACACGTTTTCCCCACATCGTGTGGGTTTCCTCCCAGACATGAAGATGTGCTTCTAAATCATGTGAACGTGCCTGGTCTACATGCTGGCTCACTAACGTCACCATTCACCATCACCAATTCTTTGATAATACAGTCAGCATATGTGTAAGAAGCAATGATTCTAACAGAGTGGAGGGGATCGTTATTAGCTAAGACCATTGATAGGAATTACAGGTCAAAAATGACACAGCCTTTGATCACAGAATTAGGAAGGTCCATGATGTGATTGGTTCCAAGCTACCCTACCTTCAGCAGAGTGACACAGCTCACTTTTCCCAAAGCAGCCCCTCCTCTGTTTGAGGTCCGGACATGGCGTGCCCCCATTTCGGGGGGGCATGGTCACCTGGCGGGTTCTCTCCATGCTTCCCGTCCCACACAGTGCACTGCATGGCGTCCATGCCCCCCACGGGCCCAGCACACAGTCGATAGCTGGTGGGAGAAAGGGAAGAGACAGTGGGTATGCTGGGAGGCTGGGAACGGACTGTGGGCAGGCCTGGAGAGGGGGAACGGACTGTGGGTAGGGTGGGAGACGGGGAACGGACTGCGGGCAGGCCGGGAGACGGGGAACGGACTGCGGGCAGGCTGGGAGATGGGGAACGGACTGCGGGCAGGCCGGGAGACGGGGAACGGACTGTGGGCAGGCCGAGAAACAGGGAACAGACTGTGGGCAGGCCGGGAGACGGGGAACGGACTGTGGGCAGGCCAGGAGACGGGGAACAGACTGTGGGTAGGCCGAGAGACAGGGAACAGACTGTGGGTAGGGTGCTTCCCTCATAGATTCCAGTGTGATATTTTTAAACACTTTCCACAAGTTTTGACTCAAGAGATTTGGCCAATGACCAGCTGGAATTTATTTATGTTCTTAACCAAGTTGGATGGAGTGGTGGCTCTGAGGCTAGGGATCTATCCCAGCATTTGGAAGGTTGTTGGTTCAATTCCCGTGAATGCCAGGAGTGATTCTACTCTGTTGGGCCTTTGAGCAAGGCCCTTAGCCCCTGTGTTATTTTTGGGGTCGAAGTTACCCCAGTCCATTTTCAAAATGAGGTTAAATTCTATAGATTCTAGAATTAAGAACGATAGAAATAAAATACACAAGGGTTAACCTGCAATTGCTATGTCCTGGGTATGACGTTAATCTACATCCAGCCCTGCAAGGAGGTCCTCCAACTAACGGGAAAATTTGGGAGTTGGTGGCAGGATTGGCACTCCAGCCAACAGGAGAAAAAAAAAACTCACACTGGTCCTTTCGGACTAGTGTGGTGCTGAGGTATCACCCACCGCATGGCTGTACTCAGGTTCTCGTCCCTGAGGTGGTTTCTTGTGTGGTGGGTGCTGTAATCAGCACCTGCTCCTTACCCTCCTCAAATTCTGTGTCAAATTCATAAACATGCATGTCAGGGAAGTGGAACTGCCAAATATTTCATGAAATGTATATCTGGAGTCAAAAAATGTGTGCTCCTTTTAGCTAACAGGAAGATGAAACTAGCTTAAAAGAAATTAAAATGTAATGCTAACCATTCAGTATTCTTAGTGGCCCAGTTTTTTTCCTTTAGCACACATATTATGGGATATAGGACTGTTGCGTTGCATTTAGCATTTAAAGCCAGCACAAGCCTAGCATTCAAATTAGATTAAGGTACCACAATACTTTTATTTGTTGCAGCATGCATGTTCATGTGAAAGGCGGGAACACTTGTACTACCTACACTAAACTGACCTGCTAGTCATTGCTCCATCAGCTTATCGATATCAGGGAGTAAATTAGAAAAGGCAATTAGTTATTGTATTTACAAAGTCTAATGTATCATTCAGTTTCTAAACCTTGGGTGGGGCTATCCAGTCCCCAGATAAATAAAGTCCTCTATATTTTAGGTTTACCTTTAAATTAGCATTCAATTGACACTGAAACATAGGAAGAGATGATTTTTTGTTTGATAATGAGTTTAGTTGTAACAGTGACACAAATAACCATGAGCACAGCCCTTGTGTGTCAGCGCTGGGCTTCCCAACTGCACTGAGCCCTGATGTACAACCGTCAGAATTATTGCACGTATGCTGTCAACATTAGTTACTATTTTTAATGACTATATGGCGATGTGCGTGATTGACCTGCAGGGGGCGCCTACACAAAAATGCTACCCACTGAAATGGATAATAAATCCCTACGCTGGAGAGTCTGCTCTCAAAACATGTTATTTGAATGGATTATGAATTTAAATAGGTTATAGACAGTCTGTTGTACAGTCTAGTCTAGTACACAAGTGAGGCCACAGGATTACAAGAAAAAAAACCAGTTTCTATTAAAAAGACAAAAGCAGTGCCAGATTTCTGTCATGCCTGTTTATTTTCAATGCTTTTATTCTTAGGCGCTTGTAATTAGGTGTGGAGTGGGCTGACTGTAATAAACCTATCGGCCTCCCATACACAAGCATCAGGGAACATCTTTGTTTGGTTACACGCTGGCCAGAGAAACAATATTTTAAATGCTAACTTCCTCCCACTCTAGCCCTCTCTAGTCTGGAGTGATCTAGAAATTTCTCATCACATTATTCACATGGTTAATGAACACTCCATGCTCCTTTATTATTATTATTATTATTATTATTATTATTATTATTATTATTATTATTATTATTATAGTCCTGTGATGGGCTTGCATCTTGTGCAGGGTGTACCCAGGGTTAAACAGCAATAAGGTGGAAGGATGGGTGGATAGATGTAACAATGGTAATACACATGAAGGACAGCGTGTTTCAGCCAGGCCGCCCCCCAGAGTCTGGCCCCTAATTGGGTCTGAGCCGCACACTGACCGGGGCTCTGATGGGAAATAATTTGTGCACCCTCATAATCTGCGTGCTACAGCCATTCTGCGCTGCTCCTTCACAGCAGAGACGCAGGCCCGACTCACGGCTGCTGGACACACCTGTGCAAAAAGTCCAGTCTCTCCCTGCTGCGTTTGAAGTCAGGCTATCAGAAGATGGCTATCAGCAGCTTGGGAAAGGAACCAAGGAGCAATCAAGCGTCTCAGTGCCAGAACCGGGTTTCCCACAACACTGCCGTGCACATTCGCAGGGATTCGGTTACCCCTGCGAGACTCCACACCGTCCGAGACATCGACCTGCGTGAATGAAAGGCGTGTATTTTTAAAGGACCAGACAATATGCTTCATGACAAAGAAAAATAAATTATGCATTCTGGGCTTCTTTAATCATTTTGGAAATCTGATTCCAGACTCTTCTATTTGCCACAGCACATGGAGATAATGCCGCAATTTTTCAAGGTCCAGAGCACCTTTTCAAACGCACATAAACGCGCACGTGTGTGTGGGCCCAGTCTGTGGCCACCAGGTGTTACCCACCTGTGGGAGCCAGTAACTGATGGCAAATGACCCAGAAAAATGCCACGTGTATCTAGGCAGAAAATACCCGCAGAAAAACAAAAGCTATTAAACTTTGTAGCCTCAGCAGGGCTGTACAGTGCTCAGTCACTTTGGGGTAAAATCTGAAATTACTCTACCAGTGACTCGAAATACCGGATTAGTAAATACTTAATTTCTATCCATTTATACTCTACTAGTTTTTGTTTTTTAAGAAATAAAATCTTGCTCCTCTTTCCTGCAAGTTTCTGAGGAAATATTTACTTTTTTCACAATGTTTAAAAGCTCTAATGCTCATGGAGTCAAATGAAAACACTGTGCAGTCCTCAGTGAGTCTCTTTGTAACATGGAGAAGTCTTCCAAGCAGTACAGAACATAAACAAAGGCCTAAAAGGTAACCTAGGAAACTTTTGGATAGCCACCACATGTCTGAGGAGACAGTAAATGAAAATCTTCCCAAAGCGCAATATCAAACCCTACAGAACATGAAAATTCCAGGGAGTGCTGTTCTTGAAAGAGCTGTCATCTAGCAACAATACACAACACATGTAGAGGAAATGGTGCTTCACTTGACATCACTTCCTGTCTGAATGGGCGCAATAGAATCTTCAGGATATCTCCTCCCCTGTTAGTCAAAACTTTCTGTAATCTGCAGTCGTTTGCAGATACATTTCAAAGGAAACGAATAATTAGCCTGACTGTAGTTGGCCAGTTATGCACCACTATGATCAGATCAGACTGCTTCTTTCAAATGTCCTTTTAGCTATGTAATTTGTGTGTATGTGTAATATACATTACCCTGTGTTCCAGGGGTCTACAGCAACAATTCTGTATGAAGTTAATACACCCAGATCAATATAGCCTGTTTGTGCATTTGTCATTCTTCGTTGATACAACAAGGGGATATAAACTCAGATTCAGTACTTTCTAGATATTTAAAGTGACTAAAACAGACAGAGAATAATTTCAGCAATGGAGAGTAACATCCCATGATACAGTTGCTAATCCTTCAATACGCAAGGAGAACCTTTTTGCTACGGTTTTGGCTGCTGCTGGCTGTTTTCCTTAGAGCACTAAAACCCCGGTACTGTAAGCTGCAGTGTTTCAGCAGCAAAACAGCAAAACAAACGGACAGAGGAGAAAGCAGAACCATCCATCATGGATATATTCATTTGACCTTTAGCTGAATGCACTTTGCATCTTGCAAAATGGCCCCAATGTTCATTCCCATGGCCATTTGTTAGAGCAGGCTCTACTTAAAAGTCCGCATCAAACGGACGTCAGTGGCGGCTCTTTAAAGTCGCCGCCGAAGCCCATTCCCAGACGCACACTCATCTGGAGTACAAAGCCAGTGTAGGCTTTTCAGATTCCTCCAGATTAGTTTTGCAAATTTACCGACTGCTGATGACCATTCCTGCCCCCCTACCTGCCTCTCCCAGGCCAGTTAAACACACGGACAGTATCTTCTGCAGGAAGAGCAGAGCATGACTCTGTCCTTTCTGAACAGGGATATAGATTGTTTGGGCAGACTGACACCTCGTGAGCAAAAACATGGGTTTTAAAAGGCAGGTGAACACAAACAGCTCAACATGCCAAGATTATGCAAGGACTGTAGAGGAAGTTCTGGGCTACAGGACTCAGCTGGCCAATGTTTCCATGGGAAAGCAGCTGCTGTGTGTTCTGAGGAGATTGTTACTATAAATTACTGCATAGATACATCTAACCAGCTGCAAACAACAAAAACCCCTAGACTCAAAGACAAAAGGTGCAAACATGGCATTCTTCATCTGGAGGCTTAAACATGGGCATCACTGTGACTGTAATATAACCCACCTGACCCTCAGCATAGCTGACAGGGCAGATTGTCCCACCCAGCATTCAGAAAAAGCCTATCTAAAATTATATTTGTTTTAAATGCAACAATAAGTTGAGCAAGTTTCTAAAACTTCATTCAGATGCCATGCAAAACATGTTCTCTTGATTCCCAAGCCTGCCGATAAAGTCATTTCGAAACATCTTGCATTTAATCTTGCAAACCCCTGGAGAATTTTACACCTTCGTGCATATCCTCTTCATGCAATATTGAGAATCTTGTCCTGTTTGTGATCTTTGGGATCAAAACCTGAT
>JAAGVU020000040.1:34713378-34732350 GCA_011763525.2 Mormyrus iriodes
GGAGTTACCAAATTGCCCATAGGTGTGACTGTGTGCATGAATGGTGTGTGAGTGTGCCCGGCGATGGGTTGGCGCCCTGTCCTGGGTTGTTCCTTGCCTTGTGCCCGCAGCCTCCGGGATAGGCTCTGGACCCCCCGTGACCCGAAATGGAATAAGCGGTTCTGGAAAATGGATGATATTTTCAACACAAGACCTTCCATCTGTGTTAGAGAGGCATAGCAAATTGGTCTAATCTACCACAAAAATGTCAATTGTTTAGTTTCTTTCCCCGTCCCTGAAGAAAACAGTCACAAATTGTTCCAATAATCTGTCTGTACTATTAGGTACTTAAACATCTGAAACATCTATCCATACATTCATCTTGCAGTCACTTATCCATCTTAGGGCTACAGGGAAGATAAAACAAGTCTTATGGACTATAGTATTCCAGAGAAATGCTAAAACAGACTTTGCCTTCCCCTGAAATGTGCCTTATCATTTCTATATTCCTTGATATCGCCTTCTGTTCAGGGTTGGACTGAGACTGCAGATCAGCCCGGATCTGTGAAGCTCCCCACCATTAATTCTGCAGAGTGGGGGGGGGGGGGGATACAAACCCATCAGCCCACCGGAAAAATGCCCAGTATGCCAGATTGCCAGTCCAGCCCTGCTTCTGTTCTATTAGCACCTCCAAGCAGTTGTTAAATATGAAACCAAGTGAGATCATGTGAACTTTGGCTTTCTCTAAACAATAAATGCAAGGGACCAAATGAATGTGGTTTTATCAGCCGTTGTGCTGTTCATCTTTTGTGCCAATCCGAATAAGAAGCCTTTCATTTGTTTTTATTACCTTATATAGCATTGAATTCAAGTTGGTTTCAAAACATAAAATGCTGAACTTATGCGCGGTCACTGTGCCAAGCCTTAAATGGATGCTTAATATTATGACCTGCGCCGGTCAACCCCATTATGTGACATAGGCAGCCACCTATGGTGCCATCTTCTGAGGTGGTGCTGACTTAGCAAACCGATGTCACTTCGTCTTGGACAGGGGGCACTGGGAGTGAAGCTTGACTATAGTACTACATGGGCTTCCACCAGTACTGACTTACAGCAGTTACACTTTTCTATTAACCCTCCAAGCACAACAAACCTACACAACTCAATTGGGGACAAATTGGGGAAAATTCAGGTTCCATCATTTAAATATCAAGCATGTAATGTGAATTCAGGTGCTATTGTATTATTTAAAAATATATAACATTTAGCGAACATTAATTTGCAATCTTTAATTCATAAATTAAGATATAAGAAATAATACATTTCATACATGATAAACTCACTCATAATTCCTCCAAGGTTCATGTAAGTGCCTCAGGATCAAACTGTACATTGATGCTGCAGGATACAAATTCATATGTCCACCATGATGTCATCTGTCTTTCACACACACACACACCCTATCCTAACTTGTTTTGGGGTAACACAGCTGGGGGGAACAGGCTGTTAAATATGCAGAGCATTCAAACAGCAGTATTTCCGTCTGCAGTGAGCAGCCACGGTTAAGTGAAGTACAGTGATACAGAGTTATGGCACAGACAATCACACATGCTTAGAAGAAATGCAGTGTTATGACATTTCAAGCATTATTTTCGGACTACGATCATGACCTGGTCAAACTGAAATAAACAGACCAACCCCAACCAGAAACCTGGTAATAGGCGCAAATGTGTCTTGCAATTTTATGGAAATATGTGACAGTTACTTTTACAATAAACACCATGAGTGAAATTGAAGTTGTTTTGCAAAGCTTTCTACCATTCTAGCATGTAAACCCACCCCTATGATCATTGGCATTTGTTACAGCCTGTCGGCTCTTAAAAAGCCTTCTTGGGTAATATTAGCCGTTCCGGGAGAACTGTTTCGTACATTTGGAGGACAAGCATATTTCACGCTACAATACAATTTGATCTGGAAAAATCTTGCAATTCATGCACAATTTCACACGGAATTAAAGGCAGACTTTGGGTCTGTCACGTTAATTGGAGGAGACAATACTCTCATGCTGAAAGCATGTGCTATAAAGGAACTGACTGATGCAGAGAAACAGCAATTACTACGCTGCACCTCCATCACGAAGAGACACCTCCGCTGCCTTCGTGTCATCCTCCTTCTGAACTTTGCCCATGAGTAATGAAATACCACCTGCACCTTAAAAGCACAATGTCGGTTAAAAAACACTCCAGCGAAGGGAAATCGCCTTGGAAGTTTTCAATCACCAAAGTAAGTAAAAGCAACATGCAATTGTACAGAACAAAAGAGAAAAAATAAACTGATTCAGAAAATTGACAAACGGTCTGCTTGGAAAAATCGTTTTATTTCTGTGTTGTCTTCAGGATCAAAAACGGTTCCTGGAAAGTGACTCCAGAATGCTAAGCCCGAGAATATCTGTAACCACCCAACTTGCGCTTTAATTAAAATGGCACAATTAAACGAAAATCACCAAAGTTTTAACCTCTTCTAAACGATTTTCAAACATTTATAGTGATCTACGAGAGAAACATTGTCCGTAGACATTTAATTTTATTCCAGCCGACTGCGCAAACATAAGTAGCCTCCCCAAAGCAATAAGCACTCCTTCGTGGCTCTTAATAAACTCAGAGGCTCAAACATAATCTGTTTAAAAATCATCAAGCATAATTAACATTTTTGCAATGTTAAAATCTACTTGCACAAATTCTTTCATCCACAAACATTTGTTTACTGTTATTATCCTCTTCGGTACTTCCTGTATTAAAAAGGGACTAACGCATGCGTTGGCTTTGTCATATTTCAAGTTATCTACATGGTTGAAACTTACAGTAGACCTAAATGACCACTAGGTGCCTATACGAGTGACAGGCGTGGCTTTGCCAGCAGGTAGCTATATTCATCTGTAATTATTGTTCTTTTTTTCAATCAAATTGGACAAAGTATGAACACCCGCGCCCATCGCAACTTAGATGTTATATAAACTACATAAACTACACTTTTTTGAAAAGCAACGGGAAGAATATTAGTGATTTCATTCTGATTTACTTGATTTAAGGAATACTTATTCACAATAGACATCAGATGAAAAACCACACGAACCGCACTTACCCGAAATGTGACACACGCGCTTGTAGTCCTCGCAGCAGTCCCCGGTTTTCTGGCAGTACGTATCACAGTAGCAGACACTTTTTTGCCTCGTAAAGTCGCTGCACTCGTTATTTTGTCCTGTGCAGCAAGTGGGGCTCGATCTGTCTGCACATGCCGCTTCAGCTGGGATGAAAAAGCCCCCCGATACGGCGATGAGGAGCAGCACCGCGCGGGGACAGCCGCCGGACGCCCCCATACTGTGCGGGGCCGGTGCGCTTCGGGTGTTCAAGTCGAGAAATGCAAATCAAAATCCATTAGCAAAGTTACTCCTCGAAATCGTGAAAGGGTCAAAAAGTATTTAATGAGTGATTAATTAAACAATTTACTAATTATGTTAATCTCAAAATGATGACTTCTGGTTATAGAGTAGTATTGTAAACTGTTTTCTGATAAACTACCGCGGATTTGCCACCAGCAGGTTGAGAAAGCATTGACTACAGGTTGGTCCGAAAAAGACGCGCTTAAGTCCCGCACTCCTCGGCCCTTTCTGCCTCTTTTCCCTCGGAGGGCTTGACCGTCCCGCCCCTTGGAAAACAGACCGCGGAGTCATCCGGTCCTCCTCTCAGTTTCCCTACACTCGCAATTCCTCAGATGGGCCCAGTAACAAATTAGGGTCCATTCTGTGATATACTGTATTATGCACATAAGTTAAATAAACAGGATTACCTCACCTTTAAATGTCTTTAATTTGATATTACATAGGAAATTATCATCTGACGTTGAACATATGGTATGTTTAAATCACTTGTTAATTAATAATTATTTGTCAGTATGAACTTTACACTTTATAATATTTTGATTATATTGTAATAAAGAAAGTAGCATGTACATGATTTTTATCCATCCATCTTCTGGGTCACAGGGGGCCTGGAGCCTGTACCAAGAAGCATAGGGTACAAGGCTGGGGCACACCCTGGGTGGGATGGCTGTCCATCACAGAGGCAATTTAGAGACAGCAAACAGCCTAACTGCATGCCTTTGGACTATGGAGGAAAACCTGCACGACACATGGAGAACCTGCAAACCTCCACACACAGTGCAGAGTCACAATCCCAGCCCTGGAGGTGTGAAGCAGTAAGGTTACCACGTGCCACACAGGGAAGATGGCAATCCTATCAGTCATTCATAATATTTGACAACACCCATGAAATCCAAGCCATTTAAATACCTGCTAAAGGAAACAATTTGTTATAGTAAGTTATGAGTAAGGCGTGGTTTGTCCTTAAACTGCCATGTTATTTTAAAAAGAAACCAAGTTTTAACACTTAAAGTTATATTTATCGCTGAGTAAGATGCTGAGACTGCAGCACTACTTAACCCTTGTGTATTTTACTTCTTCCGTTCTAAATTCTAGATTCTATAGAATTTATCCTCATTATGAAAATGGACTGGGGTAACTTCGACCCCAAAAATAACACAGGGGTTAAGGGAACGGCACGCTACAATGCCGGAGTGATGTGAATGCGATGGCGTCAAGTTCCCTGACAGAAAGAAGAATTAGCCTGTCAAATGTTGACAGAATACCAGGTTCAGAAAGCAGTTTCCTCTGAACAATACGATTGCTTCCCCTTCAGTGGGTTTTTGTGGCACGGGAGGGGCTGGCCAGGTCACTCGGTGGTTTAGGGTGGTGTAAATCTCCATCAGGAGGCTGAAGTTTCACATCGCACTTTCAAAGGGACTGACTGTTCAATGGCAACAGAAACATGGGAAACAAGCCCATGGGTTAGTATGAACGCAGGGAAATCGGTCCTTTCTCAAGACAATGATGCAGGCTGGCCCAGCCACTGATACAAGATATGCCAGGACACACAGAAATTGCCTACTGCAAGCAACAATTACAACTTGTCTGTATAATGAAGGGCTTTAGGGAATCAATCATTGTTCAGTGAGAAGGTACAGAGATGAAGACAAGGTGGTCAAAGATCACACCAGTGAGTTTGGTAATGATACTAACATAGTTCACATTATCAAGGATTACACCAGTGGAGAGGATAATGCTAACTGACCCGAACATGGCGAGGGTTCACACCATAGGGTAGTCAGCCAACCATCTAAAATACCATTGATCAGAGAGTATTATAAATTAGGATTACATATATTTCTAATGCCATGAGCTTGAGAGACGTGTCCTAACATGGAATTCAGCAGAAGGTGTGTGACTGGAAGGTTGCTGGTTCAAATCCTGCGGCAAAGTGATTTCTCTGTTGGGCCCTTGAGCACGGCCCTTAAGTCCAACCGCTGCAGACTGGCTGACCCTGTTTTTCAAGTGAACGTCGCTTTGAATTAAAGCGTCTGCTAAGTAAATCTAAGCAAATGTAAGGAGAATTTGTAGTGTGCAACCAAATGGCTGAACATGTAAATAGAATACAAGCAAACAGGGACAGGACCTCGTGCTTGGCCAGGCTTTGGTCCTTAAACAAAGCTCTATTGTACAGTAGGGACAAAGGGAGCCATCAATCACCAACGGGGCCACAGTCCATGACAAGAGAAAGCTGGCCTCTGACTCGCCAGAGAAACCGTACAAAGGCATTTCAGGGGCCCGCGGCCGCATTTCAACGTCCATGAGGGTCCTGGCTGCTAATGGGGGGGTGGGGGGGTGATGAGCACTCACTCCGCACATGTATAAAGAATGCGAACTTCTAGGAGGAATCGAGGTTTTCCCCAGGGGCCACAAGGAAGTGTTTCCCTGCAAACACAACTGAGCTAAAAAAACGCAGTTCTGAGTCATTCTGTATTATTTGTCACTAGTACGGTCAGCATAGTGGATTAAGGTGAGAAATGTGTGAGCACAAAGCTTAAACCCTACGAAGGTATGTGTGTCCGACGAACAAGTGATCAGCTGACAAACAAAGCAGAGAAGTGAGAGTGTCAAACAGCAGTCATCGCTTGTTGAGTTGAGAGTGGAGCATTTTGCTTAATCCCAACCTTTCTAAAACAGTGTCATTTAGTATTTCATTAATTTTTTTATGAGCATCATAATTAACCCTGCAAAAATTTGAGTGACGTTCTTAACACCCATGTAAAGGCTACACCTCATCTTTGATTGTACTGTATCACTATTACACCAAATCGGGGTCTCAAGCAAGGAAACGGAGCATTTTGCATTTTTCACATTTCATAGTTTATTAAGAGGACATTTGACACTGATGTTCATAAATATACTCTAAACGGATGTAGGTACACTGTTTGGCACATTGCAAGGTAAAGGTCACATGGAAAGTCTACAACGCTCAAGAACAGTAGCTATACCCATACGCGTGCTGCGAGACATTACCAGCATCATTTTTACAGATTTTTCCCACACATAATTTATAGACCCATTTGCATGGTATACCTTTTATGGCACGTAAGACACAACACCACGTTTTCTGACAGTCACCTTAGGCAGTAAAACTGTGAACAGTCAACAGGGGTCTACATTTGACAGTCAAGGAAATTACAGCAGCACTGCTCAAGCGACACAGTTGTTAGGTGCTTGGAAGGTCATCCACTGAAACGGCGGCAATGTTTGTCTTTCAGGTCAGCTGACAGGTCAAATACTGACGACTTCAGTTTATGTACATGCCACACTAGCAAAGCATCATGGGAATTTGGGCACAATTGACTAATCTTTATATAAGAGAATGCTACACAATGGGGATTTGGGAAACACTATTTGATCTAGGGTTCCCCCCCCGCCCTGAAAAGCTTGGTCCAGGATGGACCCAAGAGTGTTGTTGTCGAACACCTAATAATGCCTCTTTGCCACCTACTGGACAGGAACATGGTGGTTGTGGCCAGGTAGGGGCGGGGAGGGGGAGTGTTAAAGGAGGCTGGCAGAGCTGGGGAAAAAGGATTAGGGGTAATTATGAGCTGAGAAACAAATCAAGCAGTTTGAACTTGCAGCAGGAATATCTTCATCAGTATGAGCATATTGTTCCCACATTGTTACAGCTTCATTGCAGACCCCATGCCTGGAATGCATGGCCTGCTGGGACCTGCCTTTGTTTCTAACAGGGAATAGAGCAGATCGATCATTCATCAGCAGGTAATATGAGCAGACCCAGAGTGCTTGGTGCTCATATGCAGGAACACGCAGCAACACCAGGCACCCTGAAACCTCACAGGTGAGGGTTACCTCTCAGCCACTAGAGAACATCCTGGTAACAACCCTGTGACATCACTGCAACACTGCAGGAACCTTAAAAAAAATAAAATAAAATGAAGCTCTCTCTCTCTCTCTGTATATATATATATATATTATATATATATATATATTTTTTTTTATACTGAATATGGAGCGACTGTATCCTTGTTTGGGTTCAGCACCACAGCATCACTGAAATGAAATTTCACCAACAGGAAGACAGTTTTATTGTCATATAAGATTTTTCCATTCCACCAGATTTTCTGAACCTTTTTTTTTTTTTACACAAAAATGGGCACTAAAATGAGCGATCACATTAGTCGAGAAATATAACGAAAAATATCCATTTAACATATTATGAATGATTTCATAAACTGATTTAAGTAATAGTACTACAGTATTTGCTATTCAAAAACAAATGTATTTAATAGCTATATACTTTATATATAAAATTTGGTTGAATACAAAATGTGTTCTATTCCATTTAAAGTACGGTAATTGGAATTAAGACGGAATAGACAGGACACATTTACACAGAGAAATGGTGTGATCTTGATGTTAGGCAAGTTAAGACATTAGGAGGAGCACAGAGGTAGAATGAGACTGAAGGATATACATTATTTTGATAAAAATAAATAATATCTATCAATCCAGATATGAGGCACATCTGTAAAGCTAAAGGTGCTCCAATGAAATCAAACAAAAAAGGCATGATGTATAGTCAGGTTTTTTGGTGTTTCAGTAAAAACATAAAAAATTAAGGTAATGGGTGTTCAAAGTCTTATTTCCTTTGGCTTTAAGCCAACAGTGAATTTTAAACTGGAATTACTGGGGGCCATCAGGATATCGGGGCCTGTGATAATCACAATACATCATGCTGTCAGTCCTGTGCACAAAACGGTGACAGGTTTTCTTTTCAGCTGGTCTCACTATCTGATATAAAACATTCTTCAATCATTAAAATTCACAGCGACAGGTGAACTCCAGCTTAACCTCATATGTAAACTTGCAATTGTTTCCGAAGGGGACCTAAAATCAATTCTGTACCATAAATGCACAAATCAAAGGCAGAGATGAGCGAGACTTTGTTCGCCTCTTTCGATGCTCAGTGGGATTAGAGTTTTGAACCAGACGTCAGCCGTGGCTATAATTCCAGGCTAGATGAGGAGGGAACGACAGCCTAATCATTCAACAACCACCTCATTTAAACTGAAGTTTGGCTTGAAGGCATTTTTAATTGGCAATTAATAAACCTCTCATGTGGTGTAGCGGTGGTCAAGCCGTCTTTCAACTTGTCTGTAAAGTGTTCATTGATCATTGATTACCCTTATCCGTTAGACGCTTGGTAGAAATTATTCCAGAAACCTACAAATTTGAATAAAAATTCTAACTTTAGAACAGACTATTACACAGAATTTTGGTCACAAAATTAAACGAATCATTGGACCCACAGTTTAGTTACGACCACCAGCGCACAGACTGTGCTGCTGCTTTCACTGGCACTGGAGGGAATACTGCGACAGTAAATGCAGCAGGACCGCAACACCGTTCTATTTGACACAAGGTTCCACATTATAAGTGTCATTAAAATCAGGTACATTAGCTTTGTCCACACTGAGTATCTCTATGGCACAGGCTGTCACCTCTACCAAGGGCATATACAGTAATTAGTCGTTTTTAATCTGCCACAGTGCTAGCGTCAGATGCCCCACCCAGGGCGCCCTGGGCGGGGTCAGTGGGCTCCCTTGGCTCCTCTTCACTCCGTCTTCCACACCTTGTTCAGCACCTTCACCACCTCCTCGTAGATGATGAACACGATGGCGACATCAAGGCACACACGACCCAGACGGGGAATTGTCCCCTTGTAGAAGCTACAGGGGACAGGAAAAGGTGGCGTTTGGGGGCAGGAACATATTCACACTGTGACTGACACAGCGATAAATTGCTAAAACACAGCAGAACAAACTAACATGGATGAGACCCTTCAACCTTCTAATTGGATCCAGTGAAGAATGTAAATAGACTCTCCCAGAGTTATTACCTTTCAGACAAAAATGTAAAGTCACACGACCATTATTTAAAAAAGCAATTTAAGTGACTTATCAAATAACCCTGATGTTTAGAGTACATGTATTTAAGAAATATGTTAATTACAGCCCAGATTCCCCTGTATATATAGTAGCTCTATATCTGAGATGGGTTCCAATTACAGTTCTCTTTCCCTGTACAGAACTAAGAATCACTTTGCAATGGAGCCTATCGGCCTGAGAAGTAAGGAATGCTGTATCCCAGAGAGAGGGTCCCCCAAAGGCATCCCCAGGTAATGTGCTCCACACTCACGCAGCTGGGCCTTCATGCCTCATGATCTTCATAGCACAATCCACAGTGCTTTTATACTTGTGGGCCTCCAGACCCTGTGCAGAGAAGGCTGCATGTCAGGTTTTTTCTGGAGCTCACAATCAAGGCTAAGAAACGTCTAACAAGTACAGACTCAAGACCTGCCCAT
This sequence comes from Mormyrus iriodes, assembly GCA_011763525.2. Taxonomy (NCBI): domain Eukaryota; kingdom Metazoa; phylum Chordata; class Actinopteri; order Osteoglossiformes; family Mormyridae; genus Mormyrus; species Mormyrus iriodes. The sequence continues at coordinate 34,723,170 of JAAGVU020000040.1, forward strand.
TACTGTTGGTATTCGAAAGGTCTGCACTTTGAACAGGACTGGAGCCCACTGATTGCAAACAGGATTAAACCGCTTGAATATTTAGAAACACGCTCAGATTCCTCTGTTTTATACTGTGATTGGACAGTGTTTTGGGGTCAAACGAGGCCGGTGGGGCCTCTAACCTGCATCCTGGTCTTGATGACATCCAAGGGGGTGTTGCCAAACACACTGGCAGCTCCTGCGATGGCGCCGAAAACCCCCGTCACAACTGGGTTAATGGCCTTGTTGGGGTTATCGCCTGGGGAACAGGAGGTCAGGGAATTACATGCGTAAACACAGCAGGGCAATGATCTACAGCAGCGGGTAGCAAACAGCAGCTCTACTATCAAGCTGGGCTCTACCGGGGACCTACGACTACATGCTTTGGAGGTATTACAGAAATTCAACCGAAAACATTTCCAACCATGGACCTTAATATAATTCATACCCTTTGGCCGCGGTTCATTATCTCAAGTGTGCCTGATCTAATATACAAATTTCCATCTTTGGATAATCCTCGGCAAAGAGGTGATTAGAAGGAGCATTTAATATCAGTGGTAACGATGCAACGCTGTTCTAGATTAGTCACACATATTCTGCACTTGGCTCATTTGCAAGAAATCATTAGCATTTAAATAAACTAAGGATAAAGCACAGCAAAGCGCTGCCAGTCCGGAAAGCATGATATCCATGGCATAGAAAGATTTACATACAGAACAGAGCAGCATGTCAAACAAAGTACACAGTTTGATTAAACTCAGAAAAGCAGCATCACTTTGTCATCACCGAGGTGCCCGCAGATTCTGTCAGCTTATAAGTTTCAGACCCAAAATGTCTTATTTCCCCTGTGTTAACCACTGAGCGTAGTCATAAGTCCACAAGATTAAATGGAGACACTAACCTTTGTACCAGTTTCTCAGAGAAGTCATAACAAAAAAGCGAATCGCCTGATTGGATCCCTGTTTCAACACTGTTGCTGTGAGGCCCTGATATGTTCCGCGGAGGCCTGGAAAAGAGCATCCACAGCCAATCAGACGCACAGATATGAGGGTCCAAAACCAACCTGCTGGACTGCTGGAAAACAGTCATTTAAAGAGACTGAAGTCTTCAACATAATTGAGAAAATACATATTATTATTATTATTATTATTAATAATTATATTATTATTATTATTAACAACATGATAATATTATTATTATTATTATTATTAATTCTATTATTATTATTAACATGATATTATTATTATTATTATTATTATTATTATCATGTTAATAATAATAATAAAATTAATAATAATAATAATAATCATAGTATTATTAATAATCTTATGGCTTTGAGTGGTGTGGTGGTTGGGGGGGGGCAGATCTATACATTCTGAATGCTGAAGAAATTAACTAGGGTTGGGCCTAAATAGGCCTGATTGCTTAGCAATTTCCTTTGTTGTATTCTTGTGTACAGTTTTTTTTCCCCCATTTTCACCCACATGGGAAAGACGCCCCTGTGTCTATTTCTCGGAGCTATGTGGGAGGGGTGCGTTTCCGCGCCGTTGGCCGTGGTTATGGCTCTGCAGGTCACCGTGCCCAGCTATCCGACCTCAGTCGGTGCTCATGGTCATGTCACAGCCGGGCTCCTGCTCGTCCCTCTCATTCTCATTCAGGTCCTCGTCAGGTGCCACAGCCGGCGCTGTTCCCTGGGAGGACGGGCCTTTCTGTGCCTCCCGGTCCAGGGCGAAGTAACCGGTGCCACTGACCGTGTCCCGCCGCTGGTAGAAGAGCACGTACGCCGCCTTGGACTTGAAAGTGCAGAGAGGTATCAGTCACCAAGAGCACAGAGACTCAATAACCAGACTCTACTCAATGAGGACTCAAGGACCGTCATCATGGGCGAGTAAAACATGGCCTACGGCAGATCAACCAAGCTCACCAAGATAATGTGGTTTAATGTAGGGGGTTCCCAAACCCCATTAGCCAAGTTTTACTAGTCCACAAATTTTTTTGCATGGCATAAACCGGTCTGTGGACAAAAGGCTCAGGACAACTCATTTAATGGACCCGTGGGAACGTTCTACCATCACACCACATCAGCATGCATGCTGGGACGAATATATCACTCACCACAATCTGGTCCTCATTGGCAGGAGAAACGCTACTGTCGTCAAAGTAATACCATTTGTGGTCGTCCTTGTTCTTTGCAAATGCGGTATCTGAGCAGGGAGATAGACTGCCGTCAAAACAAACCAACGGCCAGCTAAACCTAAAAGACAAACCGCCAGTCTTTGACAGGATCTTACAGTGTCCACCTCCCATTCCTCCATAGTGGTTGGAAACTGCAATCAGGTCGTATTGGCACAGGCCAGCGTTGGGGTTTATAAGGAACTCCGACATGTCCAGGTCACTGCAGGGAAACATGCATATTTGAATACGACCTCACTGTTCTGGTCTAGTATTTGTCCGTTGAGCAAATGCTGATTATGTGTCCCAGCAGGCCAGCATCCACTGGACGAACCTTGGGGGGAAATCCACCAATGAGTCGAGCTTGTCCCGCATGTAGCGGCTATAGGAGAAGCGCTTGAGATGCACCACAAGGACTGGAGGCAGGGACCATAGATCCAGCTTCTTTGTAGCCTGTTGGTGCTGCTTGCAGTTGGGACAGTACCTGAAAACCACAAGACAGACAGACACACACGCGCACACATACAAACACACAGACAGACATATGGAAAAAGAGGCAAGCTCACAATGAACAGAGATACAAAACAACAGCTCCCCCTACAACACAGACCTCCTGCAGGAGGGCTGCTTACAGGGAGAAACTGGCGAAAACCCCATGTTGTCAGCCCAGCCAATCAAAAACCAGCATTATAACTAAATAACTGGGTTAAACGAACCTGATTAACATCAAGTGATAATCCTACTCATAGTGGGTTCTGACGCTACGTTTACCATCGCTATAGACAGCAGTGTTGCTGTAGGATTTGACCAAACGGGATTGAGTGAGGTGGATGAAACAGAAGGTGGAGATTTCTTTCAGATCATCCACTGAAGAGGCGCGTACCAAGGGTCTTCAGCGCCCAGCTTCTCTTTGGTGGTGAAGAGCTCGATGCAGTCCTTCAGCTTGCAGCTGGCTTTCTTCTGAGGTTTGTACTCCATGCTTTCGTGCTTCTCGAAATCCTGCGGGCCAAAGAAAACCGAGTCAGCCGGCTTCCTCTTTCAGCGTCGGCCGAAGTCGCTGTAGAATCCAGAGTCCCGAGAGTCTCGTACCTCTGCCACGCTCTCATCAAAAAATTTCTTCTTCAGCTCGGGTTCCCAGTCCAAGGAAAGATAGGATCTATCTGTTGTGAAACGCCAACGCAGAAACAAAACCCTTAAGACTGCTTTTTCTTGAATTTCACCTTCCTGAATCTGACGTACGTGCCCATGCTTACCGCTGAGTCTCAGGTTTCCCTCGTCAAACCGGATTTGTCGAGGCTCCTCCTTGATATAGCTGAAGTCCATCTTGCCCATGTTGTTAAACTGGAATGTGAATAGTCGCTTCCGCTGGCCCTCTGACTGCTGGCTTTTTGTCGTCTGCTCAGGACCAATACCATTCTCCAGATCATTGTCCCCTCCAACGGACTCCTCTGATTGGCTGTTGTCATTTTCTGATGGCAGCTCCTGGTCCTGACTGGACTCATCATCCTGTTCATCTGTTTCCATCTCACCTGCAAACACACCCGCCACCCGATAACTATGAGTCATTAAAATATCATTTGGGGGTTAATATGATTCCACAGGAATATGTACTTTGTCTTCATCGGAACAAAAATGCTAATTTAGTGCATCAAAACAGGAGGAATCCTTAGCTCTATGAGATCAATATTCATCGGCAGAGATAGTTTGCTGTCAGATTAGGAAAGAATTTAAAACCTAAGATCAAACCACCCAGCCTCGTTCCATGGACAGTAACACCAAAGTATGATTTCAGTGTTGGCCAGACTAGCAGGAGTAAATTTAAATTCTTCTTTTGGACTTCTACCAAAACACACTCAGGAAATTAAATGTCTAGTCAAAACAATCCCCCCCCCCACACACACAGACAAAGAAAAAATATGATGAAAATTCAAACAGGGCCTTTGAGTTTTAATTCTCTCATAGATCACGCACATACATTATATATTGCTGAATTATAATTTTTTGACTGGCACAGTTGCTGGAACTTTGGCAGGAAAGCGCTTCTGTACATGAAACTCACTAGGAGAGCCCTCCTCCAGGACCCCGTTGGAGACATTGCCGTTGATCCTGTGCTCCTTGGAGCTGCCCGTCTCCTCGGACTCCTCTTGAAAGGGGGTGGAGCGAACATACCGACTAGGAGGAGGACACAGTGTCAGAATCATTTCAGCCAAACCACTATCATTAGAAAATGTTCTCAGCAAGCGACTACTTACATATTCTAAAACAGGTAAACCACACAGCACAGTAGATATAGTGCCCCCTATCTGCAGGTTAATGGTACTACACAGTAGATATGGTGCCCCCTATAAGCAGATAAAGGCTACTGCACAGCGATAGTGGGGACCCTATCAGCAAGTAAACACTGCTCCTTCAGCCTATTGTCCTCGGGGTGCAGATACACAGCCCTGCACAGTACAACAACAACAATGCTTTATTTGCAATTTGCACAAGTACAGGTAAAGATACATTGGAATGCTGCTCTTCGCTGACCCCATGTTGCTCTCCATAGCTTGGTGGTCACAGCGGAGGGTCAGTTAACGTGCAGCACCCCTGGAGCTGGGGGTTAAGGGCTTTGCCCAAGGGCCCACGGGTATGTGACTGTTCTGCCGAGGCTGGGGCATGAAGCAGCAGTCTTCTGATCGCAGGCACAGAGACTTAGCCCACTGAACCACTCACCACCACTCACCTCCACCCAGGAGGCATGGAGCCCCCTATCTGCAGGTTAATGGTACTGAACAGTAGATACGGTGCCTCCTATCAGCAGATAAATGCTTCAGCACTGTAAATACGGTGCCCCCTATAGGCAGGTCAATGGTACAGCACTGTCAGGGTGGCTCCATACCACATCCGAAGCAACAGCATGTTGTAGAGCTTCTCCTCGCTGATACTTCGAGGCACGGTGATGAGGAAGGGCTGGCCGAAGAGTGGGGTGCTGGTGTGGTTGTAGCCAGACTGCTTGTACTTCTCCCGCAGGAGAACCGGGATGACAACATGCTCAGTGTCCTCCATCCGGCTGACAGCAACCTCGAAGCTGCGGGCACAGGGAAGGGCGAGAGTGGCATGAAACACCACCGCATTGTGCTGCCAGGAAGGTAATCGGATCCCAGCCGCGAGACTCACACGTAAATGTCATCCCGATCCATGATGCTGCTCAGGTTCTCATTGGAGGCAAATATCCGGTGGAAGCGATGGTTGTATATGTCCGTCACGATCATCTGCATAACAAAGGGGGCAGGGTTTTAGCTAGGTACATCTCGAGGGATCTCACTGGAAGACGGAGAGCCTATGGCAGGGTTACCTTGTCAGCAGGCAGACCAGATAGCAGGGAGAGAGAGTTGCAGAGGTCGGAGATGCAGCCCACCTTGGGCACGGTGAGCTTGTACTGAAAGACAAAGTCATGTCCAGACCGGTCAGATCGCCATCTCTTCTTTTTGTGACTCGGGGGTCATTTTCACTCTCCTGATTCCGCACCTGGGTGGGTTTGGCGAGTGGGTCCAACCGCACCAGGTAGACCTCCAGCGTGCGTTCCTTCTTCATGGGCAATGGTAGTGTCAGGTAGCAGAAGGGGTCAAAGGTCACAGAGACCTTCGAGCACACAGGGCAGACGAGTGTGGACTTGAAGAGGCCGTGGAATATGTCCACGATGATTGAGTCATTCCTCTTTATGTGGTTCTCCCAGGCCTCCTGTGCGACAACCTAGCCCAGAATATAAAGCGTCCCTTCGTAACCAGAGTTCCGACACAACCAAGACACTCCACAATCTGGGTGTGGGAAAAGGCCCAAACCCACAGGCAATGCCGGTCAACCCATCAGGCAACACTGGCAGCCACCTACGGTGCCATCTTCTAAAGAGGCGTCGACTTAGCAAAGTGTTCACACCAACCACCTCTTGAAGCCTGCCTTGTGCTCCAAACGAGTGGCCCTTACCTCATCCGCCCTGCCGTCAGCATCCTTGAGGGGGATGTAGGGCTTCTTCCTGATCCTGTTCAGGTCCTCGTGCAGCCCATCCAGCAGGAAGGCCAGAAGCTCATGGGAATCCTGCTGCTGGTAGCCAGAGAACTGGGGGGCGAAGCGTCCCACTTGTGTCTGAAGGTGGAGATACACAGCGAGAGATCTGCAGCATATCGTCAAAGAACCACACCGACCGCATGGGAGCGTTAACCTAGGGAGAGCTCACCTTGAAAGGTCTCGGAGTCACATAGCTGTACTTCCCCGACCAAACCTGCTTGATTAACTCAGCGTACACCTTGGCGATCTCCCCCCTCATGCCCAAAGGGTTTTCCATGTTCAGCTCCTCCTGGTACTTGTCCTTCAGGAAGTAGTCGGTCAGCGGGGGGATGTTGCTCAAGCACTGATGGCACAGGATAGAAGCAGTTTGAAGAGCGCCCCCATGTGGGAAGTGGTGAAATTGCATCAGCAATCGACAGTCCAGTGGTGAATGTGCAATGCAGATGAGGGAAGTGATTTGAGATTGATTTACATTGCAAGTTACAGTCCCGGACTGCTTCATAAAGAACATTGGCAAAATGTTTCTGAATGGCATGAGCCCAGAGAAGAAAACAGTGCCTGGACTGGAGGAGAAACACAAGGGGAAGCCAAATCCTCAGACTGAATTAATTTACATTCATTTTAGATAGACAGAGACTGACAGCAATAGATATAGTGAGACAGGCAGACAGACAGACAGACAGACAGGCAGGCAGGCAGGCAGGCAGGCAGACAGACAGACAGAGACAGACAGAAACTGTATTGATCCTGCAGGAAACTGCAGGCTATACAGCAGAAAATAAATACAACTAGGCCATTAGAGGCACAATATAAATAGACACGAGTAACAAGAAAAAAACAAAAAAGTACAGCCTGCAAACTTGTAGAGTACAGGTCTGGTAATTGAGGTCAGCAGAGAGACTCACTGTAGAGCATTACAGCAGCCAGTAGAGAACAGCTCTAGCCAAAGAGCCCTTCTGCAAACACTGGCGGTGGGATGCGTCGTGACACAGTGACACACCGGAAATAATGAGTGGCAGAAAGAAGGCTGAAGGGACCACTTCAGTACAAAAACAGGAGCCGAGCGGCTGTCTCTCAACATACATGGCCACGTCAACTCGAGTTTCAAAACACGTTAGGGACACGGGGTTAGGATGGAACATGGGGGGTGAGGGTACCTGCACAGCGGAGTTCATGAAGCAGGTGTTGCCCAGGTTGCAGAGTCCGCACAAGCCGGGCCGCTCGCTGGATCGGCTCTGGTCGGGGTACTCATAGCTGGCATAGGGCGGGTACGACGGCAGGCAGTAGTTGGAGTTCTTCACGCTGTGGGAGACGGGAGGAGACGAGGCGGCTCATCGGACGGCATGCACAGAGACACACCGGCGACACACAAATGGCAGTCCCGCAAAGTAAATAAAAAAATTAAAAAAAACACACAAAAAGATAAAACAAATAAAGGCTCACTGCAAAGCCACGGTAAAGATTAAATAACTGAGGAGACGCAGTTTCCCACGGAAGAGCAGAGAGCGAAGCCCTGGGAGCTGAAGCGGCGCACGGATGATATCGAGCTGAAGGAAATAAATCAAAACCTGAAGGCTCAAATTAAAAGGCTGAATCAATAATTAAACAATCCGGATTTGTGGGGGGGGGGGATAAATAAAGCAGAACTAACAGAAAAGTGGAGGGGAGAAAAAAAATGGAGAGAAGCAGTAGCTGGTGGGACGGAACGGCACGGCGCGGCGCGGCAGGGTCTACCGGCGGTCTCTGTGGGCGGATTCGCAGCCCCTCCTGCTCTCCACCCTCCCCTCCAGGTCCAGCTCGGCGCATTCCGGCTTCAGGCACCACGTGCAGCACACGAGCATCTCATATCCGTCGCCACCGCATGTCGCCCCTGCATGCGTTCGCCGAAGAGGACGCTGGGCACCGAGTTTCGCGCGCACGAGAGGAAGGGGGACAAAAAAAAACGATCTGGAAGGAGTCGGGGGGGCTTCGGTCACAGGTGAGCCGGTGGCGTCTTCAGGACCGGCATGACATCGGTGTCGGCCGCAGGCACTTGGAGAGCCTATTTATAGTGGCACGCAGATCGAGGGGTGTGGCGAGCCTGCGGCGGCGGGATGGCGAGCCGGCAGCCCGGATCCGCTGAGAGGCTCCCCCGCGGATGGGAACCTGCTCCCATGCATGCTCGGGCGCGCGGGCGGAATGCGGCACTCTCGATCTGCCTCCCTCAGCAGCTTCGCTAATTAGAGCGATGCTGCCTCGAATGCGACTGGGGGGGGCTTGGGGGCGGGGGCGCACCGGTCGGTAGCTGAAGGTAAACGCAGCGTCAGCGGCTACACCGCGCATTCCGAGGACACGGATCCGGAGGGGAGTGGGATCTACGGGTGGCTATAGATCGTGAGGGATCATCAAGGTCACGGGGGCCATTGCTGGGTGGGGGGGGGGGTGAGTGAGAGGCGAGGGATGGGAGCATACCAGCAGCCCCCTGGCACAGCACCATCAGCGGGCCGCTTAAAAGCACACTCAGCTAGGTTCGTTACCCCAGGGGGAGAGACAAGCAGTGAGTGCAGGACACCACTGCCTGGCAGCTTCCCGAGAGCATCCCCCCACCCCCGGATATTAATGCTACTTTCTGCCCTTGTCAGGTCGGGGGCTACAAGGGCCAGGTTACACGTTTCCTGCTGCCTCGCCGAATTCTGAAACTAGCGAAAACCAGCAAAAACAAACAAAAAAAAATTCGCCAGACAAAATGACCAGCTGACAGTGGATTATCAGAATGACACCGAGAATGCCTTGGCCCCGCGAGCCAATCACATCGTGCGCAATACACGAATCGAAGAGAGACAACCGTTATTGGTAAACCCGCAATAATAACAAGACATGCAAACGGTGCTCACAAGGTAGGAACACACAGCTCCGGAAAGTTTCAAAACTTGGACACCCCGACCCCCCCCCCCCACCTCAG
>JAAGVU020000040.1:34742727-34764801 GCA_011763525.2 Mormyrus iriodes
CATTTCCCAGTTACTGCCCCTCTGTGATGATGCCACACAAAAGCAGGGGGCATTTCCCAGTTACTGCCCCTCTATGATGATGCCACACAAATGCAGGGGGCATTTCCCAGTTACTGCCCCTCTGTGATGATGCCACACAAATGCAGGGGGCATTTCCCAGTTACTGCCCCTCTGTGATGATGCCACACCCTGTACATTGAGCCGGAGCATGATAATAAAGCCAGAAACTCCTCCAGCACAGAACCCGAGCCTCCTGAGTGGACCAGAGAGCTTTGAATCAGCAGGAATGGGCCTGCGAGCACAACTTGGAATTAAATTGCCTTGGGAGGATCTAGAACAGTAATATCACAGCATCGCAATAAATATGAGAAATCATGGAAGATTCAACCATAAAAAACCAAACCAAATACTGAATTATAAAATTAAACCTAAAAAACAACAATAATGTAGCCTGTGCCTATAGTTTTGAATTATGTAATTAAACAGCTAAATGCTCCTGTTAATATATTTGTCCTTTGATATAAATGGATTTACACCAAGACAAAAAACAACAGCCCTATCTGCAGTCAGACGGACCTGTTTAAAATCCTGTAATGAACACGCACAGATACGTGATAGATTAGACTGTGCACTTCTAATCATCCAGAACAAACCTTGGCAGTAAACAGTTACCGTAGTTAATAAGGAACTACTCTGCCTAGAACCTGGTAAGTGTTGCAACTGGTATCCAAAGATTAAAATTCAGCTTTTAGCATCCAGTGTAACTTTTGCAGTCTTTAAAAAATAACTTGGGACATTAAAGACCCAAACAGAAATAAGACTGACCATTGGCTCACTCAGGAATCATGTGACCTGACTTCACCTTGCACTGGCCAATGGAGCTGGCCCTACGGACAAAGGCTGTCTGTGCGACTAATAGCTTGTTGGGTGGGTAATAGGCAGTTGGGTAGTCAAAGATTCAGTGACTGTGGCTCAACAGGAAGCATTGAGAAATATACACTCATGAACTTTGAGGTTATATTTGATAATACAGCTTGTCCAATAACTCCTGCAAAATCTTCATTACCAAATACCTCTGGTTTCACACACCCTCAACTGCCACAGCGTGGTTTACTTACAACAGGCTGAGTAACTAAGACAGATCACCAAAATTCTGGGCTCGGACAGTTAGGTTTGTGAGTTGACATAATCCACAGAGGCCAAAACCGTTTAACCTGTAGCCCATCACAGGTTCACAGTTACATGGTATGGTTAAAAATCTCTTTGTGTATGACGGCGAATAAAAAACATCACCTTTGGCCCAGAAATGCATTTCAGCTACTTTATATATGATGCACTGTTGTTTTTTCCCTTTACAAGGAACAACTTTATATAAATACTCATGTAGACCCACACAAACAATTTAGGACTAGAGCACAAAACGCACAAGGTGAGAGACAAACTCAGAAAAAGCTGCAGAATGATTAGCCCGGTGAATGCCTGTCACCCAGACACACTGCCAGCAGAAGCCTTGCTCATTATGTGAAAACATGTAATTGAAGTAGCATGTTACCAGGAACTACCAAATACGCTGAGTCTTAAGGCCTCAGACACAGAACAGTGATCATGCTACCTTACAAAATACAATGAAAAGATGAAATGACCAAATCTTGCGTGCATCCAGTTTGACATGCCATGCAGGCTATAGACCAGTGTTTCTCAACCCAGCCCTCACAGCCCCCCAGACAGGCCATGTTTTGCTCTCTTCCAATTGGCAGGGAGTTGAAAGCAAAAACGTGGACCGTCTGGGGGTCTGTGAGGACTGGGTTGAGAAACCTTGCTATAGACTATACACACATTCTATTTTATGATCTTCATTCTTGGTTTGCAGACTGCTTTGTATAATTCACACACAGGTTATAATCTGATGACTTTATACAGCCAAATACTTAACAGGGCAAATATGATTCAGGTTGAGACTTGAACCACAGACAGAGATGCAGACCGAGGCAGACAGAGGCAGACAGAGGCAGACCGAGTTCACTTCCTTTCAGTCAATAGTCCTGCTGAAATAAACTAACGCAGTAAGAGCAGGATTGATTTTTCCAGCATAACCAGCCACTCAGCTTCTCTGCCATTAAAACAACAGCCCATTAATCACAGTCAGACCTGCTCTTACACTGTACAGCTCGCCCAGGGTCCCTGACATGAGCTGCGGGGAGAATCCCAACAAGCCACCCACACGTAAGCATTTTAATTAAAGCGCTTCATTACAGGGGTGAATTCAGGGTAAATTCCAAAAAACTCTCCGTTATGGATACAGTAAATGAGTCAGCAATGTTAATTCATGCGGTATGCGTTATTTCTGGCTATTTACAGAAATGCAGCCCAAACCTGTTTTAAGATTATCTCTTTATGATGTTTCTGAAGCGAAAGAAAAGCCGTTACCGTGCTGAACAGAAATACTACAACCTAAACCAAGATGAACACTTACAGATTATTGCTTCACCCCTGGGTAACACGCACATGTGATTTTGTGACTGTGCTCTGGGTTCTCTGAAATAAAATACTTCTTATTTATATAAATTAAAGCAAAGTGTAACCCTATATTACATAAGTAGTATGGAAGATCGGGGGATGGAAGGATAATTTAAATGTCAATAAAAGCTTGCATGCTTAGTCACAGGCAGGGACAATTAAAAAATTAAATATAAAAATTTAAATTACTACCGTGGCTATATAACAAACGTTATAAAATAAGCATAAACAAGCTTGGGGTAAGAGGCAGGGACATCCTGGCTGGGAGGCCAGGCCATTGCAGGGCTCACATTCACACAAGTTTGCTTGGTATTCTGTGAAGCAGAGTAATGTCTCTCTGTCCACTCCCTGAGCACCTGCCCCACCCCCCCAGGGTAAGTTAATGTGCAGGAAGCCAAGGTTCACAGCCAGACAAACAAAGGCAAGCATCTGCATTTTGGCAGTGAGCTCAAACTCTAAAGTTCGGTGCTTGAGCTGCCTTTGACTGGAGCATGTCACTGCCGAGAAACTTCGAGCCCTTACCAACTGCAGGCAGATCTGGTGCCAGCTGCCAGGGCTGGCCTTTACTAAAGCTACACCCTGCACCGACCCCCCAGGCCTCTATTTACGCGAGTGCAAACACACCCCAGGGCACAATGCCCGGGAGGGGGGAAGGCGAAGTGTGGACAGATTGTGGTCCTCTTAGCCATGAACTTTAACCTACAAATGCACCCCAGGCCCAAATGCAGCCCACTATGACGCAGCAGCAGCAATTCTGTGCGGCCACAGGCACCAGCTGTGATATGGGGATCCCGAGCCCCAGGACGACATGCTACTCACAGAAACCAACAGTTAATGCCGCTCCTCAGGCCACTTCAGCTACTTAACTGCCACCTACCTGGTACCTCCCAACACAGTTAAGCATATTCCCCAGGACCAGTCGGATCCCGACCCTCAGGGGGGCAGATAATGAAAGCACTCCTGCTTGTAGCTGGGCTTTATCGTCCAAAGGGACAAGCGGGCAGAGCTGGGAGCAGAAAAGCAGCAACTAGGCGAGAGCTGACATTGTTCCAGGAGCTCCAGGGAGAGGAACTTCATCCGAGCAGCACTCACCAGGCAAAACGGGCCAGGACTGCGGCCCTCATCAGTTGACGCTGCTCGAGCTCGGGACTTTGTGCGCCTCCTCATCTTTAAAAACGGCAGGGCTGCCCATCGAGCCCAGGGCTATGTGCACCTCCTCGTCCTTAGTCACGACAGGGCTGGTTATAGAGCCCGGGGCTATGTGCACCTCCTCGTCTTTAAACATGGCAGGGCTGCCCATCGCCTCTCTCTCAAACCACGTTCAGCCTAAAGTGAGACGCAAGGCTGTAATGTCATTTCTTAGGGCTGTGAAACACCCCTTTCGGAACAAGGTCAGCAGCTGCATTGATTTATGCCACGTCTAATCCGTAAGGCTGAATCCATTACACGCAGCCCAAGTGAGGCCAAGGAGTGCTGGAGAAGCTGCCTCCCATTTGGGGTTAAACAGCCACTGCCCACACACTAACCACTCCAGATGTTGGTCTGTTTCTATAGCTTAATTGGCCTTTAGATATGAAAATTTTATATACACAAGTCATTCTTTATATTTGAGAAATAATCCATTAACCTTAAATAAAAATGATAATAGCTCAATTACAGCATGACATAAAGCTACAAAAATCAGTGAGTGCCTTGTCAGCAGACATGCCGCATGAATTTGGATCATGCATTTTGCACACAAATGTCACAATACCAGACTTTATAGGGATTCCGAGGGGGGGCTCAGGTTTTTAATTACAGAGCTCGTTCCGTCAGTCTGTCGTACCACAGGATCCTTCATACGCTGCTTTGTGAGGCTTAGCTTAACCCCCCCCCCCCACCAACACTGTAGTTTATGGTGTCAGTCCCATCATGACCAAATCCTCATCTCCCCTGGAAATGACTCCATTTCCTCCAAACGAAGGCCTTTCCTAGATGTATGCCTTAGGCTTCCGGTCTTCTCAGAGTCTCTCAGAGTCAGTTTCACAGACTCTAAGGTTCCTGCACAGGGTCACTAGCGTTGGTGAATGTGAAGGGTGCCCTGGACCACAGAAAGGGATCCTGCTCAGAGACACTCTGCAGCACCAAAAAGCAGCATATGAAGAATTCAGGGCCTGTGGATACGAACGGCTGATGGAACGAGCTCGGCTATTGGAAGCTCCTAGTTACTGCTGGCACAAGCAGCCATTGTGTGCACCGCTTACATCACTGACGCTCTGCCTCCATTGAACGACATCTATTGCGCAAAGGCTGACTCTCTTTTCACTTAGAACTTTATCACTGTGAGACATGACCCAGAGGTGAATTGATTAAACAATCACCCCCCCCAATACATGCCAAGATGTGAGACCAGCAGCTGACGTCACTGTTAGAGAGTAACGTTCCCTGATTTTGCAGAGCCACAGTCAGCCTGGGGGGAGCATCTTAAATGAAACTGACATGACCTTATGATGCATCACCTCCTGGAACGTCTCCCACTCTAATGGCGGTCTGGCAGTGCGCCCATTTAATCTGGGCAGGAGACAGTATTGAGAGAGGGGGGTCTGAGCTCAAGGTCTGTGCAGCGTGAAACATCGTCAGCCTGGACTTTAGTACTCAGTTTTTCTCAGTGCTTCAATCAGTCAGTGAGCTGTGAGGGACAGAAAGGGCCAGCGCTGCTCAACGGTAACAATGGATTGGAGATTCCACTTCATTTCAGTGTTTCTCTCTCTGACATGAAACTGCAAGGTTCACAAAACGAACACTTCAAAAAAAAAAAAAAAAAAAAAACATAATGCAGCTCAATTTCCACCAGAAGTGTCAGAAGGTAGTGGAGCCATTCATAAATATTCAATATCTCAGCCCTGATTGGCTGACAGGAGCCCAACCCAAAATGTGATTGGTCTATGAAAAGGCCACACCTGGCATGATGAAGAGCTCTGGGAAGCAGGAGGCCTTTCCGGACTGGGGCTTCAGGATGGAAACAGTCCTGCCTGCATCTCCTGCACTACGTCAGCAAACAGCACAAACTTATAAATCATGCATTTGCACATCACTGTGACTCCACAGCCCTGGAGTGTAATGTTTCAAACCCTGCCCCAGACCATCCAGACCGTCTCATTAAACCATTTCAAAACACTGTAGAGGACAAAAACTAATTCCCAGGAGAACAACTTAACACTCCTCAGACCAACAGTTTAGTGTAGGGACAAAACTGAACATTAGGACTCTAGGCGACCCTGATGTGACTGCCATACCCTGAGTCACGCTGTCGCCACTATGAACGGAGAAAACGTGGTGCCTTATGAGCAGTGACCTTTCCCAAATGGGTTTCTGTGCTTCCAGTAGCAGCGTGAAAGCTGCCAAACAGGAAAGAGTGGCCCGAGCAGAATTAAAGTGCTGTTTGCCTAATATCCCTGCCTGTGGGCCAGCTAGAGAGGAATTTCAGGTTCAGCTGGCTGAGGAGGGCCTGCCTGCAAATCCCTCTGTATTCCCCTGTCCTGCACTCACATACAGTCACACATGACTATCTATATCCGCATTTATCTATATTACAAATATATGGAATTACACAAAAATTACAACAAATAATATGATCTTTTAGGCTAACATAGGCACAAGTTGGATGACATCATCACACATTTGGTCGTTTTTGTCACTTTGGTCTTTCTGTAAAACTGGCACTACACCCCTTAATCAGCTTCCATATATTTATCAGGGTGGGAGGGAGTGAAACCAGCAGCAAAATGACTAGCGCTTAAGTCAGGGCACAACCGGCAATGTCTAACCAATCAGCTACCAAGAAAAGGAAAGGCAGCAATGAGGACAAAACAAAAAAACACACAGCAGAACCGCATGCAGCAATCGGCATTCATGAAGACCTGCATTCCGTTCCCCTTTCATCAGGAGGTTTTGCATTCCGGCCAAAACAATATGGTCATTCCCTGGGCATGTGGGTCACTAACGAGGTGTGAAGCTTTGACCCACAGGAGACGGCACGATGCAACCGGGCACAAAACGGCTTTGGCCACCACAGACACACAGAGTGCAAGAGAGAGAGGCAGGCCCGTGGGAGCCCATCTCTGCCATGTGAGCATGCCTGTGGAGAGCAAGAGACGTCTCCTAGAAACAGTCCATGCCTGCAGCCGTACTTGCCTCAGCTCAGACGCTGGCTTATAACACGCTGAGACACCTGTCACTGAGGAACACGACATTAGCGTTATCATTAGTGAGGAACTCCTACTTCCTTCTTGAGAAATATCATCAATCCTGGAAAGGGGGAATGCCATAAATCTAGCAAACTGACACCGCCATCTTATACTTTGGGGCAAATGGAATTACAGATGAAATTCAGTGATTCTCTGAGCAACAAAACATTGTACTCGAATGTCACCACATCACCAAAGATTACGGTCAATGTAAGTGCATGGCGGCTCACTGTGTTACACTATTAACGTACACTGCCAGGGTTGGGGTTTAAATCCCACCTCCACTATGTGTGTGTGTGTGTGTGTGTGTGTGTGTGTGTGTGTGTGTATGCACGTTCTCCCCATGTAATGTAGTTTTCCTCCCACACTTCAAAGGCATGCAGTTAAGCTTAATGGTGTCTCCAAATTGCCTGTGGTGTATAATTATAAAAAGGACCTGCATCCCACCTAGGGTGTGCCCTGTGCTGCCTGGCATAGGCTCCAGGCCCCCAGATAAATTGTTAGAAGATGCCAGGGAATGTGTCATACTTCTTAAAGAACTGAAGGAAAAAGAAATAGCTACCTCGCTAACTGTGAAAAAAGAACTGTCTCAAATGAATGTCACTTAATGAACATTACAGCACTTAGGAAAACTTTGCAAATGCATCTGTACAACGAACAAAAGGTTTTAAAATAAATGTTCTTAATTTTCTTGCCGTTTGAGACTCTAACGTTAAAAACCTACACCTTGGTACTGGACCGACCAGTCGAACAAACTCTTCGACATAGTTACATTCGACAGCGAATCCCCGTGTAACTCAGTGAAGTTTAGCCCCACAGAGAAAGTCACGGTTAATGTGATAAGCAGCAGACTTGGAGAGCGTGTCTAACAGCGATCAAAAGCGGGGAAATGATGCACAGTGTTTGCTGTTGGAAGTGGCAGGCATAAGCCACGCGTGCTACACAGGCGAGATGAAGGCAAGGCGGAGGTGGGCAGCGACCGCGGCTGACAGCGCGTTTCTGCTCGGAAAGAAACAGCGGAAAAACACAAACTTACCCGCTAAGATCGCTTTGCCAGGATGAGTTAATTTTGCTTTCTCTCCCGGAGCTGCAGCCGCCAAGCACTGCGGTCTGTGAAAGCGACTGACAAACACGGGATTCCCTGACATATCTGCAAACTAAGCTTACAACTTACTACAACTAAGTAACATAAAAAGTCACGGCTCTTTTCCGCCTATGTGGCTTTCAGATTACGAGTTGGGGTAAAGAGCCGCGAGCAGAGGTGCGAAGGCGACGGGAAATGAGCTAAAGGAGCCTGAGGATGACAGAGGAGCGCAAAGACGTGGGGACCGTCTGCGATCTGGCTGTTTTCGCAACTCCTGCCAGCGCCTCCGCACGGCCCGCTGGACGCCCCGCGGCTCGGACGGGCGCTCCGGTTCCGGCCCCTTTCGGGGCGGGGCAGGGCGGAGCGTCACATCCTTAACAAAGAACAGTCTCACTTTAAGGTGGACTGACGCAATCCCTTAGCGGCACAGCGGTGTATATGTTCGCTATAAAGAGAAATACATCGTAAATGATGTGATATGCCATTGCCAGACACATAAATGCGTCTGGATGCTTTATGGGTACTTATATTTTGTAAGCTACGAAAAACATATTTGGCGGTGAGATGTTCCACCCAATTGAGGTTAGCTATAACAGATTCAGTCGTATGAATTGCAGCGGTTAATCCATACAATCCTAAAATTCTGCGTAAATCAATCATGTTTATTTGTTGATTAAATTACTGTAACCTAAAGGTATTGTCTCTTGAGCCCTTCCTGATTCCTATTCCGTGACGAAAAAGAAAAAATCAAATAAATAAACATAAATTACAGACAAGCACAGTCCTGCGGTTTATTTCTATACAGGTCCGGTAAATGAGTGTGTAATCCAGATAAGAGTAAAAACGTTTGTGCGGATAAAGACCCGCTGACGGCTGTGGTACAGGTTAGCCCAAAATGGAGGAGTACGCGTTATAACTTCATCCCCCGGAAATATTTGGCGACAATTCTACTGTAACACGGACCTGTTACTATTCAGGTTTAGGTGGCGAGGCTCCGTGAAACCGAAACAATATCCAAAACCATGTTTTATTTCCTTTCAGGCACCCATTTTAACCTCAGAACAACGGCCCTGAACGTCTATATCCAAAAAGTTGAAAGATCTGGAGGAAAAGATACAGATGTGAAATCTCCGTCATACCTTCACCCGCTGACACACGGGCAATCGCATAGAGGCATAAAGCTGTCAGCCCTTTCTGCTTATAATGCCCCTGGAGTAAGACGATGTGGAGCGGAGAGAGGGGCGGGGGTCCCCTATGGTAAACTTTGCAGAGAGGAGGGGCCGCGATAAAATTTGCCGAGCGAAGGGAGTGAAATGCAAACGAAAATACGGAACAAATGGTTTTATAAAAAATATTTTCCAGCGACTAAATAGGGTCTAGAACCGCAAATGAGGTACAGTAAAACGCCGGGCCCTCGATCGGACGAGCTGTGACACTTATACACAAGCAAAGCGCAGTAAATACGAGGGGATCTTATCCCTGTTGGCATTGGGACCCTCTTCAGCCTGTCATGAAAGGAGATCGCGGGAACTCTTCTTGGTAAAACCTCGCCCAAATTTCGTACGAGTGTAGAGAAACTTGTCACGTCATGCTTCCTACTTAGGGGCGTGAAGCTCAGAGCTGCACCCATTCAGCCCATGCTCACCGGCTGATACTAACGGTTGTTATTATCGCGTGTGTGTATGTGTTTTAAATGTTTTCAACTGCATTAAATTGTTGCATACGTAGCCTAATTAATGTAGTTAATGAAATACAATTCCGTTTATCACATATATATCGCAATGGCTGGATTTTCCACGTCATGAAAAATTTTCTTTATAATATTGATAATTATCATACTAAATGAAAATCTGGATTTTTTATGATACATTAATTTTGTGCTATATGCGGGGATAAAAATTGGCAAATTAAAATATAGTCAGTTCATTAAAGGAATCAATTATCAACCAGCTCTTTAACAGTATATGAAACAGCTATTTTATATGAAATACTGAGTAATGCGGTTGACAAAATATTTACTCTGGGATTAAGGTGATGCGGTTGGACGGGATAATGGATGGATATCGCTCAATACTCTACATACAGCAGAAAAAAATCTATCGTTCACCGCAGTGTTTCCCAACCCAATCCTCAGGGACCCACAGATGGTTCATGTTTTTGCTCCAGTCATTTAACACATCAAAGCTACTAGTTTTGGTGCTGGTTGTAGAATTTAATTCATTGCAACCAATGTTACCATAAATTCCAGGCCTCAACACTGAAACACAGCAGTAGGCAAGTTCCACATAGCTTACCTTGCACCCAAGCTGCCAGTGTCAGATACATAGTTTTCCCCCAGGGAGTGCACTTGCCATGCCGGCCGCATCACGAGTTAAGTTTACTACAGTTGAAAAAAGATCTTTAAGGCGGTGAATCCTGCCGTTGTCTGGAAAGCAGCTCAGGGTGATTAGGTCCTGGACTAACAGACTAAGACGCGCCTTCTGGCCCAGAACGCGCCTCTCATTATATCAGTATTCTTATCAATTAATATTCTTAGTGTTGAGGGACATGGCTGAGAAGATGAAGTCAGAAAAGCTCTCATAGGCTGTCCGGGATGAGTGATGGAAGCACAACAAAACGCTTGAAAGCAAACGGCAGTAGTGAGAGAAAGATGACCTGGATCACGGCCTACGCGCAGGGCTGCAAAAGCCGCGAAGTGCTTTCAAACAGCTTCCTGGAAGAAGAACTGTTCCCAGCAGATTCGCCGCATGACTTTCCCCCTAGGCAGCTACCTATCACTTTATCAGGGTCATGGTACATCATGTTAATTCTTAAAAACACCTAAAAACATTAAAGTTTTTCAGTGACACTAAAAGGAAATTGCACAATGTATTTTTAAAGACGTCGTGCTTCACACCAACAGCAACTCCTCAAAATTTGCCTACTTTAGGGGATCATGCCTAGAGTTTGTATCTATTTCTGCCGCTAGAGGGCAGAGTACGACATCCACAAGAAGCCCAAGGTATAGCATTTTCTCAGACCAATAAGGCTTCATTATCATATCTTACATGAGCCAAAGGGCACTTTATATAAGGTACAAGGAGGAAGATTCCCACTTCTACAAAAAGCTGGAGTTCATGAAGCAGTCAGCTTCATAATACTGGAAGCCCCAGGAACGACCAGCTCTTACAGAATATGCCAGCTCAAATGCATAAGAGAAAAGGAAAATCAAGACGTACCCTAAAGGCTCATTTTCCCACGACCTTCTTTAATTCTATGTATCAATTTCATTTTACATCACATGTTGAAAATTCCGGCATCTTTTTATCACTATAAATCCCAGAGTAAATATTTTGTCAATGCAGTAATAGGCTGGTAACTAAACAGGAACATTTCCCATCAACTTCCGAGAGCTGAATCAGACTTTAAACGCTTCTGCCTTGGCCTGCAGGGAGAAAGTGTAAACTATGAAACAGAGACAATGTGTGTAAACTTTATTTGTCCTTCAGAAGGCATGACTTGTGCAGGAAGGGAAGAAACACTTGATAGCTGGGAACCTGTTGAACCCAAATGTCTGGACAACAGCACGCCGGCAGGACGGAAGGAACCGTTCAAGAGCCCAGTCAGCAAAGCTCCATACCAGAGAGATGGCAACAAGGGCACTGGGCATCAATACAGGAGCTTCATAACATTTTCAAGCCTACTGCTTAAAACTGAAAAAAGAAATCTGTCGAGACGTGCTGAATAATTTGTTTTTGTATTTCTGTTTTTTAAAAAATATTACTATGCTTAAGACTACAACAATGCACTATAGACAATACATATGGTTTTATATTATATTGGTGTTTGATTAATTAGGAATAGTAACATTTCATTACCTTAAATTATACATTTTCAGTACATTAAAATGGTTAACTACTTTGGAAAAGTGGTACAGCGTTATAATCCATTTATCCTGTATCTTATTTCTTCAATGCATTTGTACTATTTAAAATGTTCCTTGTGGCCCTACCTGCCCCTTTCATAAGAAAGGCTGAATTCTTCACAACACACATTTCAAGGGTCTTCTCACTACATCAGTAACACTTTCACCACATCTAAATTGTGCTCCTTTTTGCATCGTTACAGCTTTGTACGGCTTGCCAGTACATGCACAAACAAGTACACTGTTTGCTACTCCTTGCTCAAGACTACCATCCGTAGGACTGTAGAGCCCTGTACCTGTAGTCGATGTGAGGCTGAGTATACTTCAGCCTGGCTTCCATGACTACTTGTGGCAACACTGTAGGGAGACGAAGACCAGCATGTGCCTAACTGTACTGATGAGTGACACTGCTGAAGAGGGATGCTGGCCTTATCTACATTCCACCATGCTTAGAACAAAAACCAACCCCCCCCACCACGTCACTTAAAATATGCAGTTATTCAAACGTCCAAAAAAGAGAGGCTCAGACCAAGACTTACCCTCCCCATGATACAATGTTCATATTGAGTATAAAGACCCTCCCACACAGTGTCATTTCAGAATCAGTGCTGCCGGCTCACAATTAACACGACGATCCGAAAGCCGCAGTATCCTTCAGGTGGAGTGCGACGGAGACTGGACAATAGGATGGGCGGGGTAACGAGCACGCAGAAGCAGGCCGTGTCGCGAGAGGAGCTGGGCGTTGTCTTCATGCTACGGGGTGCTGGCTTGGCGATAACAAAAAGGCGTGATGTGCTGTGTGAATCCCTAGCTTGCCATTGGATAGGCGAGGTCGATGTGGGCAGAGCAGGTGTGGGCCCCGCCTTCACATGTTGAAGCCATAGGTGGGCTGGGTGTAGGCAGGTGTGGCATAGCCATACCCTGGGTACCCAGGCTGGGGGGGCACAGTGCTTGGGCCAGCTGTCAACATCAGCTGCTGGCCTGTACAATGGGGGGGGGGAACATAACAGGTAGGTTATAGGCCAGCAAAAAAAAGAAAGAAAGAAAAGACAGACACAGACAGACAGCCCCACATGCACACACACACACTTAAGAAGCCCAGAAAGCTGGAGAATGAGATGCTTGTCTGGAAAATTGCGGCGCTTTAAGAGGCTCACTTGATTAAACATACACTCACATCTGTAAGTGTATACAGCAACTCATGTAAGCCTTGGTCCTCAGTGCGTGCTGTGTCACTTTTTATCACTTTCATATGTCAAATGCTCCATTTTCTGAGATGAGCAGGAGCCGCCAGGTCCAAGTCAGCACAGAAGTGCAAGGAGCAGACGCTGCCTGAGCTGAAGGCTGCCACGGCAACATGACACACATACCAAACACAATCGGGGTGGGCTCTGTCACCTCCTCCTCAGTCTTCCTTTGGCTTTCCGAAGCTTCCAGTTTGTCTACCTGCAGGTGAAAAGAGGAGTCTGTTTCACTTATGTGACCCTGATGAGATTTTCACAGGCATCTACACAGATTCACCAAAAAATGGAAAAATTTAACTGCAGGACATAATCTAAACTTTTAACCAGCATCATCTCAAGGTGACTGTTTTAAACATTCATCTCTCCCCACAAAACTGCCAATCAAGTCAAATCAAAATTAAAAAGCACTTACGAGTTGACTTGATTGTAATATTGAAGGGCAAATGAATTCTAATAACCAGTGATAGTGTCACTGAGTAGCCAAACAAAAAAAAAAAAAAGAGTTCTCAAATTCAACAGCCAGCCTCCAAGCAAGTGAATCAGCTGCTCTGATATCCTGGGTCAATGAAATAGTCACTCGTTCTGCCATGTAAGCGAAAACTGCCATCCACCATGTGCATTTGCTTCACAAACTTCCATGCCTTTTAAACATCACATTCAAAGGTGTCTTATTGACAGTATACATCTCTCTACAAGACAGCACTAATGCTGAAATACATGACCCAAATCTCACTTAAACACTGATGCAATTCTCATGAATTATTCCATGAGAGACAAAAATAATCATTCGAATTACATACGTCAAGCACTCCAAGCATGACAATACGTATATATTCACACTAAACAAAATGAGATACTCTCCAGTAAACCATAAGAAATCATGTTTTTATACACAACAAGAAGCATAAATAAACGTGCTGGACAATACCACTTCCTAGCAAAAGCCATATTTGCAAGCAATTATCTTCTAAGGGCAAAAGTTAGCATTAACTTAAAATTCCAAAATCTTAAAATAATAAGGTTTCCGATTTCATGCTGACACCAAACAAGGCTTTTATACGTTTAATATGCTAATTCGATGGCATTTCGAAATGTCAAACTTCTCATGCTAGAGAAAAACAATTTCATTTTCAATCAAGATAACGATAAGCAATAGTAATGAAGCAATTGTAAAAGTACTTAACACTACTTGTACTGAATTTAAGTAATCCAATCAATTCAAGCAATCCTAAATGTTTTTTAATAACAAAGAAAATCAGTTTTCTTGGGGGGGGAGGTGCTGGGACCGGGTGGTTAGCACATTTTACAATTTTATAGCGCTTTCCCAGTTTATGATTACAAATGGGACTCCCTTACATGAAAGTGCCAGATATCTAGTCTGAGATGGATACCCCAGTGAAGTTTATGGGGACAGGAATAGATTTCCCTATAGGACTGTTTGAAACACTTTGGGTGTGATAGCAGTGCTTGTAAAATGAGTGTAAACACTCCTTAAAGATGCACTCAGCTACTGCACAGGGCCTAGAAAACTTGTTAAAACAGAAGCCAGGCTGCCATGCGTTAGAGGAATTATAGTTATAGAGTTCATAGTTAGACATTCACTATAGCTAGAGGTAGGTTCTTATATCAGAAACCTAGATCTATGTTACAACAGCAAAAGGAGAAGAAAAATGAAAAGGCAGAGACCGTCACCTTCGCCGCAATCAGATCGACCTGTAAGAAAATCCAGAGTCAGGATCCTCACAGCCTCAGCATCAGCAGCAAGTTTTTTTTCCCTTTTGTTTTATTCTGTTGTTTTTTAAGTATCGTCCTCCATGAAGGATCACAGGGTTTCACAAGGACACTTAAAATTACATAAAAAGGAGTTTTGCCAATGGACTGCAAAGCTGACTTCTTGCAGCAGAAGAATCAATGTAATACCACAAAATATAATGGCACAAAACCACATTCACAGCTGAGATATGAGTACAGGCCTGAAGATAAAAAATCATGCCTTTTTCTAGAAGTTCTTACGGTTGTAATGCAGATCAACTGTAGGCAGACTGAAATGGGATATAGACAATGATAACAAATCACATTACTTTTGGAAACTATTTTTTGGTTATAATTATAAGCTTCCAGGACCCGATACTGAATAAGTAGTTGGAAAATAGATGGATAAATATAAGCCAGTGTTCACTATTCTCTATTTTGTTTTGTCTGACATCCGATACACCCCACACGACGTTCCCAAGTTCTCTTTGCCTTTTATAGTTTATATAAAAAAAGCAAAGAAATGTATCTACACTGGCTTCCATTTTCCAGATCACACACAATATTGCAAAGAAGTAAATGCTCATTATAGATAAAATAAAACCATCACATCCACTAGGAAAATAGCAGACATGATTTTAACTCATCTGAAAGGCCGACATGTGTACAATACGTACTGAATGGATGTTAAGAGACACCCGTCTGGCTTCCAGACCAAACTGTGACTTAGACACTACAGAAAGCAAAACATCCGTGAAGACGACAAAAAAAAGGCAATTCAAAAACCAAAAGCATGCCTCTCTATTGCTGCTCCCACAGAGGACTAAACTGACAGACCGCATCAACAGTGAATGGTGGGAATATTGTCATGTATTATAATTTAAGGGATAAATAAACATAGTACCTGCAAGTGTACAATATTTTTTTGGAAATTATCCTATACTTATTTTGACCAAAAAAAAAGAAAACAAACTTCAACGATACCCTCAGTTTGTAATGTGGCCCCTCCACCGCAGCCTGGGAAGTGTGTCAGATCTTCAGACTCACCTTAGTCAAGTATTCCCTCATCACCTGGATGAAGTAGGGCATGGCGAAGTCCATGATGTGGTGCCTCCAGGCGAGCTCCAGCACCACGTCCGGGTGGAGCAGGTCGTAGGAGGCGAAGAGGCAGGCCGCAAAGCACTCCTTCTTGCCCTCCTCCAGGAACCACTGAAGGAGCTTCTCCGCCAGCTCTGCATCCTTGGACTCGGCCGTGTAAAGCATGGCATCCTGAGACAAGGGGGCAGGTTTGAGGTCACTGCTAGCATTGCTAGAATGTTTGATGAATTAGTTTTAACGTTTACACAGGTTCACAGGGCTTAAGTTCATTTTTGGCATTATTAGCATGCATTTTGTAATAGGCCTGTGATCACAGTCAACAGGTCAGCATTGAGGTACACACTTCTGCGTGATAATATGGCTAGCACAGACAGCAGGCTAACATCCTGGGACTGTCTACAGCCAGCAGGGATAACATGGCCTGAAAAAGTATATATACAATGTGTTTCAGGAACCTTTCTAATTATTTAAGAAATGACTTAGAGGTCGGAAACAAACTAAGGAAACAGAAACCAGATTAAGCATCAATGCTGAGACGACATTAAAGTGCCACATTCCCTGGAAGGAGGTTCTGTGAGGGCTCTGCTGACTGGCGCCCCACCTTGTACAGTCGGTCCTTCTTGCACAGCTCCACGCTCTGCTTCCAGCGGTTGTTGCCCTTGTAGAGGTACGCAGCAATGCGGCGGAACTCGATCAACTCGTGCTTCTCCAGTCTCTGAGCCAGGCTGATGTTGTCAAAGTTATCATACGCATCGATGGAGGCCCTCAAACCCTGCAAAGGCAACCATGCAAATGGCTTGGACACACATATAGATCCGTAGGATCAGAGCAGTCAAGATAATCTATATCATGTGGAGTTTTTTAATAACACCAAAGCACAAGCAATCACGCATACTGAATGGGAAGTACTTATGGGGGGGTGACATTCAGCACAGTCATCACTGTATGAAGAGTGGTAGAAGACACACATTTTGACACTATTTTTTCAAATTTATGAAACCAGACTGATTCAGCAAAAGAATTTCAGGTCAAGAGGCCAAAACAGGGACAGCACTGCTAAACATTCCCATGACACACAGTGCACCCAAACAGGCCTGGGCTTGAGTAAAAGCTTTCTGGGGCAGGGCTGAAGGTCACCTGGAAGTCCTCCTCCTCTGTAAGGAGCATGTTTAAGGCCTCATTGACCCCCTTGTTATTGTGGCTCTGCACAGATCGTAGGTAAGGCTTGACGAGCTTCAACTGGTCCATCTGTCAGGTATGAGGGGAAAAAAAGCTAAGTTGATTTACATCCATTTCTTTGACTCAAGGACAAAGCCCTTCCAATATAGTTTGGGTTGACATCACCTCACAGACCAAGTGTCCAGTGTTATCAATAACAGAACTCATCAGCAAATTGTTTAGAGAACAGAAAGAAGTCATTTCCAGCTGAGGACTATGGGAGTAACAAGACTTGTTTGAACACAGCTTTCCACAGTGCGTGAGATTTTATTGCACCATCAATCAGCATCAGAAAATGGTGACTGACAAGCTCATGTCAATTCAGCTGAAAGTATTGTGGCCCCCCAACTGCCACTGTCTGCTCCCTACCTTGGAGAAGAAAGCAACAGCTCTCGTGTGGTCCAGTCGAGGAGAAAGGACAGTCAGCAGGTCATTTATCAGGAGGGGCTTATAGTCCAGGTAGAACTGCAGGGCCTTATAGTACAGCTCCACATTAGCCACCTGTAAAGGGATGGAGACCACAAATCAATATAATAATAATAATGGTATTATTGTTATTATTATGATTATTATTAATTCAGGCTTACACAAAAACTTGTATTTTATTTTAGACAATGCGTAATTCAACTAGAAATTTCCTAGCGTCTAAGCTACGGAAAAGCTTCAGGCAAACATATGTTTGCCAGTCATTTTGCTAGCATGTATGACTGACTTAGGTTGCTTACGGTGTGACACTGTGCAGGGTGTCAGCTCACCTTCGTGATGATGTCCTTGAACTGGCCTTCTTTCCAGGCATCAGTGGGGTGGTTCATCATGGTGATGACTGCATTGTCATACTCTTCATACTTGTCATAGAGGAAGACGAGCTCTCCCCACAGGTGTGCTTGTTCCGCAGCCCGGAGCACCTTGTGAGCAATGTTGACAATAATTCGACATCGAAAATTATTAAGAAGCCCATCATAGCTCAACTGCTTCTAGGACGTTACCTTGGGGATGTTGACCCGAGACCAAAAGAGCTCCAGGTGCTCCCTCATCTTCTGTGGCTTGAACTTTGAGTAGAGGATGGCCAGCTCTGTGAACATGCCCATATGGGCACGTTCCAGGCCTAGTGCTGCCTCCAGCAGAGCTATCAGCTCTTCAAAGTATCCCCGATCCTGGAAGACGAGACAAGACACAACCCTCCTTTAAGGTCTCAGGAGGGTGTCTAGTTCCGAAGAGTCTTACTGGTCATCCTTCTGTATCAGTTGACTGTCTTTGACTAGGTGCACTACCTATGCATTCCTTAAGAGTCACTCTTTGCCAGTGTTTGGCCCTGCTCCTCAGACATCCAGTCACAATGTTACAATCACACCTCAGCAAAAAACTGGCTGATGACTGTCTGCATACCTGTGAGGCAGAGTGTCACAGTCAGAAAACCTCGTTACGGCATACAGACTGGCCGAGATTCTAAATATTACATCAACACAGTTCTAAAAGCAAGGAATTCTGCAACACAAACGCATCTTGAAAGTGCCATTATGAGCTGCCAGCATATACCTGATAATAACTAATGAGCTCCTCCAGTTCATCAGCGTGGATGACGATGTGGAGGCCACAAATCTGGGCCAGCCGGAACTCTGTCCCATCCACACAGGCAAAGCACACCTAGTGCAGAAGACACCATATGAAGCCAGATAACGTACAACATCCATCTGTCACGTCATAACACAATGCCCATGCGAGTCTGATAGGGTATGAGAGGAATTAAACATACTTGAAAACCCAAGGCATTAAGGGATAAAGTACTAACAGTTGAGTCTGAAAGGTTGTGTGTGTGTCATACACATCAAAAGAAAGGGTGAGGACTTACTTCCTTCCAGGTGCGAGTGCTGTTGGCCTTACGAGCACTGTCTACAGCCGCCTGGTATTCGCCCAAGTGCACCAATGTGGAGGCCAGCCGGGCAAAGTTGGACACATTGTTGTACAGGAGCTTGGCGGCATCATACATGCCGTCGTCATAGCAGCGGTCTCCCACCTGCAGTGTGAGACGGGAAGTCAAACTGTCTCATAGGTTGAGGGGGACCCATGTGAAGCCACACATCCACAACTTTCATAAGTATATGACAGACCCTGTAGTGAGAGTTCATTTTGTTTGGTTTGAATGTAATAAAACAAACACAAAGACTCAGGAAGCCACATAACCACAACATGTAACCCAAGTGCTTCAGAATACTTCAGAAGAGTCTGGCCAATGTAAGTTCATACCTGCTGGATGTGAGCATTGTTGGGGCCGCTCACAAATTCCTCAAGCTCTGACAGTCGGTTGGTCTTTGCCAGGGCAAAGATAAGCTCCGTTTCCACGTAGGACTCCCTGGCCTTCTTGCGAGCCATTTGCAGGTACTTCACCAGATCCTCCCAGTTATCTGAGGAGCCATAACCAAAGTTACCCACATGAAAACAAATTAGTCTCCTAGTCCATATTCCAAAACAGAAAAATATAGCTGCATTTACTTAAATATTAATGACACGGTCTGTTCAAATGAGTCTCCAAATCTTTCACATGTTGATTCACTGAAGTTTTAATGCCAAATGCGGTTTTCATATGAGTCAGATGTCTCCCTGTGAAGATCTCAGTGCATGAAGCCAGAAAATAGTTTTTTTTCTAATGTTTGTATCATTATTGCGTCATAATGATCAGAGGTGTGGTCTCTTTGCAAACATGGATAATTATCCTGACATCACTAGATTGGCAAGTGCCTTCCTCATTTATGAAACCATCACCACCATCCTTACTTATCAACTTAATTTCACACATATGCTGTACATTTCCTGCTATTTGTCTGTATCTGGAAGCACCAGAACTTCTTGCAGATATTTTGAGAGTTCCCAGCAGAATTATACACATTTAAAACCATAAGAATTCTCCTGATCCTTCAGAAATGGGCTGCAGACACAGGCACAAGGTTCCCCTGCAAGTCCTTACCGTTTCGGCTTGCAGCGCTGACCACCTCCATGTAAGCAGAGGGATCGTCTGCCTTGATGTAGGAGTCAATGGCCTCCTTGACCAGCTCCTTCTGCAGCTGTGCGCGGCCCAGCTGGCTCCACACAGCAGGCTCATTGCAGCGCTCAGCAAACTCATAGGCCCGATCAAGGTTCCCAATGTGCTCGATCAGAACCTGAAAGCCAAATGGAGTAACAGCAACACAAATGGCACACAGGCATTAAAACCACATGAAGTACAACCAAATGCAGGACAAACCGATAGTCATGGTTTCATTTAAGCTCCAAAAACAGGCAGCCACACGACTACTGTGGCTTCTCAGTACACTGATGTTTGTCACCTGGGCAGAATCACATTTTTTACAGTCATCATAAACACTGAAGCACTGATTACTTTTTATACTTTCACATATTTTCATCTCCTTTTTTCATCAGATCACCTATGCACACACCTATGCAGGTGCATACCAAAGCTTGACTCTAAAGATGTCTCAACCATAACTGCATGCTCTACTGGAAGAAGCATTTAATTTTAACCTGGATGGCAGATGTGTTAACATCGAACTTGCGGAAGATGGCAAACGCTTCCTCAAACAGCTCATTGCTGATGGCGATGTTGGCAATGTCAGGGGCATCATAGTTGTCCAGCCTGTTGATGTATTCCATCACGCGGGTACGGTCGGCTTTGATGGCTGTCAGGATGAGGAGATTCTGGAGGTTCCTGTCACATTGAGAACAAAAATATGGGATGTTAACTGAATACAGAATATTTTCTCTTGTAGAGCAAGACTCATGTGCTTCATTTAACAATGTGGTCCACGATGGCCATTCAAGGAACCACTTTAAGTTGGAAGCAAAATAGGCTGAGATGTCACTTGGTTATATTAATATTTGAGTAATCTACCAAGTAATTTGACGAATAAAAGTGTATGCACACGGTGTGTATGTATACATGAGACACATACAGATACACACAGACACCCACAGCAGGGGACAGGGTTCTGCTAATCCGCTAACCACTAACTAGCAAGGGTGACTGCTAACTGCTGCTGGCTGACTACGTGTAAACACAAGTCGTGATTGGTCGGCACCTAGTTGCATTTAAGGTAGTCTGTGCTAAATGTAAATGAATGAAGATAAAGTCTATTTAAACTGGGGTACCATGAACTAAGCAGAGAACTGAGGCCTGCAGCATGAAGCTGGATTTCTTGCCTAGCCACATAACTTGTCCGATTTCAGGTTTAAATCGACTACCGTAAATATGACAAGTTAATCAGCTAGGCAAGAAATCCTGCTTTGGCCCCTGGTTATTTTCCGGGTTCTGACTGACCAATAAAGAGCTGAGACCCCCCTTCCTAGTTCTGGGTGAAACACGCCATGTTTGCAATCCCCAAGCAGCAGCACTGAGGGCAAAATGTCAGCATGAGCCAGTAGCGGAATAGGACTCCTCTAACAAAAACTGTTTCACCTCACAAACTGAATATCACTGAAAGAAAGTACATTCTGGAGACTCTACAGAATGCAACAATCCCCAATTGGGCAAGTCCTAAATATCCCCAGGTGAACACACTAGCCCTATGGAACTAAACTGCTAAACAGGTTAGCATTTCAGCTCTCTAGTAAGGCTTTAAATGCTTCAGAGCCCAAAACCAAACTGAAGCCAAATTCATAGAATAAAAGTTAGTGGTTATTGTTAGTGTCAATTTGTGGAAAATATCTAATTGCAATTTTTCTGATAGATATTGCAATTACAATTTGCAACATACATTTTAAAAGTCAAGCTTCAGTTAAATATTCAGTGCACAATAGATTTAAAACATATGATGCAGCAAAATATTAACTGCTCTGTATTCTAATGCAAGATGAGAGCTTAACTATATGAATTGCTTCCAACATGTTTTTCTAAATTAGCAGAGAACAAACATGTAGGAATTACACTATGTAACAAATTTTTATTTTTATTTTGTTCCTGGGTACAAAGTGCGTTTTCCTAACCCGTTATGCCTAAAACAAACAGAAAATAGCTATTGTTCCACAAAAACTTTGCTTCTG
>JAAGVU020000040.1:34765260-34788149 GCA_011763525.2 Mormyrus iriodes
TATACTTTTACAACATAAGCAATTAAGAAATAACATGTATTGTCCAGGAACAAAATTTGTGTTACATAGTGTTATCACAAAAGTAACTGCGACTGTGTTAAGTTAAAGTAATATTAATAAAAATTAAACTATTCCAGTAAGAAGAAAAACGATAGCGATCCTGCAGCTATCGCTACTCAAACCCCTAATAACAGGAGCTGATTGGTGAGGGAGCATGGCACTTCTGATTGGTGAGGGAGCATGGCACTTCTGATTGGTGAGAATGATTGTCACACAAGGAGGACGGCATGAACTTGTAAAACTATTCTAACGTCAGTTTTTAAACCCTTAGTCAGTAGTGCTATATAACGCATATCATTAATCACAGTCAGTTTCAAATAGCAATTTCAATTTGAAAATCGACAAACTGTTCAGCCCTAGCCTCCGCTAAATTTTTTTGTGGTTTATTGGTTTAGCATTATTGAATTTAACATTTGACTTAGCGGATTAGCAGTAGTTGAAGCTAACATTTTGGTTAGCTGCGGCCACCACTGTGTGTACGTACAACAACAACAACAACAACAACAACAACAACAATAATAATAATAATAATAATAATAATATTATTATTATTATTATTATTATTAATAATAATAATAGCACTAAAATGACCTAAAACTATAAAATAACACTCAAATAAGAATGATAATGAAACCAGCAACTGACCGGTGCTCGCTGAATACCGAGTTGTCCAGGACTATCTTCTCCAGCAGTTCAATCAGCTCATTAGGCAGGTCAGCTGTCATGAAGGCCTTTACAGAGACTGACACCTCCTCAGGGTCCTGGGTCTCAGAAAGTGCCGTTTGAACTACCTGAGATCATAACAGCAGGGAGACTGTTTAAACAATCAGACTCCCAACAAAATAAACCTATAATTATAACAATAGTACTGTAAAACTAATAAAATATTAGTCACCGTTACTTTCAAGGTATCAATTATTTATGACGACACCCAATAATAACCAATGATGAAAAAACTCTCACTGCAATAGTCATTAACCAAAATACAATCCTATACAGCAAAACTCCTATGACAATGCATCCTCATAAACAGGTGCCAATGACATTAGGCATCCAGAGACCAGCCTTAGAATCATACACTATATGTACAAAAGTATCGGGACATTTAGCCATTACTCCTACAGGAACCTTTATGACATCCCATTCCATCGACATCAGTGTGGAGTTGGTCCCCCCTTTGCATCTGTAATAGCTGCCAATCTTCTGGGAAGGCTTTCCACAAGATTTTAGGGTGTGTCCGTGGGAATTTTTGCCCATTCATCCAGCATTTGTGAGGTCAGGCACTGATGTTGGACGTGAAGGCCTGGCTCACAGTCTCTGATCTAGTTCATTCCAAACGTGGTCGATGGGGTTGAGGTCAGGGTTCTGTATGGGCCAGTCAAGTTCTTCCACACCAAACTCACCCAACCATGTCTTTATGGACCTTGCTTTGTGCACTGGGGCAGTCATACTGGAACAGAAAGGGCCCTTCCCCAAACTGTTCTCACAAAGCTAGAATAGAATTGTCTAAAAAGTCTTGGTATGCAGAAACATTAAAAGTTCCCTTCACTGGAACTAAGGAGCCTAGCCCAGCCCCTGAACACATCCATTTTGCAATAATACAACTTACAGTTGACTGTGGAATATATAGACGGGAAGGAATGACTTGACTTATTGCAAAGGTGGAATCCTATGACAGTACCACATGTGAATTCACTAAGCTCTTAAGAACGACCCATTCTTTCAGAAATGTTTGTACACCTGACTGCATGGCTAGGTGCTTGATTTTATACGTCTGTGGCAATGGGTCTGAATGAAACAACTGAATTCAACCATTAAGAGGTGACTCGCTATGCTTTCGTTCATATAGTGTATCAAGGAATTATTTGGATTAAGACTGAGTTACTTAAGTAATTCCAAGCTCCATAAACATTTATGACAAAATATTACCTTGAAACTGCTGGAAAATAGTTTGGTAAGAAATGGAACGGAAAACTTATTTATGGTCAGGAATAGCTGTTTTAGCATCATAGCATGTATGTTTAACCCATTTATCATGACTTGTTGGTGTAACTACGTTTAAAAATGTAAATTATGACAACAGGTGTTGGATAGGTTCAATTCTGTGACAATAATGTTGACGCCTTTGAGACACATGA
Source organism: Mormyrus iriodes (assembly GCA_011763525.2). Taxonomy (NCBI): domain Eukaryota; kingdom Metazoa; phylum Chordata; class Actinopteri; order Osteoglossiformes; family Mormyridae; genus Mormyrus; species Mormyrus iriodes. The sequence continues at coordinate 34,767,459 of JAAGVU020000040.1, forward strand.
ACCAGATCCATCCTACGGTGACAAATGACAAAGACCTGGATCCTTGAAACTTCAATGTCCAAATCTGTTGTGCTGAAAGTCCTTACTCCATACTACCTAGCAATGTAGCTTATCCATCCAGCAACAGGTTTCCCTTTGTCCCCCCCACCACTTACACTTACATTTCTCTTACACTTTCACAGGAGGATGGGAATTACCTGATCAATTAGCTGCCGTCGGTACGGATTGTTCTCCTCTAGCACATTGGCCCACAGTTCTGGATCTTTCCGACGCACAAGATAGCGAGCTTCGCTCTTAAACAGGGAGTTCTCATTGCAAACCTAAACAGATGACGACATTAAAAGGAAGCAGGAATATGATGGCACAGGCATCTTCTAACAAACACATAACTATTGAAATTTTACTGAAAGGGAATTCACTATATGAACCATAAATAAAACCAAATAGTAGGTGATGACTGTTGAGTGGGGACAAGGGTACAGACCTTGATAAGCTCCAAGTCGCACTGGCCTCTTTCGTAGGCCACACAGGCCAGGTGGGGGTCCCGCTTTTCACAGTACCTGCCCACCACAGCGCTATCATAGAACGGGTTCTCCCTCAGGAAGCGCTCAGGGTTGTTGTTGCTGTCAATGTAAATCTTGGCCAGTGCATTGTGGGTAGCGGGCTCCTCACAGCCTTCATGGATCCTGGACTCCAGCCATGGCAGCAGTAGTTTCAGCCTGTGCCAGTAAACAAAGACATTGCTGTACACAATCTTGAGGAACACTCAAACATCCACAATGGTGTAAAATTCAGTGAATCCAGTTCTAAATATGTTTACTCTTTATCCAAAAATGCATACAACGAAAATAGCTGCTAATAATTAATACAGAAGTATTTGAATCTACAAGGAACTTTTAGGTAAACTTCCTACAGACATATTTCTTAACCATCATACTACATCCTACTTCTGTTGCTAGTCTTCATGTCAAGGTGGTGTAGACATTCACACCGATTCCAATTAATCAAAAGTCATAACCCTGGACATAAAAACAGAGAAAGCTGAAAGCTCTATCAATATTCATATTGGAGGTTTATTTTTTTAGTGCTCTGTTTACCGGTTCCTTTTCTCAACCTCGGCCACCAGCTCATCAGTAGAGAACTGCCCCCGCACCACCATGATGAGATTCTTGATGACATCCTCAGAGCAGTCCACATCTAGTAGTCCTCCAATAACCACAGGCAGACGGCTGGGGTTCACCTACCAAACCAAAAGCATTAAGATCAGCAAACCCCTCTTTTCAAGCCTTATACAATAATCTTTCATAGTCACTGTTCAGGACATGATCAGCCGTTAGCCTGGTGCATATGTCAGGTAGCACAAGGCAGAGGACACCATGGAGGGGATGCTAACATACTGCAGGGCACATATGCAAATCACACACTGAGGGCAATTTAGAACCAATTCCACTAAAGGTATGTTTTTGATTGCTGGTGGAAGGTCACGGAGAATACAGCGATAACATTGGTGGAGAGCTTGAGGCATCACATAATACTTAGCTTTTCTCCGAAGATTATTTACCTGAAATTTGCATTTAGGAAACCTTGCCTGTTTCTGCACACAGCAGTACACTAACGTCCTGTTTGCCCTGATAGGGCCCTTAAGCAGTGACAATGCGAACACTGAAATGAAATTTGCTTAAATGGTTATTTTAAAATACGATGAAACTGCATCTACACAGATGAGGGAATTCGTATCATTACCTCCCCATTGTTCATCTATCAGCAAATGTAGCATGTCATGTTATTATCTCGCTCCTTGGCATGGCAGGGTAAATTTCACACCTGGCAGGCTACAATGCCTGAAATTGCTGGAGAAAACACTGATATTTTTTGAAAACCCCTGACAATGGGATGAGCTGCAATGACTGACCAAGAAATGTCACTACCAAGACAAATCAAAGCAATAATCATTCATGATGAACTAATACAAGAATGCAGTCTTCCTATAACTGAACCTTCTGGCAATATTCACCTAGCTGATTTCAGGCTAATGGTACATACTGTTGAATTATACTGTAAGTGTTAGGAGAAATGCAACAATCTCTAGGTGTAATATGACAGCTGTTGGTAGCTGTGTCACATTGTAAAAACCACTTACCTTCTGCACATAGATCTCAATGTACTTCTGCAGGTTGTTGCGGTACAGGTACAGCACGAGGTCATGGACAAAGTCAAACCGGTCACACACTATGATTAGAGGCAGTTGGTCAGTCAACTTGGCCTCCTATAAGCAAACATATGAGAGGATATGGTCAAGTGACAACCCCACAATTTAAGATGTCAGATTAAACGAAAAGGGCAACGAAAACAATGCAGTGTGCAACAAATGTGTCATTTTAAGTTTTGTCCCTATATTCTCACAAGTAAAGTACCAATGTTGGAAATAAGGTATTAAGCAGACTTGTCATTTGCGATAATCCTTAGCACTGGCAGTATGACTGTAAGCAAAGTAGGCGTCACAGCTTGAAAAGCTCCAGCAAATAATACTCCAGCCAAGGACCTGCCAGTCATGCAAATGAATCCGGATAGAGAGCACCTTCAAAAAAACAATAGCTGGCAGTTTGAAACATGGTACCTTGAGGAAGTTTTTGACTCGATCAGCATCATAACAGTTGCTCTCACGACAGATCCGCTCCACTTCTTTGATCTGGCCTGTTTTGCACGCAGCTTGGATGTACTTGAAGTGGACATCAGCATCCTGGCTGAAGTTGACGATAGAACCAAGGAAGTAGAACAGCCCTACAAAAATCAAAGATTGGCCAAGCTCTCCCAATCAATAGTAAAAGAATCCATTTCCACAGTAACAGGAAAACACAAAAAATAATGACAGGATCCAGCCATTCAGCCCTGCTATTCCTATTGACTGTTTTTCAGAGACTTCGAATTGTTTGTTCCACTACAAATCACAGAAAAACACCATACCTTAGAGAATTATCAAATTGTTAGTTTTAATCTTTCACAAGACACCTGGTTCAACTTACATAAGTTAAACCATAGCTGGCCTTTTAATATTTTTGATTTCTAGAGAGACAAAGATTTATATTTATTCTCTAGACAGACAAATTTTAAGAGAATATAGTCTAACAACATCTTAGTCTTCGTTGCTACAACATCACAGTTTGGACGCAACATTAGCTACACTCTCTTTAAACATGCATGTTGCACTTGACCACCACACAGAGGCACGGATTGCCATGCGACAGCCCTCACCCTCATAACTCTTGAAGGATTCGAAGAGCTCCACCAGTGCCTGTGTGCCGAGCTGCTCATGGTACTTAGATGCGACTTGCACACAGAGCTGCAGGTTCTGCCTGATGTTGGCCGACAGCATGGCTCTTAGGCACTCCAGGGAGTCTTCCACTGACAGGGAGCCGAAGAAGTTCACCAGCCACTGTGGAAAAACGGGGGGAGAATATGATATATAATACGGTCAGACATACAAATAGACCAGTGGGAACAAGTAACCTCATTACTATGACACATGCACGCCATGCCACGGGTCCTGACCTCAGGGTTGAGCAGGTGTGTGTGCACCACAGCACGTTTGATGTCGTACAGGTCACTGTAGTGCTCTAGCGCCCTCTGCAGCAGACCGGCTTTCTCGCACAGCTGGGCGATGTGGGCACGATCGTAGTGTGTGAACATCTGGTTCCCTAAGATGGCATCTGCCACCTGTTCCCCCAAACAAAGGAACACGTACCATCATCAGAATCACAGATACTCATTGCTTCATCATAATCACAAATCAAAATGCCAACACATCCCATCCTTAAAAATCAGATCTCACGATCACCGGTCACAAATCATAGGCAACAACACGAACACACTGAAAAGATGTGTCATAGGAATAAAATGCATAAATCAAATGCATGTCTTTGTGTTGGATGCATACAACATTTTCAGTACACAAAACAGATATTAAAATACAATGCTTAAAAAAATAAATATAGAAAAAATACTAAAGCATATGCATCAGGTGAACAGGAAAAAACACACATACACAGTAAATAACTGGGTTGTGCACATACAACATGACCGGACGGGCAGAGTCCGCAGTGCTGTGATGGGTAGTGTCCTACAAACTCCCTCCTGTCTCAGTGCCGAATCTGATGTGCTCGGGTGCTCATATGTAAACAGAGCGACAGGCTGCAGAACCCACCAGGTGACAGCGAGCCAGACCATACCTGTGGGGCATGGATGAGGTTCATTTCCAGAAGCCGGGTTTGCAGGTGCCCCTCTGTGGGCCTGTTGTTCTTTAGTGCGTCAAGCAAGAAGGAGGTGCACTGCTGGACCAGGCTGCTCTCCATGAAAACGTCCACAATCTGGGCAAACAGGAAAACGCACGCAGGCACGCACGCAGAGCATAGGGAGCTTACAAGATGTTTCCATATGCTAACAAATGCTTGATTCTTTCATGACTGAGAGCTGAGCTGAGAAAACACCTTATCCTTTTCATTTCATGAAGCAACCGTTTACTTCAAACTGCATAAGGTTTGTTTCATCACGTTATTATTATTTATGTGTTAATTGGGGATCATTAAGCTTAATGTTGCGTTTAACTCTGGTATTAGAAAAAAATGCACGTCAATATTACAGTTCAATCGGCTAATGGAGGCTGACTCGTAAAAACCTTTAAGTCTTTTGGCATCCTTAAAGTATAAAGATGAGTGCGAGCTGCTTGTCTTCGCTCTAGGTGAGAGCCTCACGCCCCGAGCAGAGACGCATCAGCACATACCAGGAATACCTCTCCCATCTGTGACAACAGCACATTAGCAGGGAGTCAGGAAGCGAAGTACCTGGTTGATGTTGGCCAGTGGCTCCTCATCCTGGACCAGCATTTGGGCAAACTGCAGGCCTTGGTCAGGACTCACACGCATCACACTTCTCAGAAGGAACACCCAGTCTGGGCTGTAACCCACCTGGGGGAAAGAGGAACTCCTATGTTTATATAAGGACCCTTTCATAAGCAGCATGTATGGGGAATGCTACAATTCTGACTGAATACACCCAAGTTCACATAAGTGTGGGCCCGCAAATCAGGAAAAACTATATATTTCACCGATCATAAAAATTTGACTGTTATTTCCCATAATACAGCTTGTGACACTGAATGTGCTCAAGTAACTCAAGTTCCTCTTGTAAGGGTAATACAGAGATTTCGCATCCTGGAAGTCTTGTTTCTTAAGGACGGACAATACCTTCTTGGCATAAAGCACGATTTTCTGGAACTGGCCAGTCTCAGCAAAGCACTGGATGACCTTGTTGGGAACGTTGGCCCGCAGGTAAACACTGAGGGCCAGGGTGGGGTCTGCACTCTTCACCAGGTCACCCAGTTCCTCAGAGCACTCCAGCTGCAAACACAGAGCCAGCTTAGTGTTCCTGACACTAAGGGCGAGCACCCTTTCTCTGAACAGAGGATATGCATTTTTTGAGGGTCCACAAGGTAAAAGTTGAACTGAAAGAAGTTTTCCCAAACAGTGGCAAGTAGTTAAGGCCCAATGACCAACAGCAACCAGCAGCAAAGTTGCCCAATCAGGAATCCACACATGTTAGCTGTGTCCAGGGCAGGCAGCAGTTACCTTGTCCTCCTTCAACCATTTCTCCAGGAGCTGTTTGCGACCTTGCTGCAGGACAGGCCGGCATAGCTCCAGGGACTCTAGTCGGTTGAGCTGGCCCTGGTCCAACAGGATACCAAAGTACTGCAGCAGAGGGGAGGCCTGGCCAGGCTGGGCTGGGACACTCTGGAACCGCCGGATGGTGTCTGCTGTACGCAGGATGCCCTGGGGGGGAAATGGGCATTTCAATCGATTGCTTTGTGTCTGATAGCCATTAGGTGTACGTTTCACATCCACCTTCAAACAAACGCCACACTTCGGGAACAATACCACAAAGGTCTCCTGTCAGAATCTGGCGGTTTTCAATGTCCCAGCACTACTTCAGTACAAGCCATAGAAAGTGAGATGACAGCTAGCTTTACCCAGGCAATAATTAGCTTCCGGCTAACCAGTGGCAAAACCAAGAAATTATTCAATAAATTATCCTGAATGCCAGAAAATGGTCTGGATCTAAACAATTTTTTTATATTTTAATTAGAATCAAGTGATTGCTGAGACACAAATGCATGCAACTGAACACAAATTTTCCAACAAAAGATTTTCCACATTATGATTATCAGGACTGATTAGTTTCGAGTAAGTAGTAGTTCAGTAAGTATTTCAAATGCTGCAAAGCCCATAATTATAAATACTAACAGATAAAAAAATAGCCTTTTTCAAACCAGAAACCCCCCCAAATGGAAGCCGAGCAGAGCTGGGGACCTAGAGAGTACATGATCGCATAGATAACCGTTACATAAGAAATCGGAGGGCCTGTCCTTTTAATATTTTTCATGTTATGTAAATCGGACGTGCAATACAGGTTAAAAACCTCTGGGATATAAAATCTAAACAGTTAAATCTAAATAGACAGGCGAGACTGAATCGGAAACCATCCTCCAGTCTGTATCAGCTTTGGGGCCAGTCAGCCTGACTTCTGACTCAGCGTTAACGTCCTGCGTGTGATGCTTCACCTTGGGGGCGGAGGCTGCGACTTTGGCTGCCTCAGAGTAGCTGCCCTGGGCGAAGAGCGTGTTGAACTTGCGGGCGAAGAGCTCCTCTGCTCCAGCCAGATTGCTGCGCACAGCCATGCGCAGGCCCAGGTCTGGGTTCTGCAGCACGTTGGTGGCATAGTTCACAATGTTCTCCTCCTCGACACACACAGACAGCACCTAAAAGACACAGGCAATGATATGAGGTTCACAAACATGTTCTGTATCTTTCAAACACCACCTATGACCAATATGAACAAACAGGCACATAAGTTTGCTAACTGGCCCACAGGCTAAATAATTATGGACCTGGAAGGCTAAGCTCATGAGATTAAGAGCTACACACCACATCATTCAGCCATTTTGACTTAGCTTACTGGTGATAAAAGCCACAGAACCTTCAGGAAGGTTTCAAGAAATATCAATTTTAGCGACTTGTGGAGGCAGAGGTCTTTGACCAGCTGCAAACATCCGTGACCTTCAGGATTAAAGACTCCGGATTCCCGACTGCTGACTGCGTAGGTATGAAGGCCACGGCCTACCTGGCCCTTTTTATTGACCCCGATGATGCCAGAGGTGGGCTCGTGCGAGGCAGTGACGAAGATGGTCTCAGCACTGATGCGGTTCATGTAAATGCACACTCCCGTCTCCAGATCATACATATGGATGTAGCCGTATTTGGTGATCAAGTAGATAACACCATGTTTGACACCAATCTAAACATGGGGCAAATTGGATGATTAAGGGCACTGTCAATGAAGCAAATTACAATAAAGCAAATTACAATAAAGCCAGGTGTAACCAAATAAAGATCATGTACTCCTGACATAATGAAATATGTTCTGTTTTCACTATTCAGTAGATGCAGTTGTAAGCATTTGGGTAGATGCAACCTACAGTGCTTAGAAATGTCAAATAAAGGCCCCTCTGTTATGGAGGGTGTTTTGTGACAATATTCAATAAATGAATGTCATTTAAATGACTATTTAAATTAGGGTTAAGACCAGATTTAGGAAAAAAAGCCAGTATAGGTGAAGTCATTGTTCTTAAGACAGGAAAAGTGTATCAAGGTTCCTAACTTCCCAAAATCTTAAACTCTCCTAATATTAGGATAATTACACAGCCCCGCTTATGAGACGGATTAGAATTATATATATCGTGACCGCATTTTACTACAGTAGCCCCCCCTTATCCACAAGTGACACATTCCAAGGCCTACAGCAGATAGCCGAAACCATGTACAATAGCGAACAATCCAAGGGGTCCTATAACGCAATTTTCATTTACATACATATGATAAAATTTAATTGATAAACTACACACAGTAAGACAATACCAACATTAAATACAATAATAATAAAGTACATTGTATATTATTATACAGTACTGTAGGCCTACTCTCTCTATTAAATGAAAGGGATTTTGACGTTTTAACCTAATTCTCAAGAAAAAAAAAGAGGAAAATATCATGCAGCAAGGGATAACAGAAATCATGCTTTTTATACCCATCAAAGGACGGAGGAACTAGGACAAAACAAACGTAGAAAATTTGTTTTCCAGACCGATAAGCTGCAGAAGAATAAAGCTGCGGATACGGGGGGACTACGGTAACTCACTCCCACAATACGCTACAACATGGCCACGATATACATCATTCTTATCATTATGTCATGAGCAGGGCTCCGTCCATTTTGATGTGCATATATTGTGCAAAAGCAATGAAAGAGCCACCAAAGGGATTAAATAAGGTTAGCTATACCTAACAATATGTAGTGGCTAGCAAATGTCAGGACAGCTTCACCATTATCCTAAAGTTAGGAGAGCTTATTCAGGATTTTGGAAAGTTAGGATATAATATAGCGCTAGGATGGAACAGAGAACAGTTATAAATGAGAATTCAATCGACTAGGCAAGATCCATCCGTTGTGGCTTACTTTACAATGTAGACAATCAGACAGGTTTTCTTTAGCGCCCGCCCACTGAGAATGATGGGGGATTTTGACAGAAAATTTTAATGATTGCTGGTATCATTTTAATTGTAATAAAAAAAAAATCAATAAATGACATTTATAAATAATTTAAAAATATCCATTTAAATTACATTTATTGAATAGTGTCACAAAACACCATCCATATTCCATAACCACATCCTTAAAATCGGCATGCAAATCAGGATCCTTGATTTCCTATTAATATAAAAAAAAAAACAGATATTCATTCTGAGGGCTGCAGACTGCAATGGATTTTTTCCCGGCTCTACCTCTATCCCTTTTTACTGGACTAATTATCTAGCCGGTTAAGTGAGCTGTCGATTTGTAGCCAATTGCCATATATCCTAAAACCCATGAGCCTCAACTGATGGAAGGCCACAAGAGCCGGTAGGAGGCATCGCGGTTACCTGCATGGCCACGGGGAAGTCAGTCTGGGCCTCAGGGGGGAAGAACACGTCAACTGCTTTCTTGGCAAATGGCTGGTTCCCAGCTGCAGGTTGACCCACTTCTATTATATGCAGCTGGAAGGTGAAGGTGCGTGGTCTTAAACCATGAAGCCATTGGAAGCCACAGGCTCCGTTCCAGTGCTTTCAGCCGTGATTATCATTACTGCCCTTATGAAATAAAACATACTGAACTCTGACCATAACCTTAAAATGCTTATAAGTCAACAATCATTGAATCAAAACAACAGTCAACTTCAGTGCTGGCAGGGGCAGTAAACATGTGTCCTTGCTACAGCAATGTGGATAAACTCACAAACAGTACGTGACGAGTCCAATAACATTAAGAAGCAAACGCAGCACAGACACAGAGTGATGCAACATCGCGATATCAGTTTATCCCACCTTGCCGCCAGCCTGGCTCCTAACGGCAAAGCAGAAGAGCGTGGAGGGCTTGGTGTTTCCCTCCACTTTGAACTCAGCAAAGGCAGCAGCATGGCCTTCGATGGGCTGAGACACCTTCCGGTCCACAGAGTAGAGCTGCATTGCGCCCACCACGCGGTTTTGCTGTCGGGCACATAGGAGATGTCCCTTCATATGCTTTTCCTATTAAAACTCCATTTACAAAGCCTCACTGGATCCTGCAGCTGTTTTCCACTGAGGCACATTCAACACACTCACAAACACATCTTATCTGATCATATTTTACGGTAATATATGATAAATATTTTGTTCCTTGAAAAATAGATTAACTTGCGGCGTTTGCCGCAAAGTTTGCTTTGCAATACGGAGAAGGAGATCCAAGTCATCAGCTGGCCTAAGTAGATGAACCACACACAGGCAGGAAGGGGGATAATAGTAACTATACAAGTGCAGTTAAAAATCCACATCTTTAGCAACATCAATCTCTTTATTAAAGATCGCTGAATGCTAAACTTACAGCTTATGATATTTACAAACAGCTCATTGAGGTCTGATCATCCTTGAAGTCCTTCAAACTCAATCTATTTCCTGAATCTGGGAGAAACTGAATGTTGATGCACTAAAAAAAATAAAAGCTGCCAAAAGAGCAGTTGCCTACTAAGCAGTTTGGCAATACTGATGGAATTTCAGCCACAGAGTCTCCGGACCCCCTGAGGTTGTCAGCAATAGGCCTGTTATGATGGAGAGCCCCGGATACTCAATGTCTAACCTACTGATTATGTTTGCATTCATGCTCAAGATTTTAACATCAACCCATTTCTGTGTCTGCTATTTGTGTTTTATGCACACCTTCAAAAATGTTAATCCCAAGCAAGTCACATACCTTGTTGCAGATGCTAGACTGTGGCATTTTTAAATGTATAAATATCAGAAAAAATATTCAGCTGTCAATAAATAAAAAGACTAATCAATCAGTTTCTAAAAAGGAGATTACGAGGTGAAGGACACAATGCTGTGCCTTGGGGCAAAGACTACCGGTTGCAAAAATAAGGCTTGACAAAAGATGGTTGGGTATCAGCAAGTTACTTGAAATCACAGAAGCTATTACTGTAGGTATGATACAAAATACGTGTTGATGGAATTACTGATACTGAAATTTAGCCTTTTCTCAGCAAGTGGTGCCAGTAGAACTGATGCTACTGAATGTTAATGGGGAAAATTCAAGGTGTGTTGACATAATGCAAGGCAGGAAACGTGAATGACACTCTACTTAAAATTAGGTGCCAATCAGAATGTCTAGCTTTGCAGCTGTTGTCTGGATGCCGGGTTTGCAAACTATTACAATTACAAACGTAACGGAACAGATCAGTAGCTTTGTAAAAAGTGACATCGATTGAGGGCACTATGTGCTTAAATTACTACACTGCAACATTGTGTAGGGCACCCCCTTGTGACTGCACATCTGTGTGACAACTCACCTGTGCAGAGATGCCTATGAGAAGAAGCCACTTTTGCTGCTCATCCGTCCTGTAATTGATTATCTGACAGCCCGCCAGGCTGGCGTGTCGATCGAACACCTTGACGGGCTGAGAGATGCCCTCCATGCTCCAGTGGTAGACTGCTGTTTCCGTGACTAGGGCCACCGTGTTCACAGAGATCCACTTCCAGAACATCACGTCCTCCGTCATGGTGTGGGCCTTCATCTTGCTCTTTATTTCGATGTTGAAAATCTGAAGTGTTTTGGCAGCTGAAGGTGGGCGGAGCAGCGGAAAAAAGGGCGGGGTTGAAACGAGACATCTGTGTGCTGACAAGCTAATGTCTGTGGCAGTTTCCCATCAATACTAATACATCACATCTAAAATAATACCACATATCTCACTTTACTGGAACCATGGATGCAGTTTATTTTCAGTTAACGTGGGTGTTATTTGTTTTGTGGGTTCTGTTTTTTAAAGGACGATGTTCAATGTCATTCAATAACTAAATGTCATTAAATAACTAAAAGCTAGTTTCCGTGAAGGTACTCCTTGAGGAATCTACTGGCCCTTACAACAGAAACCCATTAAAGCCTAAAGGGGGTTTCTTCTCCCCAGCAAGAAGACACTACAGAGGGTCAGTAGCTCTCCCAGAATGTACTGTATGTAAAGAGAGTCTTCAGTTCTGCGGGGGACCAGACTGGCTAAATACATAAGTGCTGTCAAACATAAAAAATAATGAGATGGATTTTCCATCATGCATCTTAAGACAGAAGCAGACACTAAATCAGATGAGCGCCGCATGAAAACTGACAGTAATGCAGCCAGGTTTAGAGAGTGTTTATTAAACTCTAAGCAATGTAATCAATCACCTTAATTACAAATAGAAAAGCCTTAATAATAACATCTTTAGGGGGAAAAAGTCGACATGAACCCACGTAAAAAATCCCACTTATGATAATAAAACTGCAATCAGCAACAAATCATACCACGCTGATTCCGATACTGTGATATGGAGGGAAGTTTCAGGGCGCATTCTTTACTTTTATACCAGACAAAATAGGAATTTCAGTTTTGAGAATTAATGGCCTAAACAGGTTTGGCAGCCCCCCAGTGCTGCTTCTGAATTGCGCAGCTTCTCTCATTATTCCCTGCCCACATTCCTGACATTACAGTCATCTGGTCCAGTCAGTCCCTTATTTACCATATCATGGTGACCCCATTTCGACTTGCGAAAACACTGCCGCTAGTGGCAGCAGCAACCATTTTACAAATCACACATCTGTGACAATGAATCTCATAATCTGGAAAGTTACATGTTTGTACATGTGTGCAGCCTCCCCATGTCATACTGCTTGCCTTATTACAGTATTCACATTATCTGATGATGCACACCACAGTCCTTATCAGCATACAACACATCATGCTTACACACGCAGGGTTCTCATAAAAGTATGTGGGGTGGAATACCAGTGTTGGTACGGCATTAAGTTCAGGCCGCTCTGAACTGATGGAAACTAAATATTCACAGGTCTCAACAAAAATCGTAAGAACAAAAATATTTCAAACGTATATACATTACATACCATCAGCTTAATGGATTCAGTTTAGCTTATCCTTTCAGGTTGGTGATGGACTTATCAGTTCAGAGGTCAACTTTATACCTTTCCAAAGCTGAAAACTGATTAAATTGCTGCTCATACAGATTTTGAGTGCATTTGGAAGACAAGCATCTCAAGAGATGAGCCAATATTCATGGGTGATTTGGGCAGACATGAAAACAAACATGTCGCAAAGAAATACTCAAACATCATACACTGTAATGCATGAGACCCAGCTGGGAGAGGATGGAAGATATAAGCCTAAGATTGCCAGTTTTGCCAGCTTTTATGAGAGGACACCACCACGTACACCAAGCCACAGAAAGAAAGGGTCTAAACCCACTGAGGTAAACTCACCGTCTTTACAAGACAAGAAAGCAGAAGTGAAGAGGAGAGGAGAGATTTGAAAAAGAAAAGGAAGGGGAGGCAAAGATTGCAAAAAGTGTGAGAAGTGGAGCAGTGTCATAAAGGGGACAGCAGGCGCTCAGTAGGTGACCTCATCAATATCCATTATAGTATTCTTACAGTCTTCGTTACACGACTCATTTAGTGTGTGACACTCAAACTACACTTTTATTAGGCTTCTTAAAAAAGTGTTTCAAACTGTCAGTGTTTCAGTAGACCTTACAACTGTATGTTGAATGATACTGGAAAACACCCAATTTCAGACCTTAAACTGGACCAGGATACATGAACATAAACCTCTTTATTACGCCGTCAAAGTGTCTAAAGTTTAAAAAGTATATAATTTCCATTTTACTGCTACATCAAACTTAACATTAATTGGGGAAAATCTTATATTTTAGGCAAAGTAATTTCTACCTGAACAAACATGTAATGAGTAGACTGGTGACAGAGAAACGTAATGAAATGTAAATGTAGGGGTCAAATGGTGAAGGTGCTGGGAAGGTACAGGGAGGCGTAAAGAGTGTTTCCCCACTGGGATCAATAAAGTATCAAATACTTATTATTTTATTATTTAATTATGATATGGCAAAGAAATTAAACTTGTTGGCTTTCACTCATATTTTGATACTTAAACAGAATATTACACTATAGAGACACAACTTGTGCCAAAGATGAAACAAGACAGAACAGCTGATAGCTGATTCACAATATAATCTAAAGACTTCTACCAATATTCCATTAAAACTTAAAACTTACCAGCCTGATAAAATAGCTCCTTGCAGATTATACTGAAATAGTAGTTTTACACTTCAGTATCAATTATTCAAGCTTTTAATTCAGTAGTTAGAACAGTATTGGGTTTCCATAGACAGTAACTCAAAAACTAAATACAATCAACTGTTAACACATGGAAAAACCATCATTTCCTACAATTGATGTAGTATGTGGCTGACAAGGCAAGTTTCATACCAATTTATACATTTAAGTGACAAACACTGCATTATAGTAGCTAATAACACGTTAATATTTTTGCTGCAGGAAGCTACTATTTTATAACAAACACAATCACTGCTAAAAACCAAAAGAAATGAAGCAAAAACAAGGTAAAACTGGTGATCTCTGACCTCGTAAAGGTGCACAAACTACTTGGAAATGGCAATTTATCCGGTGAGATAAAAACTTAAGAATAAAACCCAGTATTTACCAGCCTCTTCCAGGCTTCTAATGTCATAATTGCCAGTGGTCAAATAGCGCTGCTTCAAAATCTCTAGTAAGCATTTCTTAAGCACTTTCATGAAGTGAAGAAACAGCTGACAATAGTTTTAACAATGCAATGAGGTCCAATGACAGCCACAGCTATAAAAATGGCACAGTGAAGCACTGCATGGTAAGACAACATACCTTTAAGAGCGATCACCTTGCTAGCAGGGTTCATAATGGCACTGTCGGCAGAGATGGGCCGGCGGATTGGGTTTGTGGGGTCATTCATGTCAATGATGACCACCTGGTTCTGGTCTCCCACCTTCTCCCTGATGCAAATGAACTTGTCCGACTCCAAGGTCAGGTAGCTGAAGCCAATGTTGGCCGGATTCACTCCCAGGTTCTGCAGCTGTGGGTCAGGGTAACAATGTGGACAAGAATGGTCACCTAATGACAATCAGGACACAGGTAACCGTGCTACCAGTGCTTCCAAAAAGCAGACTGACACCATTGTAAATTCATACATCAACCATCCTGATAAATGCATATCAGGAACAGTATTCTTGTTCTGTTATAATCCTACCCAAGCTCTGAGCTAACATGTGGGGTAACGACATTGTTATTGGAAGGCATTGTTCTGAGCCACATTTCCTTTTTATTTCGTACTGCATGCCTCAAAACTCAAATCTCCCCCAGAAATTTATTTTGCTCCTCCTCTGAAAAATAACAGATTGAAATAAATGGTAATTACAGATGGCACGTTATTTTTTTTGGTCCGATCCAGATACCAATATTGAAATTTTGACTATCTGCTGATACCGATACTAGAGGCGCACCAATCCAATATTTGGAATCGGCACCGATCCATATCTAATTAGAAGTATCGGGTATCAGCCATATGTGACTCCACGTCCGATACTTACTTATTTAGTTTTCAGCAATATGTAAAAAGATAGCTCCTATTTCTTGTTAAATCGATTAGTACGATCAATCGCACAACAGCTCTTTAGCATTTTAGATGTGTTTTTGCGGTACTCAAGCCGAACGGTGCCACTCAGTTTTTTTGCCACTCATTGCGTGTGACCGCAGTGACTTCAGCCTGCTGTGATGTTATGCGCATACCCTTTGCAACAGTAGGAGTGTAAGAACATCAGATAAGAGGGTGACTATAGCAAATACTTTTTGTTAGTTTGCTTTGCAAGCATGCAAATCGCATCTACAATCTGGAAGTATTTTAAGTTTGAAACAACAACTAGTAGCAGAGTGATTTGCAATTTTTGTAAAAAGAAGTTTTGGGAGGTGGAAGTTGCATCACTGTGTACAATACAACAAATTTATTCAAGCACCTTAAAAATCATCACACAAAGGAACATGAAGAGATCAGACAAGCCAAAAAAAAAAAAAGACTAAGAGTAAAAAAAAACTGACTTTGACTGAGGCGTTTAATCGTCATGAAAAACGTCTGACCAAAAG
Organism: Mormyrus iriodes; assembly: GCA_011763525.2. Lineage (NCBI taxonomy): Eukaryota > Metazoa > Chordata > Actinopteri > Osteoglossiformes > Mormyridae > Mormyrus > Mormyrus iriodes. Next base: position 34,783,101 of record JAAGVU020000040.1, read on the forward strand.
CCCAAAAGCAGTGAAAATGACAGAAAAGGTACTAGGATTCATTGTTCTAGACGATCAGCCAATGTAGGATTTTGTCACTTGATGGAACATCTAGAACCAAGGTATAATTTGCAATCTCTAAAATATATTTCTGAGATAGCTCTACCTGAATTGTAGTCTAGAGATATTACACTCATTGAAGAACAAGTTAAAGATATCTAGTCGTTGAGTTTAACTACAGATACCTTGAGCTCGGATGTGTGCCCCATGTCTCTCAAGTTTAACTACACTGGGTAAATCTGCAAAGCTCTGCCTGAGTGTGCTGCTACAATTTGAAGAACTTTGAGGACCACACACCAGCACTTCAATTTCAGAACCATGCTGGATAAGTGGAAAATCCCACTAATCAAAGTTCACACAATTGTGCCAGACAACAAGTAACATGAATAACAAACTAACAGGTCTGGATGCTGTTCAACCAAGTAGTTACTTCAATATTAGTTCAAATACAAGTACTCGGCCATAGGTAGAAATTAGTGGGAAAACATTTTAAACTGCATTTGAGAAAGCACTTCTTTACACAGTGTGTAGTTAGAGTATGGAATGGTCTTCCTGTTAGCGCAGTTCAAGCTAAAACTTTGGGTTCCTTTAAATCAGAGCTAGATAAAATTTTAACAACTTTAAGCTATTAGTTGAATTCTCTCCAAGCGAGCTTGTTGGGCCGAATGGCCTCCTCTCGTTTGTTAAAAAAAATAAATAAAATTTCCATTTGTATTTACTAGTTTTACAAAAAGAGCTCTGGTATTGGATCGGTACTCATATCATTAGGTATTGGGATCATATCGCACTGAAAAAGGGGGATAAGTGCACTTCCACCCAATACCAATCCTATAAGCATTAGAGATGCTTTTATCAATACATTTAAATTAACATGGCAAAGTACCTGCATCGAGTGCTGCAGCAGCATTGTTTCAGAATGTTAAGAATAGGAAAATATAATGGTCTTGCTGCTAAAACTATAGCTATGTCACTATACTAGAGGAAAAGGAAAAAAATCGACGGCCAACATGATTTACAGTTTCTTCATTTTACTCAGTAACAGCAGAAATATTCCTTAACGTGCAAATTGTGCAATATGTTGCCAAATTAAACATAATAAAGAAATCAATCACAAAAATCAGTGTATACTAGGGACGCACCGATCGATCGGCTAGTGAATCAATCAAGTAGAAGGTTACTGCTGTCCCCATTCCCATGCAATGTCGTGGATATCCACAATAATCCATGGGAATGGGATAAAAAAAATTAAATATCCCCAAGGTAAGAGTAGGAATCCAGATGACTTTTATGGTTTTCCTGTGGGCATGGTAATGAAATGTATGGTAACACCGTAGTAATGGTAATGAAATTACTTTGATATGCATATTCTTACATCTGCTATAACTAAGTCCTTCTGTTCTGTTAAATTATTTGCTCTCACCCAACACCACCTGCAGGCAGTGTCCAGTGAGTACTTTTATAATTAAGATATTTGAAGGCAAATATGGGTATGTTTAATTTTACACTGTACTGTTGCTGTATTGGTGAACGCACTACTTAATTATTATAATGACAGCACAAACCAGCAAGCGCCAATGTGAAATAAAGTGATTTCAGCTTCTACATCTCAGCGCTCTCTGTTTGCCTCAGTTTTGTCGATTATGTCACAGTCAATCTCAATTTAATGGCTAGATCTTGAATAAAAGACTTAATGGATCTTTTTTAAAGTTAGTTAACTTGGTGAAAAAACAAACTTTATCAGAGTGCAGAGATCCTGATGTAAAATTTAAGACTTAAGACCATTTAAATACCACTTCAAACCGAATAAGAAAACTAAGGGGAAATATGGTTTACCAGAACCACTAGCCATACATTTATCCTACAGTGACTCCACACACTATTCATTATGGTTTGTATTAAAAAAAGGTCCAATTCATATGTGAATAATAACTAAAAGTTACAAGGCGACGATCAAGGCACTGGTGACTATCAGACATCCTCCTACCAAGAAATGCCAGTCAAAAGAGAGGAGAAACTGACTTAGATGAAAGCATTTAATATCCCATTACAACATCATGAGTAGCGACCGACCGATAAGAAAATATCTGGCTGATACCAATAGCCAATTATTTCGAAAACTGACACCAATGCCGAATGTTCGGAAGGTTCTGCTTAAATACGTTTAAAGGGCCACTCCACCCAATTAAATTTTAAAATAAATTACATTCCAGAAATATGAAAAATAATTATTTTTTTGGAAGAAAACCCCAACTCTGGCATACAACAACAGTCGCAGAGCACTATATTTTATAACTGTATAAGTCTGACATATTCATAACATTCAAAATATCAAAGGGCTGATCATCAAGTGTGATAAACTCCATAATTTTCCAAGCAGTCTCTTTTTATTTCACACTGTCTGCACTGAATTTTCTTTTGCTATGAAACGCTTGCATTACTGATGGACTAGCGTTATTCGGCAGTACTGCAGCCTTCTTTATTTTTTAGAAGACTCTTCAGTCTCACCTTAAGGAGAGCAATCAAATTTGTTGGGTTGAAATGTATATTTATAGATCCTCCTCGTGATCCGAGGGCCGACTGTTTTTGTGCATTTCTATATACGAGCATATGAAGTAGTAGATTAACAGAATATTTGAAATTACTCTCTCTTAATTTGGATTGCTGCTTCAAAGACAATGCCATAGACAAGATACCCAGCTGACTTGTGTTCTGATAGCTGCATACAGCCCAAGCTACTTTTAGCACCAACTGTGAAACATCCAATCAAAATGAAAAAAATAATAATAAATGTACTCATGTTAATCGGATCGAATGTTATCAAAATTAAGAGGTATACTTCAGAGCAGGGGACTGTACCAAAAAGGCAGATTTGTTGCTTAGCTGGGTACATATTTCAGACCGTATATCAGACTTAAGGTACCGCAGTTTAAATGGACTTTCGCTTGGTGACGATACACAGTGCAGATTTTTCAGCAGCACTGCCTGAATCTACAGCAATGGACATCGGAACTGTAAAAAAAAAAAAATGTTTTGGTCATCACAGTGAACTAACAAGGGGGGGGGTGTAAAGGCTCACATTCCAAAAAAATTACCTACAGGTCCTTCATATAGGTTACAGATGGTCACTCACGATAGAATTCACAAAGAATCCTCAAAAAAAAGGGGAAAAAAATTAAGATAAATATCAGTCATGTAAAACTTTTGTAAATCCCAGTCTATCATTCCTATAAAGCAGAAATAATTCTTAGTTAGGGGGGATAATAAAAATCATCACATGTGATTACTGAAGAGTTCCAGAAAAAGGCTAACCTAGCATGGCTAACCTTCCATTCCCACAATACAGAGGCTGCAGTAAGAACAGGGTGGAGGCTGGCTGGGTGCTGAGTCACAGGAAATGACCCCACCAGCTGCACATTCCTACCCTGCTGGCGGCTGCCCAGAAGATTTCATTCCTAGTTGCATTTGCCATTTTACCGTTTGCCCTCCCCAGTGCTCCAAGTCCATTCAGTGTAGTTCCCCTGGCAACAAAATTGCCAAGTGACATTACAATGCATGATAAACAGTGGCATTAACAAGTGGCCTTAGTCTGGTTAGCCTACATCACAGACTGTTTACGCATCACATATTTTCCATTATCCATTTCATACGAATTATAAGTCGAGGAGCAGAAGTAAAGCTGCTGACACAGGTGAGCAAATCAAAAGAGCAGACTGCAGGAATGCCACATCGCATTACCATCTAAGGCTGGAAGCTGGGTAACAAAGTCCAAGTCCGGAAAAACAAGTTCAATTCTAGACTATGATTCAGAATTCAAAAACTCTAAATTGAAGTGAAATACTTAAATTTACATTTACATCCAAATAATTAATTGAAAATGACCACCAACTACGAAATAATCATTTTCAATTAGTGCTGGGTCATATGCTGGTCCATCTGGCATACAGGTTTTAATTACATGAATGGTATAAATATGTCATAGGCAAGCATACTGTAGTGTAGCAGAAACAATGCTTCAATAAGCAGCAAATTATATATTACTACTGAGATTATTATTGAGACCCCTGTTAACTGTGTGTACCCTTCTTACTAACAGTCATAACTTTATGACACAGCAATTCTCCATATATAACTGATCAGCATTATAATATTTACAGCTACTGCTTCAGTCCGTGCCTGAAAATTTGGACTACATGGAATATAATTAAGGCTGCAATGAAATGTACATCGGTGAAGCAAAATCACTAATCATGGTAATAATTATTAAAATCCAACCGATTAAGCAAACATACCGTTACCAAGCTAAATGTACAGTTATAAATCAATGAAACGTCAATATCTAGTTAAATATTAATCTAATAAAACATGTCAGTGAAACAATGCTAACTGAGCTAAGTACAGAAATTATATCAATAAAACATGTTGCTATCAAGCTGAATATAGATTAATAATCTAATAAAACATGTGCGTTATACTATCAAGCTAATGTAAACTATTTTTTATAATAATTAAAAACATCCTTCAAAAAACATTCGTAAATGTATTTTACTGATGATTTAAATGTTTGCTGCCGTGATAAGGGTGAACTTGAGGAAAAAAAATAATTTAATGAATACTGAGACATACCATTAAACCGGCAGAATCTTGAAAAAAAAAAATACCATGACACAAATTTTTACTCATAGCGCCCAGCTCTATTCTCAAATAAGGAATAAATGTTTTTTTTTAAAAAAAAAAACAAAGATAACACGAAAATACTTCCACTGCATCCTGCAGTAATTAATAATTTCATCATAATGTGACCAGGGCTGTCACTATCGATTATATCAATAATAAAGTAATGCAGAAATCAGTTCATTTCAAAGTTGCATGTTCCTGGGCAGTGGAAGGAAACTTAAGACCGTCGAAAACAAACGCACAAACAGGGTAAACACACAAACTCCACACGCACAGAGCAGAGGTGTGCAGCGACTGCACCACTGTACCGCCCTGACAGGCTTGCACTATGTGCAA
>JAAGVU020000040.1:34792171-34805128 GCA_011763525.2 Mormyrus iriodes
GAAAATTCATGTTTCAACTAAGGTAAATCGCTTAAAGTGATCAACCGCTTACATGTATGAAAATGTATGAACTTTAGCGCACATTCTGGAGAAGCAAGATAAAATAAAGCGCTATATATATCTAACATTAAAACAACTAAACATATTTAATGTTAGACATAAATAACAATTTAGTTTCAATAACCAACATAAGTAAACCTGGGTGTACGCAGTCTACTCTAATATAGAAAACCAAACAGCGCTTATTAAACACTGGTATCGGATCGTTACTCGGTATCGGGAAAAAGTGGGATCGGTGCATTCCTAATAATTATCTAGTATATGTTACAAAATCAGTGTAAAGTTTACTGCTTTTGCATGAGCTCTGCATGCGCTTTCTGAGACAATCATAATAATTTTCGTCCTTACTATTTGATCACTCAGAGACCGTGCGGCGCTCGTGAGAAATTAAACAAAACAAGACCAAGGTGAGCGACGTTAAAAAGAGAATTTCCAACATGGGGATTAATAAAGTACAATAATAATTATTTTAAAGTGAAGGTTAGCTAACTGGATAGCTATCACTAGGGGTGGGCTGACTATATATATATAAATTTATATCATCGATCTTGAAAACGTCCACAATCTACTTTTCATGCAAATCATAGAGATCATGATCTTTTATGTCCTCATCCAAACTTCATGTAAAACTTTGATGGCCAGTAATAACACGTCACTACCCAATCCATACCACACTTCCTCACCTAGCAAGCAATTGTTTTTCAAATACGTCACACATGAGAGAGACCCAGTGATAGGGACATTTAATTTACTTGGTCAATTAGCGCAGCCACGGAGTAGGAAATCATTCTGTTGGTTTGTGAAGCATATATCCAATGCATCATGCGGCGTTCCATTTTAACTTGGAAGTCAGAATTTCCAAGTTCTTAGTCAGAAATTTCAACCGAAATGCCCCCTGAAGTTGGAATTCCAAGTCAGAAAGTCGGAGCAACTACTGTAACCCTGACCTTAGAATTCAAGACGGCTGTGCCCTTTATCGACAGAAGGTAAAGCTGTAGTTATATACTGTTTATAAGCATTTAGGTCTTATTTGTGGCTCATTAAATCAGACACACAGTACTGTCCAACCTCTGATTGTGGACAAATTGTTACAGTGTTTTAATAACACATTACGCGGCATTTTGTGTATCAACTGGTATTGCTAACAATAAACCTGGCTAGAACTGCGGCCTGTTTCAGAAAGCAGGATTTCTTGCTTAGCCTAATAACTTGTCAGATTTTAGAAGGTCTGGACTAAATGTAAGTGAACAAAGATAAAGGCCACTTTAACTGGGGTACCTTAAAACTTACAAGTTCAAAATTGGGTAGACTGATCACAATTCAGAATGTGGATTGCAATTGTGTGTTACAAAGAGCATGACAGGACTTTTTGGAAAGATCACCCAACCCTAGCTATCACTAGATTACTATGTAAAACAAATTTTGGTTGGATACTTCGCTAGTTATTGCCTCTTGACAAACTGCATTTGCAATCATTACATATTTGTCTTCATGTTTCCTTTCAGGATTTACCTCAGTAAATTGATGATTTGCAATGTTAGCATTCTGCAGTGCGCTTCCTTTTACTGTAGGGCTCACACAGAAATTCCTTAAGGTTTATGTATGCAAAACGCATAATCGCTGACTTAGCAGACATGATGGGGACGCGAGTTAACTGCGTGGGTGCGTGTACAATGTTGAAAAACATTGAAGCTAATATAAGGATTGGGGGAGGGGGCGAGGCACTTCAGCTGCATAAAGGCTGCAGACGTACGCTGTCGACAGAGATGGATGGACTTAGGAAGGTTCTCGAGTCACAAGCGTTTGAGCCCAAGTCAAGACCAAGTATAATTTCACCAGAGTGCATAACAAGACCGAATCTATTCATATGTGTGACTTGAGACTGGACTCTGGTGGAAGAAAAAATAGATGAATATTCTGTAGACATCTTAATTTTGAAATCTGGCCACCGAGAGATCCCAGGACCACAACTATAACCCCCAGGTCTAAGGCACAAACACTAGGCAAAGAAATATATCAGTTAGCCAATAAAATCAGCCAATATTAAGGTTCTATGAATTTATTGGCAGAACCTGCTGATAAAGCACCAATGTCTCTGGAGCTTTCTCAGTAGAGAAAGTGCTGAAAGGCTACGTTTCCTGCATTATAATTTAATCAGGGATTTTTAGTAAGTGTTGCGGTTCAGTCTAGGGTTCAGCTGTGACAAGGTGTGTGTGTAGAATAGAACAGAATAGAAAGATACTTTATTGATCCCTGATCCCCCGACGGAAATTAGCTGTTATATTTCATATAAATATTTTAATTTGTTTATAAATATATATGAATTCATTTATTTATTAATAGTTATATTTCATATAAATCAGAGGTGGGGAACCTGTTCCGTGGAGGGCCAGTGTGAGTGCAGGTTTTTGGGATGACCTCTCAATCATCCATTAATAAAACAGTGGTTCTCAACTTCAGTCCTGGAGACCCACTGTCATTGGCTGATTGAGAGGCTATCCCAAAAACCTGCAGGCACACCAGCCTGCCATGGAACAGGATCCCCACCTCTGATATAAATCGAGGCAAGTTCTTCCCAAGTTTTATTCACACAGGTCAGAGATATTAAGTGAGAGATGGACAACCAGCGTTGGACATGTATTTTTCCAAAACAAACACATCTGCCTAAACATACAAACTCTACCTTTCTTACACTGAAGGTGAGAAAAGGGGGACAACAGACAATACACCACACCTAACTACCCTAAAAAACAGGCATCCAAAGAGTGCAAAAGAAATGGGATTCAGGCCCTACCATCTGGGGGTTAATTAACACAATCAAGGAATAATGAAAAACAAATATATAATACTGAAGCAGCCAAAATCCAGAAAGGGCCAAGCAAGCTGACAAAGTCTAATCCAGGGCATAACTCAACCTTGTGCCCTGTGCTGCTTGGGATACCCTCCAGGTCCTCTCATAACCCTGACAAGAATAAGCAGAGGATGGATGGATGGATGGATGGATGGACGATATAAAATATCAGCCATCAAACAAAGTTTTTATCTCTTGTAAAATTGCTGAGACTAAATGTTCACATCATTCACATGCTAATTAACCCGTAAGGACAATTTTAGTCAAATCAAAAATGTTCTCTGTCATGAACTGGCATTCCATCCTGGATGTACCCCTGCCCTGTGCCCTATGCTGCCGGGGAGAAGATCCAGGTCCCCCTGAGAACCCGTCCAGAATAAGTGGTTAAAAGATGAATGGATGAAACATACTACCTGTGTCCACACAACAAGCTTTAACAAAGAGCAGTCGGGATGATGAATTATATTAATAACTGAGTAATCTTCCAAATAATTTGACAATAAATGGATTGATCACTTATAGATATTGTTTTGTACATAAAAATATTATGTGTGTCGCAATTGGCACACATCACAGAGTGCACATTCACCGACTCAAAAGGTCTATTAAGGCATTCCAGTTCACTTAAGTTGCATGTTTTTGCACTGTAGAAGAAAACTGGGGGGTCCAGCATAAACCCATGCTCACATAGGGAGAACAAGCAAACTCCACATTAGGGATGGCACAATACCATTTTATGTCCGATACTGATATTGCAAATATGAATATCTGCCAATACAGATACAAATCCGATACAGTCTCCTTTTTTTTTAACAGAAAACAATACTTTGGAAAAAATGTGTGGATGTATTTTGCATACTTTAACACTCAAATATAAAACGCATAATTCTAAAACTGTGAAACAAATATTATACTCATAATAAAGAAGAAATGCATTGCACCCAAAACATGACTCAGTTCAGCGACTTTATTTAAACTTTATCACTTTTAGCTTTGACTGTCAGCACCATCCAAACATTCACCCTGAAATTTTAAGTGCAACTTTATGCAAAAGTTTAAAGCTTAGTATCTAAAGAAAGAAGAATAAATTCGGCGCACTCCTTTCCATGGTATTTCTGCAAGTGTTTAATCTGGTTCGTGGTGTTTCCAACACTGCTACCACCACGAAAAACACTTGTTCTGCATAAATTATTAGGTGGTCACCTCTGAAAAAGGCTCCCCATGTATATAGTTTGCTTGGCGTGTGTATATACAATTTCATTGACTGTTTACATTGTAAAACAACTTTTGCAATAAAAGTTTCTTAAAATTACAATTTCATTTTCTGTCTGTTTTGGAGGTGGGGAGAGGTGTGAACAGCTGAGGGGTCACTCGGAGCCCTTGAAGAGGGGGAGGTGTCTCCTATAGGCCATGTGTGAATGGGCCATGCATATACATGAGAGCTCCTACATATTCAGTAAAGCGAGACAGGGAATAGTGAGATGAGTTTGGTTTTTCTTATTTATTTATCCCAGTGAATGTTGCAGCTATACCATCTAACCATCTTCACATACCCAAAACTTTGATGATCAGATTTCTGGGATCAAAACAAACTGGTACAATTGCTTACTATGTATTTTCTCAATGTTTCTGCATGTGCTCTAAACTGCATTTTGCAACGTCTAAACTTTGACTTTAGATTACAAACTGAACATTAATCTGACCTGTTTACAACATACATTGAAGTGACAATGAGTTTAATGCCAAAACAAATATATAAGACTACTTTATGTACCATGGTGTAAGTTTATGAAATTTAACCAAATGTGCGATCATGCCCCAGTCAGTGAAAGTGTGTCCCTTACCCCAAGACCCCAGAGGGTTAATAGAGTAATCTATCGATTTTAATTCATCGATAGTGACAGCCCTAATGGAAATATTTTGGATTCAATAGGGATGATATTGAGCAAAAACAACTAATTTGGACAAGTCCACCAACTTGTACGACACTACTAGGGGTGGGAATCAGCAGTGACTCTGCCTGAATTGATATTATATCAATATATGTTTGCCGATTCAATAGGCATCGCAATTTCTGAACAGATTTTGCTGAAACGCATTTCAGGTATACATTTAAAGACAAGGGCTGTAACAGTCCACATATTCATCGTGTGCCTTTCGGTTGCAACATTTTCAGTTTGGAACATGCAATGAAACAAATTAATACATTTCTTGACAGGTGAAATCTAAATTCACAAGTAAATGTTCAACATGGAAAATATTATGCTAACTGTGGCCTTGAGTTGGTTACAGCTGGTGCTAAAGAGCTCAAAGATCGTCCCACATCACTTAAATCAGAAGTTTGGGAACATTTTGGCTTCCCATTAAGTTACACAAACACCAGAGAGAGTAGTTGATAAGACGAAGAATGTCTTATGCTGAACTCGAATATTTTTCGGGAAATACATCCAACAACGACATCATCCAAGTGTGTGATTTTGCCAGGAAATTCAGACCGGGCTGAAATAAAGGCTAAAGTTCACACTACATGATTTTAGCCTTGATTCTCCGCTTGGCAAAAGTTTTAGGTGATCGCCGGCAAAAGCCCCAGATGGGAGGCAGATCAGTGTACACCTGCCGCTGGCAAATCAGCACTCAATCACTATTAGTCCAAAGACAAAACCAGACAGTCTCGCCGATGCACCGCAGACGGCTAGATAAATCACAGGCTAAATATTTGGACATGTAATTCCAAATCACATAGTGTGAAAAGCAGAAATGTAGTTGTGACTGGCTGCAACAAGGTACAGCCAAAGAAAGTGCAAAACCCGGGGTGAGGTGAAACCTGAGGGAGGGGTTTACAAAGGTGCAAATAGTTCAGTATGTTTAGAAACTTTTTTTAGTGTTCAAAGAAGAAGCATAGAGAATATCAATGAAATGTTACATTTCAGACACTTGCGGGTCGTCGCGGCTTTAAAATGAGGTGGTGCAGGAAAGTCTCTGCACATGCTTATCATTCATAACAGCACTGTGCCAAAGTCACGCATGTCAGCCCCTTAACAGAATCGGGCTGTGTGCAATTGTGAAAATATATTAGGAGCATCAAATGTGAACAACAATTTCAGTAACCCATGTTTAAATTGAGGTTTAGAAATCGATTTTTGAACTCTCACGCCGATATTAAAATAGCCACCATGAAGAATTGCGATTTTTAACAAAAGCAATTCCCCGCCACACCTACAGTCTATTGATGGGTAAGTTCTATTTGGCTATATTTTAGGTAAAAATCTTGGAATTTCAGATATTGCTATGTGAATTTTTCCCCCCCAATATTGTTCAGCTCTAGCATATACTGTACAATAACGAAACAGAAAAAACAAACCCACAACCACTTAGGTCTGCTGCCAATACTAGAATACTGGTGACATACACCAGATCAGAATTTCACATGGAGAACTACCAGATGACGGCTGCATTTAAAGTCAGTTCCTCATGTCAGAGCCCAGACAGATGTTTTCGCACAGTTGTTGAGCCTTGTGGGCTGGAGAAGAAGGTAAGGATGTACAAGCGTTCACTTATGATCCATAAAATGGTTTATGGGGTATAACATTATAAGGTCAGCGATGGGTTGGCGCCCCATCCTGGGTTGTTCCCTGCCTTGCGCCCGCAGCCTCCGGGATAGGCTCCGGACCCCCCGCGACCCGAAATGGAATAAGCGGTTATAGAAAATGGATGGATGGACATTATAAGGTAAAACTATATTTCCACAAACCACACTCATGAGGGTACTAACATGTCAATAAATCATAATCACTAAACTGGAAACATGGGCTGAATTCTACCGCTTTAAAAATATATAGCTCCTCAGCAATGACTGTAGTCGGTAATCAAATCCCTTCAATGATCAAAATGCTCATTCACATACAAAAATGTTACAAATTTTCCCTTATATACACAATGTTACAACACAATTTTCTAGAAATCCAATCTAATCTTAGGCAGTGCCTTAATACAAACATATGCACAATTAGGCAATTATGTTTGTGCAAGTCTGTTAGATTTATCTATCGGGAATTAAAATTGCAGAAAAACCTTGTTCCTAGCAAAAATTCCTGCAGGCTTTCCAATAGAGTTCAATTTAATCCTCTGCACTTCTAAATAATTTTAATTTAAATGTGCTACTATATTCCAACAATCTATATTTTTGTGGCATTTAAGTCGGGCACAATGAGTTTGGTCTCTACTAAAAATGTTCTGTTCGGTATAAAAAAAAATTAAAAATCGATTAAAAGAAGTGGGGTAATCATAGGCACTCTAGCACAGTAATAATTCAGAGACTGAACAAACTTGAGTACAACAGAAGTTGTTGGGCAGGATACTATTAGATATCAACACACACAGTACAAAAAACTGTTTTGCAAGTTAGTAGTTACCTATCGATTACAGCTTTTAAAAACTTCACTAGAATAAAACTAAATGGTCATTTTTGACTTGGGGGGGCACTACAATGAATCATCTTCAGTTCCAAGCTTCTCATGAAAACACTAAGAGTGTTACTCATACTCGGTGATCTGTATGGTGCCTGAGCACATTTGATCCCCAAAGTCTAGTTTGTTTGACTAGTGTCATCACTCCTTACCATGCCTGGGCGCAGAACGCTTAACCGTGCCCTGGCCCACTTAGAGGTGGGCCAGAACACGATTAGTTGGAGTCAGGCAAAGTATGGATGTAGTGTGATTGCTAACCATGCCCGGGTACGGAACACAGATATGACGTCAATGATGCAAATGACACATCCACGCAACCCGGAAGGAACAGATCGGGTAGGCTAATCAGGTCGTGTCTTTTTTTTTTTTCCCTTTTGCAAAATTCAATTTGCGAAAAAATAGTGTGTGAGGAGAGTATTGCGGGCTAGTCGTGGAGAGGGGGATCAGTATGGATGATTCATTATATGGATTTTAACGTGTGACAAATTAGGAAAAAATTTAATAAAAATCACACAAGCACGCAAACCTCTTACGCATTTCTTCTGTGATCAAACTCATCACCATTACTCTCCACTGTAAAAAAAAAAAAATAAACAAAAATAGCAAACAGATAATATACGCACCCATAAAGGTTACAGCAGTTTCCTCTACTTTCTTCCATTAATCTCCTCAACAAACATTAAAAAAAAAAACTTCCCACGCAGCACTTTATGCTTTATTATCCAAGTGTTTAGAACACAGTGTAGCCTAATAACCTGTAGGTACAGATGTTACTTTGAGGATGTAAACACAGCCTGTTTGCTACATTATAAGATCTTGCTGTATTATAAGACTCCTTACATAAATCAGTGATTTAAAGCTAGGGAGACATTTTAGTATTCTTATAGAATAATGCATGCAATTCTGAGTTCCGGCAGTAATTCAGACATATTGAGTACATGGTTCTGATTCGATGGTTAGCGATATATGGCATATGCAGAGTCTGTAATAGTGCAATTAGTATCGGTATTAAAGAAATGTAATACGGAATAGCATCCAAAAAAGCAGCACCACGGTACCTTTTCAGTACCAGCATTCCGTCAATACTAGTCTGCACAAAATCTGAGATAATTGGTAAAATGTGCAGCACGAATAATCACTGAATTGCATACTTGATAAATCTGTGTGTCATCATGCTCAAAACTACTCCAAATACACCACAGAATAAAGATCTTAATCATGAATTCCATTCTGCTGTGTGATAGCACTTTCCTTCCTATGTTTTCTTCAACACAAAAATGTCACACGATGATGGTGAAAGCGTGCTTGGGCCAGAAACGTTAAATGCAATGTGAGCGCAGACCAGCAGGGGAGTGGGGCTGGGGGGGGGCACTCATGCTTGTGCACAGTACAAGGCGACCAGGCCAAGTATGAGTGCGCCCTAAATCTACAGGCAACAGCACTGGGATCTGGGATGATATTACTTTTGTCTTATAACTTGCCTCATCTTGTACACTTTTATATTTGTATTCTTTTAAAATTAATATATTCACATCACAGGATGGTACACCAGGTTAGAAACCATCTGAGATACACTGACGAACCCTTAACTGTAAATGCTAGTACTAAACAATATGAGGTGGTTAGCTGCCTTGTAACGCAGATTAGCAAAAAGCAATCCTTTTATCCAATTAACTGTGACACTGTGAACGTTCTACAGCAAAAACATCAGTTTCAGTACAACGCCACCAAAAGAAATGGGGAAAAGCATTAAAATGAGTTAAACATGCAAAGGGTTCGAATAAAAAGGAAGCAGGACACCGCAATGGTCAACAAGAGACTTAGCCATCACTGCATGAATAGGAAGACAGAAATGCACTGTGTAGTAACGAGAAGGGCCAAAAACATTGCCAAGAAAGGAGAAAAACCGAACGAGTCCCAAAGCCCTTAGCCTGCAAATTCCACAGATGTTTCCACAGCCAACTAAAATTCAGTCTTTGCCAAAACCCACCATATTTAACATACACCAATCAACATTTGTACACATGCATGTAATGAACTGTACACATTGCATTTTGATTAAAAAAAAACAAGTTTGTATTGATCAATGCACCACTTTAACGCCAATAAAGGCAAAGAATTAGTACCTACTTTAAAAAAAAAAAAGGCTGTCAGTACTGTATTATTTACATGTAGACATTTGAAGGCTAAGTTTCATTTATAACTGATGAATATGAGGCTCATCTTTTCAGAAATAAATTAATTTTAAATGAATAATTAGCTTTCAATATTTTCACATTCCAAACTAACACCTGGGCTAATGTAAAATCTCATGAAAATACAAGACATGGATTTTAAAAGTACTTTAAAAGGACATAAAAAGATTTGTGATTTAATATTGTTGTAAAAAATAAACTAAAAGTATATCCATCAGGCATTACTTTGTCTTACTATTTGCAAGGCTTGAAAATACATTTAATGTTTCATTCTGTCTGTATGTGTCGTGCTGTTTAGCCTAGAACATGCTAATTCTGTGAAGAAATTAAAATTGTAGATTAAAAACAGAGAAAACAGCCATTCATTCTATATGTCACTTATACTGACAAGTCATGTGACATCATCCATCACGAAGCTGTATCTACCCAGCGAGGATATACCATTGTCCACTATGACTGACACATTCTACAATCAGCAATCCTTCCACCAAACAGTGATGGATAAAATGAGGCTAGGTGAGTGTTAAACAGTACAGGTATGTTAACATTTAGCTTCACACCAATAGTGCCATTAAAAGGTGACAGAACTGAAACAGCTTAGGGCGTAACTCTACGAAGGAAAACTGCATATGCGCTAAACTCTGAGACTCTATGACCACACCAGATCGTGCATTATACGCATGAACATACATCAGCAGAAAATGTGACTAGCTGCATCAACCATTTTGCAAATTTAAACAGCTTACTAGTAACTAACCTTAACATAAACCAAAACACAAACTTTTTCTCCACTGGAATAATATATTCTGCCATAAAGTTAGACTTAAAATGCTACCTGTCAGCTGCCTGTAGCTCACCAGGGGTGCCTGAAACTTACTAGAAGTTCGAAAAACAAATACAATGGGTATACCATTTAGCCATTTCAGGTGTTAATGACAACTAGTATTACTAGTCACCATTGACGAAGTAGAAGATCTTCGACTATAAAGAGGATAGACTGTTAAAGGTAGTACGCTATTCAAATTATGCTTAATTATTGAGACAAACTGAAGCAAGCTGCTTAGATGGGCTCCAAAAGGCCTTGGGAAGAGTGGACCCCCACTATGCCCGAATTATTTTCTGCCCGCCTCTGTTACTACAGCAACCACTGGTTAAATCTAAGAAACAGTCCAGCTGAGGTGCACTTTCCAGCTGAACTCAACAGTCTGACATGCTGTGATCCAGGGAGATGGGGGGGGAGACTAGATCTGCTGACACAGCTAAGCAGAAAAAAACAGTCTGAAGTGTTGCAGTACACAATGCAATAGGGCAACCCCACTTAATTTGATCACCACGGCTACACACACAACATTCAACCACGGATGATAACTCTAATCCCTATAAGCACAATTCAGACGAGATTTTAACTGATGCGACAGACTTTCAGAGGACCAGACTTGTTTCAATCACTATCTACTGCAAAATTAAAATGTGAAGTGTGATTACTATTAATAAATTACTACTAAATTCATGGCAACCCACTAGCCTAAATTCAGGATGTTGCTATACAAAATAATAAAATTAAACTGAAGTAAAAGATACTGGGTGGTAACAACCAGCCCAACACCACAAAATTTTACTGGACAGATCCACAAGTCAAACATTTTTAACATTCATTGTTTTTAAAGGAAACCATAAAACACATAGAAAAGTCACTTGAACCTTTAAATTATGCAGATTTCTTTTCTAAATTGTTGAGCCAGCAGTCTTCCATAAAAAAGGAGGGTAAAAGGCCAACAACTGAAAGAAAAGCACAGACCACGCAAATGAGAGGGTGAGATAATGAACAGCTTCACACTTTGGGAGTCAATCTGTGCTCGCAGCACTTCTGTCATCATACAACTGATTTATCTTTTCTAAAAAGAAAAAATGATTCACCCTCAACCCAATCAGGTCTATTCTGCCTCTTGGTGGGTTTCCCCAAGTACAAAAAACAAATTTAAATGAATAAGCAGCATTTGGGAACTGGTAGGAAAATCGTATTTTACATGGTCTACCTTTCAAAGTGTCATTCATCGGGAATGATGCGTCCTCTTAATATCTTTGCCCATAAAACGCCACACATGCTGAAATTTTGACCAGTGTCTTGTATGCGCATTAAATGAAATCCATAAATAAAACTTTTTTAAAAATAAAAAGAGCGTGTCCTCCCTTTTGGCGGCACACAAAAACAGCTAACTGTTCAATTTTTACAAGTCATCATCCCAAATGAAGCTAGCTAGGCCCGGGGCTAAAAGAGGCGCCGGGCAACACAGTAAATGTTAATTTAACCACGGTAAAGGAGCTGGAGCCGGAGCGCGGCGCGGCGGGGCAGGGTAAGGCACGGGCACGGCGCGCGGCCAAAACGGGGTTACACCTTATTGTTCTTCAGTCTTACCTGCAGATGTTCCTGAAACCGTATTGGAAGTATCTGTGCCATTCCTTCAGCTTTTTGCTACAAGAAAAAGAAGAAAGGAGAAAAAAGGGGGAAAGGGGACACAAGGAACACAGGCTATTCCCTAGACTTACAGTATTTTAAAAAACAAAAAAAACTGTACGTAAAATATGATACGGGTTTATAACGCCGTCCGGCTTGTGTTGGTATCAATCTGATTCACTAGTCTCATTCAGTCCCACCCTCAGTGCAACCCTGCACAGCGCTCTGTGCTTCCGCTGGGAGAACTAGTGCGCCGTGCAAGATGCTGAGGCTGACAGTCATCGCCCTGGATTTGACGTCACGCCGCACCGTTGAGTTTGTTTTCGTGATGCCACATTGCGCTTTTCACCCTCTGCTGTATCGGCCGAGCCCCATGCCTTTCGGCGGATATTTAAGAATTCTTATTTCGGATGTCCAGTTGTACCCTTCCGCAGCCCCTTCCCCCTTCCTTTTCAACGTCGAAATCAAGGCACGTGACAAGCCCCCCAACCTTTCTTCCGATTTCTGCATACTCAGTGCAGTGGATATAGGGAATGCGGCTGGGCGAGTTTCAGCTTATCAGACTCTGATCATACAACCCAGCCGATGTTAATATTTTTCTCTGTTCTTTATGTGACAGCCCATTTATTGGCTGAAAGCTAGGTGCCATATTGCTTTCCTAAAACGGCAATTGGTTGTGTGCAAGTTTTAATGCTGTAACACTGTAGTATGGAATTGTTCATTGTAGTGTTATTCTCACCTATACTTTAGCAGTACACACACATGGTGTACATGAACTCTCTTGAGCTAACGTGCATATACATAGGTAGAATAAACTGGGTAAATTTTGTTGCATCTACCCCAAAGGTAATACCCTTTAGTTATATATTATTATTAATGATTAATGATACTCATCTATGTGAAGACACTGATCACGTTTATGATTTTATC
>JAAGVU020000040.1:34806642-34829734 GCA_011763525.2 Mormyrus iriodes
TTCCACGGAGACGCATGCCAGTGTAAAATACTCTCGTAATTCATACCACCCCTAAAATGGGATCGTTTTCCATACTAATGGAATGCTGTGTCTTGAAGTCTAAGATTTCAGCTATATGAATAATTCCATAATAAATGTATCATTCATAATCAAATCACAGATTAGTGATTAGAGTTAAATAATCACATCTAACCAAAACTTTGCGTTTTTAGAAAAGTTATGTTTATGTAAAGGACATTTGCCACTATCAGTGTTGCCTGTGCGTACAGTGGTGGTGATAGACCATGAAGGGCCCATAACAACACACTTCCAGGAGGAAATAATCAGGAAATCATAAAAATTTCACAAAATGAGAAACTAGTCCGAAAAAGTATTATAATATTTATTTATTTATAATAATAACTGATAAAATTAAATCTATATTTATTCATTGGCCAATTATTACATGCCCTATCCACACAATTATGTAAATATGAGGAAAAATTTTACTTATTTAAACAATTGCCATGCTAAATATAGTCTATAAAGCCATTTAAATTATGCAAAGTTTTTTTCTTCTGTTTACTCCCAAGCATAAAAGTACACTGGACACAAAAGTTATATATGTACAGCTGCTGGAATTGTGTGTAGACATCGGAGGGTGTACTACAGGTTGTACTGTGTCAGTGTATAAATTGGAAACTATGCTTTTATGGAAGGGCATAGTAAATGTGAAAAGGCGTCCCTGCGTGATGGCGTCTGGGAGTAGAAAAGGAAGAGCTGCATTGTGCTAGTGTATAAAGACTGAACGTGAACATCCAGTACTGAATGTTTCGGTGTCTATATGAACTATAAGAGAATCAATGTTCAATGCATGATGTAGATATCATTAGGTAAGGAAACAGCATCAGTGGTATTAGTGTGTAAATGAGGAGTGACGATTATGTCACCGGCGGGCAGCATGGCTGAGATACGTGGTGTGTGTCGCCTGGCTTTTACTGTCAATCAGGACAATGGGGTTATTCTTGTGGTGAGAGATGATATCTATAAGGCTTCCAAAGAACTGAAACAGAGAAAATTAGAAGAAAATAGTAGAATCAGCATAAACAACTCCCTTGTCCCTAATTCTCCTCAGCAAGGCTGGATTCCCCTCACCCCTGCCTATGTCAACAAGTAATGATGTCATCTAACCCTTCTAGCACATGTCAATTCATACACAGCCCATAAGCTCAGTCCCTCAATGATCTATTTAGAGTTACAAGCGTCATGTAGGTGTTATAATTAGACATGCATTCTCCATCCATGCTATTTGTAGGATTGCAGCATGCTGCCCTCATCTCTTTAGCTCTCTCGTGCTCCCTGTCATTTTCTCACCTTTTTTCTTCGTCTTCTACCATCTAATTCCTTTTTTGTTTGGCTAATGCCAATATCTCCCTGTCTCTCCCTCACCTCCTCAGACTTCTTGCCCTCTTTGCCCAGGGCATAGCACTGTGTCTCCTCCAGGAAGCGTACGGGGATGTTGTAGACTTTCTCGCGGTACAGCACCACCAGCGTGTAGGGCTGCCGTGTGCTTTGCGCTGAGCTGTGGCGTACCAGGAAGGCTCCATCCTGCACCATCGCAACACCACCAGCAGGGGGTGTTATAAGGAGAAGGACATGAAGGTCAGTCACCCTGAGGTTCATAAACACCAGAGGAGGCTGTCCTGCTACTTAAAGATATTCTATCAAATGAAAGATTGCACTTAAATATGTCTACAGGAAGCTTATCTTTCCTGCAAAATGGCAGTATGTGTAAAAATATATGACCAAGAATCCAAATAAATACATCAATCCATCCATCCATCCATCATTCATCTTCCAACCACTTATCATAGTCTGGGTCCTGGTGAAATAATAAATATGTTATGAGCAAATCAATTTGTTGTTGTTGTTGTTGTTGTAATACATTCAGGGATATTTACAGGGTATTTAACATCCAAACGCTGCAAAAACACATTGCACACAGATAAGGCGTAATGTTTCAGTACAATCCACCTGTGTGAATGTGAACTATGCAAAATGGTTTGAAGTAAAGTGTTCTGTTAGGATATGAAATAATTGCCCTTTACTCATGTACATCATGTTGTTCTGTGGTGGAAGCTGCTCTTTGCTGTGATAAGCATTTCATTGGGTCCAAATAATAGTAGGACAACATTACTCAGGGCTGCAGCAGAAACGATCATTCCAGAGTAGGATGACAAACAAGTAAGTAACCAGAGAGTGTGTATGCGACAGTTTGTATATAAAGTATGCAAGCGTTTCAGTGTTTCTGTATACGGTTTTGTGTATATATGCATGTCAGTGTTTCTATATATGATTATGTGTACAGTGTATATGGGCATTTCAGTGTCTCTATATTTGACTCTATGTATGCATGCATATCAGTGTTTCTGTACATGACTGCGCATATGTGCATTTCAGTGTTTCTCCTCTGCGCATGTGTGCATTTCAGTGTTTCTATATATGACTGTACTACTTTGTATGCGTGTATTTATATGTGTGGTCATGCGTGTGTGTATGTCTCCCTGCACTTGCGTGTGCGTTCAGCAGTTCCACCTTGTTAACCATGTGCAGCACCGCTTCAGCCTCCTTGCGGTCACAGCTGCCGGCAAACCACTCCATGTCCAGCAGACGTGAAGCCTGTGGGACACCCAGCCATCAGAAGCACGTCACCGACACGGTCACCACGGCAACCACATCACCAAAAATGATCATTAAATCCATCTTTGTTAATGTAATGGCAATGCATGTATGTGATCTAACATTCTATTATTGTTTTGACATGGAACAAGTCACATTTTTGGGAAATAAATCAAATTTAAATCATTTAATGTAAACATGAGAAAATAAAACCAAACAAGGAGCTGAAAAAGTCCTTCTTGATAGCGACATTCCCAAAGCAAAGGTTTTCAGAGATGTTTACCTCTATCCCTGATATAGGGGGGGCTTTCATAGCTGTCGGGCTGCCTAGACCAGATTAAAACAATGACACAGTGTCACAATGCTGCAATAGCTGAATGTTACTTCATGAGATATATACCCTATCTTTGACTTCAAATGTATTAGATTCATAGGCTAACTGACCACAGTTAATTGTTACATTTAGATCAGATAAAACCGAAACCTTTAACTTATTTTAATGTTAAGGCCAATAAGTTCCCTACTACCAATTATTAATGTTATTAATTATTTAAACTAATCAATTAACAATTAATACAATTGGTTATTTTATAATGACCATAATAAGAATTAATTCCATTGATTAATTATATTTACATTTAACTCATTTATCTGACACTTTCTCCAAAATAACTACTGTAGCAAAAGCAAACAATTTTTTTATGTATGCTACCTTGGATATTAATGTGTTTTCTATACAAATACTGAATAGATATTAAACTAATTAGTAATTAGTCAATAACTAATTCATTATTGTTTTAGTCAAGAAAAAGTACAAGTATAAAACAAATGTATCAGGATTTGTTTGGATTTCAGTCAGAATTAGAGTAAAGGAAAAAGTTTCATTATGCCAGTTCTATAACGCTTACGTGTCCCTCGTCTGTCTGTTTGCTATGCCAGTGCGGTGTAGCATAAATCAGCGATATGAAACCCACAATCGAAGGTGTTTAGCTCAGCTTAGATTGAGCAAGTTCATTTATTCAATACTTAATAAAAAGCTAAGTTGGAATATCAGTCAGTGCGCTCTCTGATCTGTATACATGGTCATGTTTTCAGTTTAATAAGACCAACAAGCAATTAATAAAATGAATGATGTGGATTGAAACATAACAGCCTTCAGGTACAGCCCTGAGAGAGTTAGCTGTTTACAGAGTTCTAGAGAATCCGCGCTGACACACTGCGGACCAGCGCTCTTCAGAAGCTGCTTTAGGCCACACCCCCCATAGGACACTAACCTTTACCTGCTGCGTGGCACTCCATGGGGGGCTGAGGTGGGGGGCTGTAAGACAAATTGGTTTCAAGAAGAGATTCACGTTCACATATTTCATCTGTCAGGAATATTAGAAGGTGTTGTTGGGAATTATTGGAACATTAAACCCCCCACTGCTGATTTATAGTGCAGCAGGATTCAAATAGGATTGTAAGAAAATTCCAAAATCTTGGCTTATACCAGAATTTACCCCCCAAAGAATTTTAAAAGTATAGAAATAGAATTTAACTCAATAAGAAATGCACAGGTCATGATACTGATAACAATTCACTGAGCTCTAACAGCAAACCACGCTACCGTCACCTGGGCTTTGCTTCCCTCTGGGGGGATGGGATGGGGGGTTTCATGCCAGGGATGCGGGGGGGGCGTTTTGGTTGGGGTGGCCTAACTTCATGGGCAAGAAGCGAAGCTGGAACTGGATGGGGTGCAACAGAGAAAGGAGGAGACATGACTGCATTCCATATCACTGGTAAGAGTCACAAAAGAGGTGCTTTCAGAAGTTTACAGGCAGAAGCATGAAGAGGAGGTGAAATTATTTTTGTGGCGTATTCTTGATATTTCAAATCAAGTGATAGAAATGAAGTTAAAGTACGGAATTTCGAATGTTCTTCATACATGCTAAACCCTGCTGGAACAGTGTCATTGGCTGTGTGAATTCCTCCGGTTTCAGATGAGCACAAGTATCAATAATAAAAAATAATAATAATTAGATACTTTATTGATCCCCATGGGGAAATTCTCTTTTTGCCTGCCCAACTTCCGATAAAGATAAAAGCTAAAAGAAACACTAGAGAATCATCTGTGATGAATTACAGTAAATGTCAGTTAGAACCACTGCAGGACAGCTGGGGATGGCAAAATCAACCTTATGGAATATTTTGGAAAAGAAACATACTACCAGAGGAATGAGCAAAGGTTACCCAAGGAAGACTGCAGTATCCTGTAACATAACAACCAAAGAAATCACAGACTGGGGTGGTGGTGCCCGTCTTGAAATCTGCTGAGGGCAGGAGTGAGAGAATCACGACCCATCATCCACAGAAGACTTAAAAAGAAGAAATAGAGCAGCAACATTGAAGGACGCAAGCTGATCATCTCCAGGAACATGAAAGTCAGACTGGAATTCAAGAAGAAGTTTGAAGATGTGTCAGAAGATTTCTGGAGCAGAGTTCCACGGACTGATGAGATGAAGGTAAACCTCATCAGTGTGACGGAAAGGGAAATGCGGAGAAAAATACAGACTGAAGATGATCGTAACCCAAACGCCTCATCGCGGAAACAGAGAAGACAATGTTGTGGCTGTCTTTGGACCTGGATCACTGCTATTCATTGATGATGTTAGTGATGGTGATATGGGCAGAATGGATTCTAAAGCGTACACAAAAAGCTTGTCTTCCCATATCCTAGAAAAGCCTCCAAGCTCTTTGAGAAGAAGTTTGTGACACGCAAGGAGCCAGAGCGCCCTGTACAGTTAGTGAAGAAGCTCATCATAAAGGAATGGTTCATGCTAGCAGAATCAGTCTCTGACCACAGCTGAGCCTGATTTTCACTGTGGCAGAGAGAAAATGAAGATGAACCCTGCAAAACTGGCAACAGCTGAAAGAGGCTTCCATTAAGGCCTAGCAGAGCATGTTGAAGAAAGATTTCAAGAGTCTACTGATGGAGTTGTGTTTCAATCAAGAGACAGCATCAGCATGAAAGGCTCTGCAGCCAAACATTAACTTAAACACCACATTAATTTGCTTTAAACATATACGTAACAATACTTATGTATTAAATATATGTAACAAAACTTATGCTCAGCAGAATTGGCAGGAATAAATATCACATATGTGACAAATGGCACTTTTCCCATACGTTTTAGGATGTATTAAAACCTGACCTACAAACCAGGCAAAATTATTTACCCTCATTCTCCACTTTAGTTCTGAACATTTCATAAATATGCCACAAAAATAATGAACTTAGTTTATTAATATTTATTCTGTACCAGACCTGATGGTCGCGAGTTTGCTCAGTGGGTAGTACTAAGACCTCACACTACCAGGTTCAGGGGTTTCAGCCCCATCCCTGGCTCTGGGTGAATGGGGTTTGCATTTTCTCCCCACCATCCCACAGTCCAGCTACCTGTAGCCAGGCCAATCTATGTCTCTATTTGCCTATAGCATGTGAGTGTGTTCCCTGTGACGACTGACCAGGGTGTGCCCTGTGCTTCCTGCATTCCCCCCGTTTGGGGACTTCAGATAGGTCAGAGTACCATTTAAATCTCTGCGTTAAATCTCTCTATGTGTTACACTTGGAGTATAATTTAAAAAACTAGGCATGGCCTCTTATCATCCCACCCAGGGTATGCCCCAGCCCTTTGCCCCATTCTGCCTGGGACAGGCTCCAGGCCCCCACGTACCCCTGACCAGGATAAGCGATCAGAAGGTGGATGGATGGCCTATATTTTTTTAGGATTCTTACCATTACTTGGCATTGCTGCATTCTGCTAGAAATGAAAAAAATTAATTAAGAACAGGCACTCACAGGGATATAACAGTATGCTCACAAACAAGTAATCATAAACACAAACACTAATCTTCAGGAAGGCAACTTTTCTGCAAATGTACAGAACAGATGTGTGTGCCTCAGTCCAGTGGGCAAGGCAGAGCCCCAAAGCCCATTCCCCCAGCTGCATGGGCCGCAGAGCTGTGAGATGTTACCAGAGCAGGACAATGAGGAGCTCTTAAGCAGAGCCAAAACACAAACTAGGTGCCATCTTTCAGCTGTCTGCTGTGAAAAGGCAGGCTAATGACTCGGCCTGCACTCGATATAAAGTCAATTCACTAGAGTATAAAATATCACTCATTTAAAAGATACACAATACTCTTCATTTCCTTTAATTAGTTTTGTTCACAGTAACGCATGCACCTGTTTTAGAAACCACAGTTGACAGCATTAAATTAATTTGGATAAATGTGAGACAGATGCTGGTATGTCCTTGTTTAGTTCCTGAGTGTTCCTCAGGAAGTACTCACAGTCTTGGTGGTGGGCACTGGGGGCTTCACTCTGAATGATGGACAGTGGAGAAATGTAAGCATTTTAACCAAAGCCTCAAACGGAGCACAATATCTGATTGTCCACAGAAAGGCATTTTCACTTTAGGCTCAAAAATCTTGGAAAGATCCACCTAATCCAGCATAATATAAGAGGGGCCCTACTATTCTCATTTTCACAGTTCATAATTTTATTTCTAGGGTCTACTGGAATAAATTTACATGCTTCAGTGTTCCAAAAGCACATTGCTTTTCTCATACTGTACATCTCTATTCACTCTGTCTATAATTCTGTCTGAAACACTGTTAGACTTTTAAGCTTCAGCCCTGTTGAGCCCACTGTGCTCTGATTGGTCAGCTTATCCAACTGGTCGGCTTGCTTTACACGTTACGCCCCCCGTCTTGCAGTCTGCACACAGCTTCCTGCAGATAGGCGGGCTATGAGGATTGTGTTATGAGGTGACCTCACCAAGTCACGGAAATAGGGGCTGTCATTCCAACGACACGTTTCAGGCAGATTAGAGAAGAGTGGTATCTGTGGTGAGAGTTGTTGTGTACTTTAGGCTTTAAGACTTTGCAGACCATTTACATGCATATAAAACTGTATAACACACTAAAGGAAAGGGAAAACCAGAAAAGCATAATAGGGCCCCTTTAATAGGTTTGATCCTGTGAAATCTTTCTTACATGGGAGCTTGAGCTTCATAGGGTGGGGTTTTGGAAGAGGGGGGCATCCGTATGGGGGCCCGGGTATTGGGGGAACTTGAGGAACAAGCTGCAAATAAACAAAAACCACCTTCATACCCATGAGCCATCTGAGAAGCCAACACTGGCCAGGGCTGATAATGGTGAACATGAGGACTGTTATTTTCCATCTATTACAACTTGTGTAAGACTGGTGACGGATAAGGACATACTTAGAATATCCTTGTTTATTTTTTAATCTATTCAAAAACCCTGTCAGATTATCTTGTACGTGTTGTAAAATGGACTGTGGTCAATGATCTGGGTAGTAAGACTGCAAACATCTAAGCTGACCTTCATGAGGCTCTAAATAAAGGTCGTCGCAATCCTCCTGCAAACAGAGAAGCAGAGAAGGGGCCGTTATCACCCTAGGACCACAAAACAGCTTGCGTGCCTCTTATTTTTAGTTTTGATCATTGCCTGGCTGATTGGTAATTCTCACCTGTCCTTCATTTGGGTCCAAGTACACATCTGGAAAACAAAAGACAGTTTTAGGTGGCCAGATAAGTGCTCCCATATTTGTTTGTCAAAGGGCTTAGCACTTAGTACATTTATAGTTACAGTATTATCCAGGATCCTGGTGGAACAGCTTGTGCAAACACTACTTCAAACCATTAGTATTTTAATTAAAGCAAACTTAATAATGTTCACAGGACAGCACTTAGAAGGAAAAGCGGCATGCTCCCCAGGGTTGACAATCACAGATCGAAAAACAATCCGTTATAAAATATGACAACTCTGGACGTCAGTTTCTCGACAAGATTTCTGGCCATTTCTTTGAGTTCTTCAAAAAATCATAAGTGAAAACGAATAGGCTGCAAGGTCATTGGCTGTTTGGGCTACTGGGCATTTGAAGCAGTAAAGAGCCCTGGATCTCTGTCATCCAGACAGGTTTCCCTGGTCCGAGACCTCAGTGAAATGACCCCCTCATAAGCCTTCAGCTGTGAAGAGACTCTTTGCTACAAGTACAGCTTAAACAGAATTACAAAACTCAGCTCATCCAAAAGCTAAGGCATGTTTCATTGTAGTTTTTTGCATTTCTCCCCACCATACCATGTTCATAACCTTTATAGGCAGAATTTCTAGGCACAGTCAAGGAGCAGAGGGGGTCCAGTTCAGTGACCTCAGGATGGCATCTTTGGTTTTGGCAGATGATGTGGTCCTGTTGGCTTCATCGACCTCCATTGTGCATTAGGGTGGTTTGCAGCTGAGTGTAAAGCGGCCGAGATGAGGATCAGCACCTCCAAGTCTGAGTTACTGCCTGAAGTGAAGGAGGGTAATTATTTTGAGGTCTGGTTAACAAGTTAGGGAAGAATGGAGCAGGAGATCGATAGCAAGATCGGTGCAGTGACAAGCACACAATCTGCGCAAATGAGCTTCCTCAATAGGGTGTCTGGGCTCAGCCTTAGAAACAGGGTGAGGAGCTTAGCCATTCAGGAGGAGCTCAAAGTAGAGCCGCTGCTCCTCTATATTGAAAGAAGCCAGTTGAGGTGGCTTGGGCATCTGGCTGGGATACCTCCTGGAGGCCTCCCTGGGGAGGTGCTAACAGGGCAGAGACCCCAGGGCAGACCCAGGACATGCTGGAGAGATTCCATCTCTCAGCTAATCTGGCAGTAACTGGATATCCCCCCGGAGGAGCTGGAGGACATGGCTGGGGACAGGGAGGTCTTGGCATCTTTACTTAGACAGCGGCTCCCGAGACTTGGATCTAGATGATTAGCAGCAGATGGGTGGGTGGGTGGATGGATGGATGGATGATACTGTGAAAGTTATCCTTCCAGTGGTGTCATCCTTCTTTGTTGTTGAGAACCTCTACATTAAATGAGCATATCCTATTACGTTGTGACACCCTAATATTAATTCCAGGAGAATTTCCAGCCCATGTCAAATGGGTTCTTAACTCATGTACAACTAACCCACAGGCTAATAGTCTGGCTTATAGATTCTATCTGTACTGTACCTGTTGCATTACCGGGGTTTTTACTTGTACGTTATGCTCAGTAATGATTAGTTCAGCTGATATGTAATGTGCATACAAGCTTCAGAGAAACATTTCAGAGGAATGTTTAGGACACTTAGCAAGTCAGTCCACTTCTATGTTTGGACATGCACTCAAATGAGACTCAGCATTGTTTCTCAAAACTAGACTTCTGATAAACAGCTGGCCAGCCTATTTGTACCTTCCTCACACTGGGGTACTGGGACAGGGACTGGGGCGACCCATGCTGGGGGGATCTTCTTTCCAGGTTTCTCCTTGCGATTCACCTGAGGGGCTGAACATGGATTAAGTGAAAGACTGGGTTATACTATGCAAAGGTGCACAAGACAGATTCATCATTGCCTATCAACGGCTACCCATCGTGGGAGGGAGCAGACTGCATCCATATTTACCATTTACCAGAGTCACCAGTGCAGGTGAATCCTAACACTGGAAAAGGCAACACAAAACCATTTTTTATATTACTTCAAATTTCATAGCTTTGAAAGCACATTATGGTTCCCATGATAGTTCAGTAGCACTGGCACCTCATACAACATGTTTAGTTTTTCAATCATATTCAAAGTTCAGAATCCTTTGGCTTCCTTGGTATCCTTGGAGATCGACTGGGATGTGTCTCTGTATGCAATGCATTGCTTTTCATGCCTCTGCTGGATCACTCACTTCCTACAGAGATGTTCATAGTTTGTCTCCTTTTATAAGATGAAAACCGTGGTGAATGCGAGAGCATGGATGACTGCCAGATTAAAGATTGAGTGGAAATTCTCAATTCTAAATCAAAGCAATTAGGGAAGTATGAATTACTGTATATTGTCACAGTTGTGGGAATTTTATTGCTGTGACAAAGTATGAAACTGTGAATTGTGCATACAAATGCACCATACAATCAATTTTAAAATCAACTGCAATGCGTTTGTAATGCATGAATCTTCTGAGTGTAAAAGTTTAATTTAATTTCTTGTGTCCTGAATATGTTATTGTCAAAAGCACTACACTTTGTCTGGAAAAAACACATGTTCAGTAGAAAAGTTGAATTGTTATGTTTCGTTTTTCTGTTGTTTAGTCAAAGCTGGATAAGAGTAGAGTCTTACGTTTTTTGGCACTGAGTTGGACTTGCATTTCATCAAAATCCCTATGTGGTTCCGGTTTCTGTGCAAAAGTGAACACACCATTATGAAAAATGTAACATATATCACATAACATTTGTTTTTGCACATACATGTAATCAGATATATACTGATACTAATGAGCAAAAAGCCATACAAACAGGCAGGCACTCTGCCCACAAAAATAAACACCAAGACACAATGATTTCACCTCATTTTCCGCTTTTCCAACATTTTCAATTTAACTACAATTGACACAAAATTATCATAAGTCCAACATACAGCAACCTGCGGCAGGAACCACTTAAGAAAGTGAATTCAAAGACAGGATAGTTTCTAATCGGCCAGACAGGAGTAAGCTGACCAATCCCCAGAGACATTACCGGAACTTTGCCAATGGGCATCATCTTAGCTGGCCGGGGGGGTGGGGCTTGTCTTGTTGGAACAGGGGCTGGGGATCTCTCTTAAACCAGAAAACAGAACAATGCTATAAATACTACAGTTAACCAGATCCTGCACAAAAACAAAAAACGACAAAACTGATGTGATAATTGGGTCGTTCTGATATGAAATATCTGTATATGGTGCTTGGAAGATACAGAATGGAAACGGGCTATGATGTCACAGCAAGGGAAAGGGTCGCCTGGGTGATGTGAGGTCCAAGCTGGGTGACCCCTGACCTGTCATTACCTATGTAAACATTGTCCTCTGTTGGCCTTCGGGTCACCTTCACGACAGGTCGCTCACATGGTGGGGCCTCATAGGTATCGCAGTCATCCTCATCCTAACCAGCATGCAACAGAACACACATGCATGCACGTAGGCATGCAAACGCAGCAAACATGCAATGACAGTCCAGTGGTCAGCCATCCACATAACAGTACTCCCCATCTTATCAACACTATATTCCAGCAAGCCTTGAATGCACCTTTCGTTTATTACTGTTATACAGCAAAATTACACAGTAAGTGTCATTTAAGCAGTACCCTATGTAAGTCACATACACAAGTATTACTTACAGTATTCCGTAGAGCAATGCAGGTTCATTCTGGTTATCAGAAATACAGCAAGCGGCTT
Source organism: Mormyrus iriodes (assembly GCA_011763525.2). Classification (NCBI taxonomy): domain Eukaryota; kingdom Metazoa; phylum Chordata; class Actinopteri; order Osteoglossiformes; family Mormyridae; genus Mormyrus; species Mormyrus iriodes. The sequence continues at coordinate 34,818,574 of JAAGVU020000040.1, forward strand.
TGCACAAGCTGTACTCATAAATGGAAATGTACTGTTTGAGAAGCAAAGGCCAGCTGCCTCGTTCCTTAATAGCCAATCATCCCTTCAGACGCTACGTTGTTCTTATGCTAATAAGTTAACATTCCATACCAGAAGAATTTTCTTTACAGCTCAATGTATTTAAACAGACCATTAGTGCCTGTATTATGGCTTCATGTAATATTATTAGTATTATAAAGTAATTTCTTAGCCAACACTACAGCCCAACGCAATTAATATAACCACTGAAATTATGCAGGGTCCAGTATTGCAGTAGTACAGTACTGCGACCCCTTATGGGAGTGGACGTGCAGCCTGTTCTCTTCTCAGTCTTATAGCCCCTTAGTTCCTAGTGTGTTCTGCTGCTCCCTGGGCTTTCATGTGACAAAATGGGTTGAGCGTGTGGCAGAGGACTGAGCATCTCCCACAGTCATGTTTTTAAGGCTGGTATGAGACCAGTCTTAACTCTCAATATGTTGAGTTTTTTCCCTTTTTCCATTGTCTTATAGTATAGGTCTTTGTTTGGTATCTGTTCTGGTCATTCCTGCCTGTGTCTATTTGGTTTTTTTAGTAGTGTTTTATTTCACTTGTAATCCTAGTGTTAAACTCCTTACTTCCTGTTAATCACCCTCACTTGTTCCTTGTTGCACTCATCTCTAGTGTTTGTGCAATGATTCACACCTGTCCTTGTCCTTGACCACACCTTGTCATACCCTTGTTGGCTGTGTATTTAAATTCCTGTGCTTGCCCTTGCTACTCAGTCAGTCATTGTGTTTGCTATTGCTTAGATCCTTGTGTTTCTGTTCCTGGATTCGCGCTCGCTCTCTTGTGTTAATTATTGTACTTTCCAGAGTTGCTCCCTACTTTACTTTCATTTTACCTGTTCTATTTTGACCCCTCACAGTCCGTTTGTTTTCTGGTTCTTCTTTTGTTCTGTATTGTTAATAAAACCCTGTATGTTGTGGGCCACTATGTGGATCATCCCTCCTTTATCATGCCCTGTTTGTAACAGAGTTGATTTTTGCCAGTGAGTGACCCCCCCAACCACCCAGAACAGGGTGAAATCTTCTAGTTCAGTGGGAGTTGGTGCGGAGCCACATAGGCTTTGTCCATCGTTGCTTCTACAGCCTTTGCTACAGCATCTTAGAAAATAGTGGGGGGAAGGGGCCTCTGACAACTAATATAGCCCAGGGGCCTCTGGCCATGTTAAAGTGCCTCTGATCGAGCGATTCGCAAACAGCAGTGCTGTGCTCTAGGACTTGTGTATTAACTTGCTAGTCTGCTAGTGGCATTCTAGTTAACTTCAACAGGCATACTCAGGCAGTGGCACCTTGTGGTTTGTCATATATGGAGGCCTTCATTACTGATAAATCAGGCTGGCTGCATTGGTTCCTGGGGACAAAATACATTTCTATCAGCTAAACGTAGGTGCTTCTATAGGCACTGGACCGTTGGTTCCTTATTTTTTAAGCATATATCTAAGAAAAAGTTCTTTTTTGAGTTTGCGCATGATCAGCACCTTTCCCAAATAAACTCTGGAAAAGCAAAATTGGCAGTACTTTCAGAATCACACACAGATTCACAAGTCGGCCACAGAGACCGTTTTTACGTGAACCTGTATAGTTATATACAATGATATAATGTTATATTTGTGCCTCATTCCTGAGAGTGCAGAAGGACTTTCGCAGACACCCTACACTACATTGCCAAAAGTACTGCGACGCCCCTTGCACCCAAGCCTTGCATCACCAAGTGCAATGCAAAGTGTCAGATGCAGTGGTGTAAAGCACACCATCACTGGACTCTAGAGCAGTGGAGACGTGTTCTCCGGAGTGACGAATCATGCTTCTCTGTCTGGCAATCCGATGGACTAGTCTGGGTTTGCCGGTTGCCAGGAGAACGGTACTTGCCTGACTGCATTGTACCAAGTGTAAAGTTTGGTGGAGGGGGAACGATACATGTATTTTACATGTGATTTTGTATTTTCAAATTACGAATTAGTTGTATTTTAATTAAATACATTTTGTCACACCAGTATTTTATATTTTATTTTGTTAGATTTGATGAACAAGTATTTGTAATTTGTAACAAGATACTTTTTGATGTATTTGTGCCCATCTCTGCATGTACGTTTAAAAATACGGTAAGGTGCCGTACTCAGACATTTCTGGAAACTTACAAACTCATTCTCCGGCCAGCCATAAGCAGCGCTGTTATCTGAAAGACAGTTTCAAAGGGGAAACTGATCACACGAATGCATACCCAGAGGGCTCCACCACAGCGCTATTATAGACAACGGCAGAGAGCCAGCTTCCAAGGCAAACAATCACACTGGCTGGTGCTAATAAGGCTATAGCTGGTGTCACATGATCAATGACGCTGCCAGCTGGGTAGCTTATGGGAAGAACAACCGGGACAGTTATCCAATCCATGCATAACATCATTTAGAAGGAAGTAGAAAGAGTAGAAATGTTTAAACACAACTCTGGTGTCTACAGAGCTCATACTGTGTGTGTGTGTGTGGGGGGGGGTATTTCATTGTGGGAACCAAATGTCACAATGTGATAAAAACCGGTTACACTGACATTGTGGGGACCATTTTTTCCATGACTGCAATCAAAAAACTAAAAAGTCTTGTATTTTGTTTGGCTACTTATGGTTATGGTTCGGGCTGTCATATTCAGGATTAGGGTTATGCCCATAGAAATGAATGGAGAGTCCCCATAAAGACATGAATTTATTTGTTTGTATGTGTGTGTGTGCTCTACCACCTGGTGCTTCCAAACATACAGTAATATTCAAAATATCAGTGTTGAAGGAAACAGCTTCCACAGAAAGAGGCCGCGTCTCCAGGAGTGCCTAGTAGACTCACCGATCCTTTTGGGTGGAGCTGGGGGTCCACTATTTCAATGAGGCGGGGGGGGGGGGTGAAAACAGGGGAAAAGCACATGACAAAAAAAATATTACATGCTTCAGGACATTTCCTCAACAGAACTGGTTGTCTGTTATCACTAAATAAAATCATTTCTGTTACAAATTCTATATTTCCATTAAGACCCATCTTTTTAAGCAAGTCTGCCATTTCTGGGGGTTCCAATGAATTTGCTTTTACTGTGAAGCACTTTGAGATTTTGCTGATGAAATATGCTATAAAAAGTATCATATTAGAATAGCACATAGTCTTTCTTTAACTGCATGTTACATGCACAGGCAATGCTGGTATGAATAAAACAGAAACATGTGAGCGTTTCCACTTACAGGCTCTTCAACTTCCCAAAGAAACTCTGTGAGAACAAAGAATGCACTGCTTTCAGAATCACACACAGACTCACAAGCCGCCACCGGCAACGTTTTTACGTGAACCTGTACATACGTGTATATATATATATATATATATATATATATATATAAAATTAAATAGAAAATAACCTTACTACTTCATTAAAATAGTCGTACACTAACACTGTCATTTCGGCTTAGTAAATAATACGTATTAAATACAATGGGCATCAATGAATGGAGACTGTTTTGCCCCAAATGCTCCAGCTTGCACACAGAAATGCTGCATGGAAAGAGGAAGCTGGTAAGAATACCCAAAGTCACCAAGGGAAAAGTGGAACAGTGACAGGAGAGTCACCACCGAATGTAATGTGTCACAAAGAAACTCAACTCTCACACAGACAGAGTAAATAACAGGCCCCCTAAGAAACACACTGTCGGCTGTGTATCTCTGTTAATGATTGCAGGGCCTGTACTGGTGTTGCTGGCATGCGTACACTCACTTCAGCTTTAGCTGCAAGCATGGTTTTGGCAAACATACTAGCAGTCTGGGTTTTTAGGCCAAAGCTTGCAAAATATAGAGATATAATGCTGTAGGTATAATGGCAGAAAGGATATTAAAAAGGGGGTGACTTTCACGTGGAAAGGTTTAAAGGAGCATTCAATTACTACAAGATTGAAAAGATGTTCTTTAAAGATGTGATGAAATGTGAAAATACACAAGGTTTCAGAAATTTTCCTTTTGTGGCATGGTTGCATCGTGATGAAGTATTTGGTTATATTCAGTATAACGGCAATGAATGATAGCAAATCTTTATTACTTCCGATATCAGTCAATACTTTGCAACCTTTTCCGAATGTCACGTTTGAACAGTCACAACTTCCTCCCGACCAATCATCAAGGTTTTGACCAAACAGGACCGGTGATGTTAGCAGATACATGTCAGAGATAATAAACCTTTCCTGCATTATCTAATGCAAAAATGAGTTACAGCAGCGGTACTTTTGTCGGGAGACTTCCAAGTATAAATCAATCAAAAAAGCTCATTTAGGGTCAATAATTCTGTCTATCAATTCATTTAAAAAGAACTCACCTTTGATACTGGTAGTTGTAACGACATAAATAATATTAAAATAATAAAAATCTACAACATTTAGAGTTTGAAAATAATATACTAAGGAAAAAGTGTCAATTGTACAAATTTATCTTCTCGTTTCTTTCACACTTTACTGGTCATAAACACCGTCTATGATCTATAATAATCTATAAACTGTAATCCAAAACTAAATCTATCACACTGAAGAGTGCAGACAGCCTGCAGTACACAACATACCACAAGGAGGAGGCAAGGCGTACACAACAACAATTTATATTCTATCTTCGAAAAACTATATATGTAAACAATAACGACAAATATTCGAAACGTCACTCTTTTTGGGCTCTTTTTTAGTTTATATATATATGTGTCTCATGGAGAGCAAGATGCGGTGGGCCACGTGGATTAATAAGATATCACTATTCTGTTTTCTATAACGCCAGGTAAAGACGTTTCCTTATAATGTGTTTATATGGAGAGGAAAGGCTTAAGGTAAATTTTATAATTTTGTCATGGATTACAGGTTCATGCATTTGCCAATGAAAGTGTAGTTATATTCAGTGAGGGAATTTTGGTTTTCCTAAATTCCTGTTTTGAGCACGTTAAGCTTTTTTCACATTCATTTTTTGCAGTGATCATATTTTGTATGCTACGGATGGAGTAAAAATACTTTTCATTGTGGGTAAAAAAAGAAACTAAGATCAAACATTGAAAAACGAATTAATTATGAGCACCGTAACAGCAAAGACAGATACGTGAAATAGCTTTGGTATTAGAAACGACATTAAAAGTTTTATGTTCACAGCCCCGCTTTCACGCAAACTTCCCACAAATGAATACATATACACACAAAATGTAGATCAATACAACTATAATCAGTCTAGTCCTATTCGTGTTGTTGTTGTGGTAGTTTTAGCAACTATTTTAACAAGTGGCAACTAGCAGTAACTAGCAGGCAGAAACGGAAGCGTCTGTAGAAATACAGCATATTAACACATTGCATCGCAAACTTATAATCAAAGCTCTCCAGAAACAAATTAATCCTAAGCACAGCACAGCACACAATTCTTAATGATTATTAGAATGAATAATTCTGGTTACGTTACCATCGCGCTGATGGAAAAGAAGTTCAGCTCAACTCATCAGGAAACTCGTTTGCTGGTTTCGCATGCAAATAATGATTAACAAAGGAGGGATGAAAGAGGCAGACGGATTAGAGCCAGGTACAGTTGCTGGGATTATTTGCATGCCAGTGTGCGTGATGGACAGAAGCCTTGCTAAGAAAGGAATGTCTTTGCCTCCGTTCGACTTTTAAATTCCGCCAAATTATCACAGATAACCAAGTTTGTACAAGTAAAAATGCGAACTCTGTGTTTCCTAATTTCCAGTAGTGGATATACACTATAATGCCAAAAGTATTGGGACGCCTGCTTTTACACACACGTGAAATCTAATGACATCCCATTCTTAATACATAGGCTAATACATATGGAGTTGCCCCACCCTTTGCAGCTATAACAGCTTCAACTCTTCTGGGAAGACTTTTCACAAGGTTTAGGAGTGTATTTATGGGAATATTTGACAATTCTTCCAGGAGAGCATTTGTGACGTCAGGCACTGATGTTATATGAGAAGGCCTGGCTCGCAGTCTCTTGTTGTTCTATCAGGTTGGGGTCAGGGTTCTGGGCAGGGCAGGCCAGTCAAGTTCATCCACAAAAAACTCCACATCCATGTCTTTATAGACCTTGCTTTCTACACTGGTGTGCAGTCATGTTGTAACAGGAAGGGGCTATCCCCAAACTCTTCCCACAAAGTTGGGAGCATGAAATGCTGCAAAATGGCTTTGTATACTGAGGCATTAAGAGTACCTTTCGCTGGAACTAAGGGGCCAATCCCAACCCCTGAAAAACAACCCCGCACAATAATCTTCTTTATTACTCCACCAAAGAACTCCACCAAACTTTACACTTGGTACAATGCAGTCAGGCAAGTACCGTTCTCCTGGCAACCGCCAAACCCAGACTCGTCCATCAGATTGCCAGACAGAGAAGCATGATTCGTCACTCCAGAGAACACGTCTCCACTGCTTTAGAGTCCAGTGGCAGTGTGTTTTACACCACTGCATCTGACACTTTGCATTGCACTTGGTGATGTAAGGCTTGGGTGCAGCTTGTAATGAGACGGACTCGCAGACAACTGTGACGCCCACATAGTGTGGAATTAAACAGGTTGTTTATTATCCTCCCATTACCATAAAGTACTGGGAAGTGACAATTGTACAACATTCTCGGGACCGGATGGTCACCCGAAAAAACACATATGAATTGATGGAGGTCTGTAACGGTTCAGTGTGTGTATGGTCTGACCATCCTGAGATTCAAATGTGTGAGCCTATTGTACGTCCATGATTCACAGTCTTTCATTTAGACTAAAACAATGATTCAAGGCTGGGAAGTTAGAGGTGCTTGGGAGTTGGAGATTGGTGACTGAGGGACTCAAGGACGAGCTAATTGGAAAATAAGGGAGGAAGGGAGGATTGGCACAAGGAGTGGGATGTGTGCCTGGCCAGCTCGCTCCCCACTGCTGCACAATCGTAGTAAATACCAAAAAGTATAGTATAAAAGGAGGGGAAGAACTCAGTGCTGGTTGGAGTTCAGCCGTGGGATAGAGCACGCATCGCCCGGCATTTCTCGGGAACACGTGTTGGTCTCCTGCCAGGACTGAAAGGGGCTCCCCAGTCCGAGTGGAAGGTGGGTGATGATAGCACGTCCGAGTGTACATAGCTTTGCAATCTCATATTGTAAAAAGGCAGTAGTATTAATATGTGTGTTTTGTCATTAACCGCAATTAACATTTATTATATATTTAACATGTGGTGTAATCGTCTGATGTGTGACGTATGTGGCTTCTGAAACTGTGTAGAAGGGGAGTATGTTTATACATCAATCATTATTATAATAAAAGTGTATTATTATTATTCATAACTGTAATAAAAGGTATATTGGGACCTAAGCACGCCTGTTTGTTCCTTCGAAAGCCCTGTATCCCCCTCTTGTATCAAAACTCCATTCCATGAAGCTCTCTATGCACTGTTCTTAAGCTAATCTGAAGGCCACACGAAGTTTGGAGGTCTGTAGCTATTGACACCGCAGAAAGTTGGTGACTTCTGCACACTGTGCGCCTCAGCATGCGTTGTCCCCGCTTTGTGATTTTACGTGGCCTACCACTTTGTGGCTGAGTTGCTGTTGTTCCCAATTGCTTCCACTTTCTTATAATATCACTAACAGTTGACCGTGGAATATTTAGTAGCGAGGAAATTTCACAAATGGACTTATTGCACAGGTGGCATCCTATCACAGTACCAGGCCTGAATTCACTGAGCTCCTGAGAGCGACCCCTTCCTCGTTAATAATACCGAATTGATGCTGGAATATGGTTCACGTTTGTCAGTAAAAGAACATATAATCCATGAAAAGGTAGAGTCCTGTCAGGAGCTAAAATGTTCATTTGCTTTCAATTCAAAATGTCTCTTAACGAAAAGCAGAAATATATGACATGATGAATAACAACAACACTGACAATAATAATAATAATAATAATGATATTCTCCAACGTAAAAGTTGTCGATTTAAATTCTAGGAGAGTCTGTAATATGGCATAACTGCGCATGGAGCTTCATAAATGATAACATAAACGGGTTGGTAATATTTGGAGTGATATTACTGAACCAGAACAAGTTCCATTCTTTGTTGCACTACATCTGGTTTCTTTTGCGTTTGGTAAAACGTGTCAGGCAATACTGAGACATATTTAGGTGCCTTATTGGAGAATATATAGACTCTACTCCAGTAAATATAATTGTATATTTGCACGACAATATGGCCAAGACAGTCAGACATTTGGTCTGCATAGAGAGGCTGCTGTTACATGTGAATGGAACAATTAAGGTTTTCATTCTGAGCTGATAAAACAGGCTGCTAATTTAGGATCCTAAGGAAGAGAGGAGAACGTGACAATACACCTATTGTGTCAGATATAATGCATTATTAGCGGGCAACGATCATAGTGTCAGACAAGAAAACCAGTGTAACAGCTTTGCGTTCAACGTGACTGACCTCAGCGGCGTTGCCAGCAGAGTTCAGGAAAATCGATGCAAAGATGACTAGCCAAGGCCCTTCAGCACTTGGTTATCTGAGACATTAACTGTACGGCGTTTGCGTGACAGAAATTCTGTCCTGGCTGTACATCACAGGCCACAAAGACACAACGTGCCTGTTGCTTACCGTTCCAGCCAAATTTCTATGATGTTCCAGAACATTCTAGCCTGGCATATCGCTAAACCAGAAAAAAAAGACAAGGGCATTTACTGAGAAACCAAGGAGATCTGATATCCAGGTTCCAAAGCCTCTTCCTTCTGGCAGCAGATATATTTGTGGGCTCTATGACTGGGTCATTTCTCCAGACGGAGCCCAAAATGGCTAACTGGTGCCCTCTGGCCTATATTAAGCAATGCATTCCGGAGCTGTCTAGTAACTTAACGGTAAATCAAGTCAAGCAAAAATAGACAAGTATCAGTTACTTGCAGTCCTATTTAACTTCAGTACATAGTGAAAGTAAGTATTAATGCTGCTGTCCTTATTAACAGAAGCCCCTCTGACTTGTACAGGTAAGAGCTATAGGGTGAAACCAGAAAGGAAGCATGCTTGTCTGCAAGTAAAATTACAGCAAGTTTTTCTGTTTGTTATAAAATGTTTATTTTTAAATAGAGAGGTTAATACATTTCCTATTAAAAAGCACAAGTTAGGGTCTATAAATACATAAATAGTGATAAAAAAAAACCTAAAAAACACAAACAAAATATTTTTAAGTCATATTGTCGTGAGGATTATACGCACATTCACACCACCAGAAAAGATTTGCATTGGTGAGGTCAGTAATTACGATCTTAAAGTCATGTCAGCATAAATACAAACATAACTGCTTCTCCTAAATGTTTATGTACACATGCATAAGACTGTGGTCAGCCCCATGCACACGAACCCTGTCGGTTAGCTTACGGCTGCACCTCAGATTCTCTGCCAGCAGACTGTCACTTTCAGCGCTCCAGCTCTCAGCCATATCAGTACGCATCACGGGACAAATTTACAAAACTTGCTCCAAAACAAAATTGTTAAAATCATACATTATAAATACATTTTCTTAAATACAAACCTATGTGCCCATAGAAGTGTAAACAATATATACATTTTTGTCTGAGGGGAAAAAAAAATCACAATGAACATTAAAATTAGCAGTATTTATCTGAAAATAATTCTATTTCCATTTGTTTTATGTATTAATTCGCTTTGGTGATTCTTGCACCTGTGTGAATCCTATTGCTTGTTCTTTACCAAGCCGGAATAACAAGGGTCTGAGTCCAGTCAAGAGCCCATTCTAGTTACTGTTGGCCTGCATCTTGTTGGTGATCCAGTTGATATAGCGTGTGACACGCGTGTACACTCCTGGGACATCCTTCTTCCCACATCCATCACCCCAACTTACGATGCCCAGCAGGGTCAGCCGTCCATCCTTTGGGCAGACAAGGGGCCCCCCAGAATCGCCCTGTGGAACAGGGTTACAAGTTTTATTCCTTCAGGATCTATAATAGGGGTGTCAGACTTGAGTTATTTTTTCATTTCATTCATTCATCTTCTATACTGCGTGGTCCTGTTTGGATCACAGGGGTACGGAAAAATAGCCACTAGGTAGGGCATACCCCAGGACGGGGTACCAACCCATTGCAGGGCCCATGCAGACGCGTGGCAACAAAAATCAAAAGCTTTCATGTTCCCGGGGGTCCTTAGGGAATCCCTAACAAAAACCAAGACCACGAAATTCCCTTTAAGCAAACACTACTCCATGTTTTCCATTTGTTAGGGGGAAAATATTTATAGTATTCAAAATTCCTATATATTTATATCGCGTTATATTCTATTCTAATTTGAACTAGTTCACAGTGCTTACATCACAAAAGATATTTTATTGATGATGCATTGATTATATTTATTGATTCCACGTCTTTATCCAGTTAATGGAATCGCCAGTGTCACGCTGTGCTGTAATGAAGTAAGATGTCCAGATCCCGAGCCCAGAAAGTCTGCATGCTTCATGAGAATCACAGTCATTAACTGCATGAGACTTGAGAATGAATGGTGACCCTCTTATCTTGAGGCTAAGTGCTATAGCATGAAATACTGGAATGAATACAGCAATAATGGATTGCACATGGCTGTATTTTGTGTTTAAGTCTTCACATAATGTGGCTTATTCAGCTGACAAAAGGGGAAAGATGTCCCTGTCGAACAAAATCATGATGCGACATCATGATGATGTCAGCACTGATATCTTACTCACAGGAAGGAAGTCGGGCAGTTGCTCACCTTGCAGGCGTCGTCCAGGCCTCGGGTATCGCCAGCGCATATCATATTCTGGGTCACCGGTCGGTTGGACAGCTTCTCCGGCAAACACTGGCTATCGGGCCACAGTCGCACGTGTCCCCTCTTCACTTGATTGGAGTACTCCGCGTCGACTGCAGGAGAGAGTGGGAAAGTGGCAAATTCTCAGCATGTGTGCCTTGACCGTGGAAAGCTATGCAGCTGTAACACTCATAGAGTAACGCCAACCTCGTAAGTGTTACATTCGCAGAGTAACGCCAACCTCGCAGCTGTAACACTCATAGAGTAACGCACAACCTCGCAAGTGTTACATTCTCAGAGTAACGCCAACCT
>JAAGVU020000040.1:34829834-34936797 GCA_011763525.2 Mormyrus iriodes
TCGCAGCTGTAACACTCATAGAGTAACGCCAACCTCGTAAGTGTTACATTCTCAGAGTAATGCCAACCTCGCAGCTGCAACACTCGCAGATTAACACAAAGTCACCCTCATGCGATCTCTGTTCACAATGCAATTAGAAAAATAAGTGAGGCACAGAAACTGTGAAAGACCATTGAGGGATAAGAATAATTCAAGGCAAAAAAGGGATCTAACTTATATAATATATCAATAACTTTTTTTTATCTCAAGGACAACAAGAGGGAGCAGAAAATCGTGAGACAGGATGACAGAATTTCATCATTACCACATCATCAACCACTTATTAATGCGCGCGCACACACACACACCCCATTACAGATAATGTTCTATATTTGTGATCAGTTGAGAAAGTTTCAAAGTTAATGACAACATTTAACCTCTGGACCGAGTTCTTTGAGACTTCAAGTTGAGCATTTGCAGAATTTTGAAAATGCCACAATATACTAAGAAAAACTTTAGCCGTACATTCTTTGTCTTTCCCGTATCCTGAGATCTCACACTCTGTCCATTCAGGGAGCACCAGGTCCGGCTCTGGCAGGCAGACGGGCCGGACCTCAGGGGTGTAGACTGCACAGATGCCATTGTCACTCTTCAGCTTCAGCAACACTGAGGAAGAGATGAGGATACACCTGCTACATAACCACTCTTTGCCCTGGTGTAACCTGCAGTGCTTTTTTTGGCCATTGGGTGGCACAGTGGTTGGAAGAAGGATGGATGGGTGTATGGATATACTGATATAACACTGGGCAGAAAGTGGTAGATGGGATGAACGGATGTGATGAGCATCTGATATAAATGTACCGCGTGGTGTAATCTGAGAAGTCTGAAATTTGCATGTCATCTGGACTCACTGATGTCATTGTCCTCTGTGGCCTCATCATACTGCTCGTGTACCCAGTAATCCTCCACGGCAAAGATCTGGTCGCTGCTGGAGTTCTGGAGCCGGAACGTTCTTCCTAGGGTCACCTGCAGATTCTCTGCTTTATACCTGAACAATGCAGACAGTTACTCGCTGCTAGGCCTGCACAGCAGCAGAGAGACGGCGAGGGGGAGTGTCGAAGCGTACCCTTCAGAGAAGCAGTGGGCTGCAGATAGCACCCAGCAGGAGTTGATCAGCACACCTCCACAGAAGAATGAGTAGATCTTGGGGCGCGGGAGGTATACCCTGATGGCAGCCTGCCAGGGCTGCAGAGTAATGTCGCTCTTCTGGCCCCCGCGGATTCGAAACTGCAGTCCTGTCTGTTCCCGCAGTCCACAAGTGCCTAGCCGAAAGACAGAATTCAGGGGGGGCACCATTTATTTTTTAATCGGGCAAGGGAGGTGTGGCAAATTGTAAGTCTTGTAACCAAGGGCGTAGGTTTGGTTTCATTACTGGTAGGGACCAAATCAGCCTGGAACCCAACCGCCCCCCAACACACTGGGCAAAGTATCAACAGGGACACTACTGCCCAAACCCATATCTATGCCCTTGCCAATAGCTGAATGTTTCTGAAATGCCACTGTCACCAGCATGAGTCACACATCCTGATGTTCTTTCTACCCTACCTCTGTTCATGGTGGCAGGGGCATGGATCCCGGAGATGGAGGGGGCCAGCGGTGGTTTTTCTGCAGTGACACACATTGGTATGTGGATGAGCCCCCAGCTGACAATGGGTCATTTTTACATGTCTGTGTGCTTCTAGACCACTGTAGTCAGCCTAGTCAGAGCCGCCATCCATCTGATCTGGGGCCAGACACAGCAGGTCCTGGCAAACCACAGGACCACATGGCTGGCCAAAACAGGGTCACGACGCGGTAACGACACACTCACCACACAAGGGAATGTCACAAAACTCCCAGGTCAGCTTGAAGCCCTTGTAAACATGACACCAGGGGGCCAGGTCACCATCTGGGTTCCTGCAGGTGACGAGACCACTGAGTCAGGACCACCGTGCGTGTGTGTGTGTGTGCGTGTGTGTGTGTGTGCATGTGTGTGCGTGTGTGTGTGCGTACAGTGTCTTAGGCAGTCATAAGAAATGATTAAAGCTATTTATCTGGGTAGTTTGCTCAGAACAAAAAGTACAATTTAGCATTTGAATGTATGCAGATTAAGAGTAACACGATATAACTAAGAATTTCTTCTGTCAAATCTGTATGCGTATGTGTGCGAGACTGTTTTCACAGTGACTGTGTGACTAGAGGGTGTTTACCCGAGGGAGTGACAGTGAGTGAAAGGTGCATGTGCTGAAATGAGAGGCGGTTGTTATCCTTGTTAAGCTTGCAGCTTATTTCCAATTAAAATGCTGTGGCTAACTCAGCAGCCCTGCATGTCCTGGCACGCTATCCGGGGCCACGTCCATCTGCCTGCCGCTGTGAAACCCACTTAAGCAGCAGGATCTGTCTCAATGTGCCTTTAGTATTAAAACAAATTTCCTTTGCCATATTTTATGTGCAATGCCTTCTTTTTAACAACTCTCGGTCTGCTCGCAGTTGTAAATAATTTTTTTCCACTTAATTGCAATGTATTACGAGAACAGTAGATAATTTGAGTTGTGGGTTCCAGCATGCATCAGTGGTTTACTGATGACCACCAAAAGGTGCAATTTGCCGGCTGTGTGGATGTCAGATGTGTGGGTGCGTTGATGGGTCATTTGTGGTATGCTTACTAAGCCTGCATAACACTAATATTTTGCTGCTTTGGGGGAGTAATGTTTTGGTAGTTGTTGGCTGTTCATATTTTAATGGTTTGTTGGAAATACTGATGCTAGCTGTGCATTGGCGCTTTACCAAGGGTGTAGTCGTTAATGAAGGCAGGTTAATGTGTTTGTTGACGTTATGATCATTAGCTATAGCTGTGCTAATGAGTTGTCGGCAATGTAGATGCTAGCTGTGGGCGCACTTCCGTTATCCTTGCTATGCAGATGTTAATTATGTACATGCTAATTCTTTTACCAAGTTTGCAGACATCAGTTGAGGCTACTGTAATGGATATCTAGGGATGTGATGTTAGCCTTGGCTGTGCTAAAGCTTTATAGATCAGTTCATAAGTGAAGATGTTACCAGTGGGTGTGACGTTTGTTACCCCTCAGTAGTGATGCATAGACAGACATCCCACCCATCCTGGAAGTTCTGGGAGTCTCCCGCACATTGACAGCACCTACCTGACACCCGCGAGTCATGTGCAATGTCCCAGAAATCTGTCTTTCTGCTACCCAGCAGTGGTAAAATTAGCAGGTAAGAAGTTTTACTCCAGCAGCTCCAAGCACTAGTCTTGTGTGGCATCTAATTTTTAATACTGTTATACCATCCGGATATCATACCATTGTATATGGTATTTTGATGGAATTTTGTGAGGTTTTGAACAAAAATAAATAAATAAATAAATAAAAAATCAAAAAAAAAAAAATCGCAGTATATGGTGCGGTAATACTGCCCAAGTCTAGCTAGCCCCTCCTGCCCATTGTTCATCTGCCCCCCTGATTTCAATATGCCTCAGGTGGGATGTCTGCAAAGAGTACAAACCTGCAGTAGCTGTGGCTGGCCAAGCCCAAATCCATGGCGTCTGACCTCCAGGCATTGTACAGCTTGCTCCTCAACACAGGGGAGTCCCAAGGCAGGCACTGCTGGCCCGATTTTGTCCATGCCTCTGTACCACGGTAGGTCTTCCCTGTATCCTTAAGGCATTCCAAGTTTGGGTCTGCAGAATTCATTGAACCGTTGAAATGTTAATATCAGTGCTGTGCCAAAAGTAAGTAAAAGCTGCCGTATGGAGGCAGGTGTTAGGAGGGCCTTCTCCATGCCTGTAGGACAGCTAGGCAGCGAGCAGTACTCCCAGGCGATCTGAATCCCCTTGTAAACGTAGCACCAGGGCGTCAAGTCATTGTCAGGGTTTCTGGGTGCAAAAGCGAGGAGGAGTCAGCAGTTTGGCTAATTTCCTCAAAGCCAGTTCTCTTCATTATGCTGCATCATTTCATGAGTGTTGGCACAGAAATCCTAATAAATATTAATTAAAAAAAATTCTAGTAGAACTGAAAAGCATGCAACTCTAGATTTAATGTGGTGTGTGCCTGCTCCAAGGACTGTCTGACCCTGCTCTCTCAGCCGCTGGATAAAAGCATCTGCTAAATAAGTTAATTCTCTCTCTCTTTATTATTTAGGTACAGTATTAGCCCTCCGGACAAAACTGGAAAGGTCCCCATGTGTGGAATGAGCAGGTTGGTATTAGGTGACTGGCCTGGATGGCAGCTGTAGCTTCCTGTACCTGCAGTAATTGTGGTTGCCCAGGCCCTGAGTTCCTGCCCTTGGCTTCAGGGCGTTGAACTTCTTGCCATGAAGTGCAGTGGAATTCCAGTTAAGGCAGCTGAGTCCCGACTGGGTCACACTCCACGTGCCACGGTAACTCTCCCCCTTTCCCACGATGCACTTCTCAGCCGTGTCTGATGGGCGAGAAAGAATAGGTGACAGTAAGGACTTGTCATAGAAAACAGGAATTCATGTAAAATTTCCTTGAATCTTTGCACAGTTTTACTGGTACTTTGCTCATAACCCTGCTAATGACAGTGGTACTGTCATGGAAACGCTCCTTTCTGCAAAACTGGTTCTGCTGTTCACTATGGTCAAAAACGCTTCGCGGTCCGATAGCTTCTGATAGATGACCTTGTCGAACACACTCACTGGGGAGGGGCCGTGGTCACACTAAGAGCGATGTGTCACTAATGGATAACGTAGAGTTTCGCAGTAACGCAGTGTTTTTCCTTCGCCAAGCCGGTCTTTGGGAGCCTATTCCAAACCACAAGCCGAATGATGCATATCAGGGGAGATGAATCACTGAACTGGGGAAGGGAAGGCAGATCCTGACCTACTTTCCCACAACCAGATGCAGAGTGCCCTGTAATGTTGTGAGGTCACAGCTTACCGGATACAGAACAGGGCGGCAGTACCAGCAGACAACTGCTAATGAAATGGTTTATAAAGCTTCAGCCGCCCTACCTGCTGTACTTCACGATGAAGGATTCACAGCAGCAGCACGAGAAGATGGCTGTACAAAACTATTCATCATGTAAAGATTTTGGAGGCTACATCACGCAAGCATATTTCTCAGTTCTTCTTTTTCCAGTTTGCCGCT
Source organism: Mormyrus iriodes (assembly GCA_011763525.2). Taxonomy (NCBI): domain Eukaryota; kingdom Metazoa; phylum Chordata; class Actinopteri; order Osteoglossiformes; family Mormyridae; genus Mormyrus; species Mormyrus iriodes. The sequence continues at coordinate 34,834,978 of JAAGVU020000040.1, forward strand.
TGCAGGTTTTGTGCTTATGGCTGTTGTGTTAGATTAGATTAGATCCCGGGGGAGGCGGTACTCACTGATCTCACACCGCGGCCCTGCGAATCCAGGCGGGCAGAGACACAGGAAATCAGAGGTGTACACGGCCTCTTTGCAAGTCCCGCCGTTGTAGCAGTGTGCGATGTAACACGCTGTGGGGGGGTGGGGGTGCAATGTCAATATCAGATAATTACTTTCTATCTCAGTCAGCATCTCTAACTTCCTGTCCTTCTTTCATGGCAGACACAGAATACAAGTGAAAAAGCTTTTACCAGTTAAAGAAATAAAGGTAATGCTTTACTTAAAGGGGCACAATAACTTAGTAACTCTTACAACTCGAGTACAAATCATGAAGAAATATAGTAACTGTGTGAGATACATGAACCGTTATGATTAATTATGAGCGAATATGGGATCAGTACGTAACCAACATTTAGTTTCTGGTTAATTAAAAGATTAAATAAGAGCATAGTATTACATTATTTGTGCCCCCTCATGTAAAGCATTACCAAAATAACAATGCAAATAATAAATTAATTACACATTCACCCTTTCCTTGTGGGGGGAAGAAAGGACTATACATTCTTATACTCCTCTCGATGACTTTGCTATCGGTGTCCATGATCATCTATCATTCTTCTAACTGTTTCCCAATCTGGTCCTCGGGGGCCCACAGCCAGTCCATGTTTTTGCTCCCTCTCAGCTCCCTGCCAGACAGTCCACATTTTTGCAAAAACATCTGTGGGTCCCCGAGGACCGGATTGGGAAACATTGTTCTAACTGCTTATTCCAGTCAGGGCGGCCTGGAGCCCATGCCTGGTGGCACAGGGCACAGGCCGACCTTCACAGCCACACAGCAGAGGCTCCATGCATGGCAAAGTAAAAATGTGGTTATGGTTTGATTGTTTACCATCGGGCTGGACCGCCACTCTCAAGTATATGCCCGGGGAATGACAGCAGGCAGAGACAAATGTGGCATGAATAAAGGGGGGGGTAAGGAAAATGGGTGAGTGACAAAAGCCTGTGCAGACCCAGACATGACGACCACCAGCTTATTACTGACCCACCACCATGGTACCGTGTGTGTGTACCCCAAGGGCTATGCAGGCACGCACTGACAGCAGGCGCTGTGCCCGTCTTCATTTGTGTGCATGAAGGTGTGAATCAGCAGATGACAAACACACTCACTGGTGACAGGGACCCTGTGACACTGCTCTCTTCCCCTTGATGTGCAGCGACAGAACTCGGCCTGCGGGCCCCTCCAGCGCACCCAGGTGGTGCCGCGGGTGTAGATAGAGGCGGAGAGGGTGTCCACACAGACCTCTGCCAGGGATGGAGGGCAGGATGGGGGAACACCACGCAGTCAGTGCTCATCGTAATGGGTATGTGCACACAAAAGACACGGGGATGGATGGAGGACCGGGGGAAAGGGCAGTAGAAAATTCTAGAATGCTGGCTCAGAAATATCTGACCTTTCCATTCACAGATCACAGTGACCTTCAATACTTTGTCCTTTGATGGTGGTGGACATGCTCTAACTGAGCCAAAGGAACTCGAAAGCATGAAAGCCTTTTCTGGTTTAGTATTATTAGTAAAACAGCCCTTGGTCAAGCACATGTTCATACAGCACTATGACAAGAAGGGCTGTGGAAATACAAAATATTTCCAATGACAGATGTCCCCCTACTCAACCACCAAGGGTTAAAACAGGCCTCCCCGAGTGAGTTTGGGCTGACAGCAAGCAAGGCGAAACCAGAGAGCAGCCGAATTTGCTGCATCCCCCACAATGACTTATAGATTCCATGTGAATTTTATTATTGTTTGGCATTAAAGTACATGGGCCATCTTCTCCACAACCCTGTGAAAGGCTGTGTCCACCTCGGCCAAAGTAACTGACCCACATGCGGCCGAGGTTTCCACTAATCACACGCTGCCCACACAGGGCCGAAAGCGGGGTGTCGGAATCGTCCGTTTCAGCCGTATGGTTTCCAGCAGGGCAGCAGGGGAGACCAGCAGTTCCCAAATAGGAAATGCCACTTAAAACAAAACAAAAGTCTAGACATGTCTCTGGGCAAACGGAGGCAGAACTTCACACACGGCCTGTGACCGGCGTAACCTGATGAGGGCAGACGAGGGCACACTCACCATGGTAGCGGCGGGTCCCTCTCCGGAAGCGATGCATCGTCACCTGTGACACAGAGAAGGTGGCCACCGCGTTAGTCTGCACGGGGCCCCACCCCACCTTCCCAGCTAGTTGGCTCACCCATTCGAACACCCCAGGGGTGCCGACAACTGCAGAACATTACAACAAGTTATCCCATACATTCTAAACATATTTTAACATTCTCAGTAAAGTTACTCAATTCTCCATTAATATGAAACATATGAGGTATACCTTTCAGAACATCTTGTTAACATGGTTAATGGACTGGGTGGACAGATGTACGCAAAGCACCACTGCAGTAGCCTAACAAACTGGCCTTTAGACACTGCTGGCTTTCCAAAGGCATCGTTGTCGTTTCAAGCTTAATCAAATCTTTATTTGCATTGGTGATACTACCAACTGATTGAGAAAGGTGTGAAATGGGGACACACACAAACACAAACACAAACACACAACTTTTGGGTGTAGGAGGAACAAGTCAAGGACAGAGCACTGTGATATTTCGCCTGGAGATTAAATGCCGCTGCAAAGGTCACATGCCGCAGAATGCTGGCTGGCTGCAGTGTTTACCTGGTCCGCCAGGGAGAGGCAGAGCGCCGGAACTAAAAGCAGAAGAGCAGATATGGCCGTCATGGTGGGTTTCTGGTGTCTTCTGGTGTCCTGAAATGGACAAAGTTTCAGCGGCACGCAGGAAACAACTCCTGCCTGAACAGCCCCCCTGCCCAAAGCTAACACAGCAACAAGAACTTGCGAGCTTCATTCACGTTCGCTCTTTATGGTGAGGGATTATTATTGGTAATTTTGTTACACTACAAGCTCAAATCACAGTCCCTAATATATCCAGCTTAAATAAATTACACATCATACTTTGATTTTGTATTGGTTTGACTGTTAAACTGTTTTAATTTTTCCACGATGTTATCAATATATCTGCTAATATATTTACATAAATTGCCACATCATAAAAAACAAGGTCCTGTTCATATATTGCCTCAAGATACAAAAGCAGAGTATGATGCTGTGTGCTGGTGAAGCCCAGGAACAGGACAGAAATCCTGCAGTGATTATGCTGTGAGAAAGTGACTTGTCATCCTCAAATTTCAGTCTGGCTTTCCAGCACTACATAGCACTGAGTCTGCTCTGTTCATTTAAAAGTGGCTAATGATCTTTTAGTTTCTACTGACTCAGGGAATTGTGCCATTTAAAATCTTTTAATTCTTTTAGTTCGAGTACACTCTTGACCATTAAGTCCTTATTAACAGTCTAGAGCATGTAGTTGGTATTCAGGAATCAGCTTTAGACTGGTTAATTCATATCTTAAAAACAGAAGATTTTCAATCAATATCGGTCATTTTATCATCTGCAGCTGTTGAGCATGGGGTCCCACAGGGTTCCATCCTGATGCCTATCCTCTTCTCCTTGTACATGCTCCCATTGGGGCTTATTATTTGTAAATTTAATATTTCTTTTGACTGTTATACAGCTGATACACAGCTTTATCTTCCTCTTAATCCATCTGACTCATTAGAAAACCTTCATGCATGTCTAGAGGAGATTAAAAAGTGGATGGCTAATAATTTCCTCTCTTAGTGAAAGTAAATCCGAAGTCATTTTATTTGGTCAGCACACAGGTATTAATGCCTTAACCTAGAAAATAGGTCAGTCGGCCTCTTCCATAAAAACATCTGCCACATGCTTGGGTGTCATTTTTGACTCAGACTTAAAATTTGACAGAAATTCAGTTGTTAAAAAGAACTTCTTCCAACTAAGACAGATAGCAAAGGCCAAACCATTTCTTTCGCATTGCAATCTGGAGAAGGGTATGCATGCTTTAATTTCTTCTTTAGATTATTGTAAATTCTATATACAGATGTCAGCCAGTCAAGTACATCTCATTTACGGTTGGTACAAAATTCTGCTGTTCATCTTCTCACTGGTACTAAAAAGAGGGATCATATCTCCCCAGTTTTAGCCTTTCTTAACTGGCTTCCATGTAGTATTCAGGATTATTTTTTTAATTTTTACTATTTGCGTTTAAAACTCTTAATGGGTTGGCCCCATCATACATTGCGGAGTTAGCTCACTTCCAAACTAGCACAGCTCCTTTTATCCAAACCACGCACCCGTTTAAAGACCCGTGCTTTTGCACTATGTGCTCCAACCCTGTGGAATGTGCTACCAGTGCATATTAAGTCGGCACCATCAATTTCTACTTTTAAAACAAGACAGAAAACATGTTTACCCATTAGTATTTGAAGTACCTGAAAGATGATCTTTTTTTATTCATTAGTTTTTTATTGATATTTTTCTACTTTGCGTTTATTAGTATTCTGTAATAATTCAGCATTTTGGTTCACGCATGGTGTCTTTAAATGTGCTTTATAAATAAAGTGAATGATTGAGTTTTAGAACCAGCTAAAATCCATTGCTGACATCACAGTGATGTTGGGGACCCACATGCTTTGCCAGGCGAGGACGGCATTCAATGAGCTACGATTTAGAAGCACACATAGATCTTTGCTGGCAGCTACTAAACTATTGCTTAGCCTGATAACTTACCCTATATTTGTTGGCTTTAAGATCCAGATAAAGCTCAAGGATAATGTAAAATACACAAGAAGGCCTAAAGGAAAATTATATTATTGTCGATATAAATGCTGATAGCTTTCATATCCTTCTTCATAACAAACCTTGAAACCATTTCCTTAAGATCCTGAAATACAATTTCAGGGGTTGTTTTATAAACTGTAAAAAATTTGCTGTATATTGTTTTACTTCCCTCGCTTCCTCCGGAAAAAGGGAGTGGGGTCTACTGGCCGCTCTGCATGGGTTTCTAATGTTTTATTAGTAAATGTGATGAAAGTGTATAGTAGATGCTGACTGCAGGGCCACTGCTGAAAGTCATTAATAACCATCATTCAGGACTAATTCACACCCAACACTGGCCACTAACACTGCCGCCCCCACTAACAATAGGGCAACAAGGATGAGGCTGAGGTGACCATCATTTGTAAAATTTTCTCCTGACCTGTGGCCTTTCTGGTCCATGAATAGCTTCCAGAATTGAGATCTAGTCTGTCCTTAGCAGTTTATATTTTGTTCTTCAAGAAGCCAGAAGGAAATTAACATTTTAAAATAAAAAGGGTACTTCCAGGTATTTTTATAGAAAACGCAAATATTTTTCATTTCAAGTTACCAACTACTACACACATCTTTCCAGAGAGTTTTTCTGTCCTTCTACTCTCTACTTCTTCCTTAATTTCTTGCTCTCTCGCCCCGCCCCGCCCCGCCCCGCAGTCATATCTGACTTCACAGCCTCAGGCTGGTGGAGGCAAAAACAGGATAGACACCACCTTTCTATCTCAATTGCTATGGGAGTTTGCTGGTGCCCCAGAGCCAGAGGCCCCACGATGCATTGGGGCTGGGAGATAAACAGAGACACGGACAGAAGCGGAGGTATAAACATGGCTCGTAAAACATAGCTGCAGAACTAGAGCATGACAACTTTCCATGGTAACTAAGCAGAGGCAATGGCTCTGTGCTGAGACTGGAGGCACCACAGCCAGTGGGCGTCACAGGGGAGCCAGCTCTGACCCGACAGTGCGTGGCCCGGGGGGTTAGGCCTCTGCCTGCGATAGGAAGGTCATCTGTGCAGATCCTGTCCTCTGCAAAATGGTCACATCTCTGTTGGGCCCTTCAGCAAGGCCCTTAACACAGAAATGCTCCAGGGGCACCAGCTAAATAGCTGACCCTGTGCTCAGACCCCAAGATTCACCCTGCACATAATACACACACTCAGCACTTTGCAAAAGTCTAAGGCAGTCAAAGAAACACAATTTAACATTAAAATATAGACAAATGAACAACCTCTGTTCTCCAAAAAGTCACTGATATCTTGTTGGATGGCTAGATGAACACCACTTCAGTTCCCAAACCTCTCCTCAGGGGCACCTCAGCCATTCTATGTATCGTTAAATTTCACCACCAGCTCAATTAACATAACTGTTGAAATTATTTTATAAGAATCTGATTAGCCAATCATGGTATGCTCTTGATCAAAAACCCAGAGATGTTTCATGGTTACTGCAAATATTGGGCTGAAGTTTTGAAACTGCTATGCTGACATTTTGACAGACGTGAAATCATAGCCTCACACAACATGAAGTATTGTATGTGTGTGTATATGTCTCAAAGGAGAGAAAGATGGGATATGCAAAAGCCAAATGTACTTGTATTTTGTTGTTTGTTGTATTTTATTTGCAATGGCAAATAAAGCACCATTTCATTTCACAAGTACAGTCACTGGATCACACACACACACACACATCAAAGCCCCAAATGGAGCAGTGCTGGGGTGCAGGCGCGGCTGTGTGCACCCAGGTGACCGGCACAGACACACAGCCCTCTCTGTGCAGAGGAAGAGCCGGCCTGTGGATGCAGCACCCTAAGCCGGCCCCCATTCTTTCAGTTTGCCATTATAAAGAGCGTGACTCAGCTAGAGAGGGAAGAAAAGAAATTATTGTGTAGGGGCTGAGGGGGGGTTCGCTCTCCTGCAGAGCTTGTGGAATCTTGTGGAACAGATGTAATTAAAAATGCAACCCAAAACAAAGACGGCTCCTAGCACCGGCCTGGGTGGCGCCCCCCCATGCACCTTAACTCTCGCCTTAACAAAAGCAGCAGCACATCACAGCGACTGATGACCAATGCAGTCTGTGACGAGCGGCCCATGGCATCCCACCCTGAATCCGCCCGTCAGACTCCGGCCAACATTTCGGCCTTTGCTGTCCTCAGAAGGATACGTCCCCTGGAGATGGGGCCGGGATAATCCGAACATGCCGACAGCACAAGCAAAGCCCAAAGCGCTAGCAGGCGTGTTTAGCGTTAGCCGAGTCATCCAGGGTGGATCACTGAACAATGAAGCAGGGGGCCACACGGGGTGACTCTCCCTAACAGGCGGTGCCTTTCATCTCTCCCTTTCTCTAGCTCTCTCTGGGTGGGAGTTTTTGTAGATTGACTTTATCTGTGGTGTTGAGGAGATATAAGAAGAAAGTAAGGAAGTACTTTATTACAATCACAATAACGCCTGCATTTTCCCGTTTTATTCAAAAAGTAATTACTTTACCAAGGTGTAATGACCTACCATAAAACAGCACAGATAGCTAATACTCCCAGTTAAGCAATGGTCTTGCGTTTCTAACCAGAATGGTATTTAATTAACATTTTAGCTGCCAAGAAGGAAGAAGGAAACTGTGAGAAAGAAGTTTAAAGTGTATTATTGAAGAAATACAGTAACATGCCTTTCATCAGTTTAGATTCATTATCAGAGATGGAAAAAAGTACAAACTGTTCCTCTGTGGAATGTGAGAATTTTGGACATGTGAAGTGCACATATATGTCCAGTCTGACAGACCAGAGCAGCAGGAAGGGAAAAAGCATCTGGTTTAAGATGGCGGGTTTGAGGGATGTTTCTCTTAAGCTTGAGTCATGGCACTAACCTAAATGACACAGATTTGGGCAATAATGTGAAGGCTCAGCACAAAACAGTGAATGGTTAATGGCAGATTGAGGTTAAAGAGGACAAATAAAACATCGAAATAAGGAAAATCTCTTGAAATGTGTCTGGGAAAACATTTTGCTCTGCATTTTGATGAGCCCAACAAAGATTTAAAAGTCTGGGGATGGCTTAGAACCCAAAATAAAAATTCCAACCGCAGTTCCGAAAACCACACCTTGATTTCCAATTCCCCTCCAGTTAACAGACAGAAAAATATGACAACATTACTGTATAAAGTAAAATTTATGGGAAATTATGCGGAAGTACATCCACGTACGTGTGCCTACAAGCAGCTGGAATATCGGTATAGCTCCAATTTCGCAATACGGCACTCAGTCCGTCGTCTTTTAATTTAAGATAACGCATCCTCTCCCTTAAGCCAAGATGCGCTCAAACGGAGCAGGACAGCCACTCCGTTCAGCGACAGATGCTCCTGCATTAGCCTTTGAATCTTAACTGAGGTCCCGAAACCAGTGTTGCAAGGTGAGGTCAGCCCAGTGAACACAGATGAGCAAGCACCAAAGAATGTCCGATGCTTATTACCTTGCTTGGGGATTGTCAAGCCAGCTCAGGGCGATATCTTCATGTTAGGAAATGGCATTCTCGGGGAGATTTTAGGCTTCAGATTTTAACACAGCTAGGTGTTTTGCAGAAATCCGGCTTAGATAAGAAAAATCAGCGTTACTGTCGCCGTGGTGACCACGTTGCGGACTGGACCACAAAAATGAAGAACTTCTCCTTCTCACGCACCTCCACTCCTCTTTACATTTATCCACCCGTAACTATGAAGATTCGCGAAGCTTGTGCTTGGAATAGCTGTGGTCCGGGGCAGTCAGATAAAGGGACAGTGACTAGAGAAACTATAGCAAGTGTGGCTCCCCACCCTGGTCTCCGTTGGCTCAGGCTACAAGAAAGGACAAACTTCAACCAGAAACGTAGCCCTCTCTTAGACTGTTGTCAATTTTAAATAAAAACCGGAATATAGCATGGTGCTTCTCACAGCAGAGAGTAAATGAATATGTACGTTCGTTTTCCAAGCTTTCCTCCTTGGTTATTTGATATTATTATTTTAGCTTACTGTAACGCTCACTGGACATAAAGCAATGCTTACATTTTTATTTTACTGATTTTTTTACCATTGATTTTTACTTTTTATTTGATCATTGCATTATATTCACAATGCATAAGGCAAAGCACCCTGCAATTCGTTCGCTCGCACACACTCACAAGCGCGGCATACATGCACTGCCCATGAACATGCATATGTTCGTTTACGACGCTTTCCTCGAGGCGACACATTCAGTAACCTTACTACAACTCCTAGTCAACCTAATCCCTTAACCCAGCCTACTCGTTGGGTTACTTAAGATATTCAAACCGATCTAAACAGTATCCAGGGAAGCAGGCTACATTTAACTTTAAAATGCATTTTAAGTAAATGTATTCTAAATGTCCGATTAAACACAGCCTGTCCCGCTAAATCTGTTTATTCTATGCCATTTAATTGTAACAATAAGTATCAACCAACAATTTGCACATGCACAAAGACCTGAAACAAACCAACCGAAAACATTCACATGAAATAACTCGCCATGGGGCGCAGACTGCGCATATTAAAGGTTACTATCTTCTTCCTTTACCTCTTCGAAGAAAATCGTGCTGTGATTCCGTTTGAAGTCGGAATGCTGTCCCTCGAAATACCCGCGCCTGTGCTCTGGTGAGATTGCTGATTTCTCCGCTGAATCCGTCTGTTATATATGCCTTTAGTGTCAATCGGCGGAAGAGGCAGGTCCCACAGTGCTGGCGCCGCTGGCATCATTCCCTATTTCTGATACGTTTGTCTTACATCGATAACACTCTACATTAGTTAATACATATCTAGAAGCATAGTCACTGCGTGCATTATTGGATGCAACAACATGGAACAGTCCATCCTAGCTAGGCATCATAAACTACTATACATTTTAATGTGTTAAACGTGAGATAATTAATTAAGGGAGTAGGACTCGAATATTTCGGTACTCATTCCCTTTAGTGGTGATATGCGTATGTTTGGTCTAAAGCTTTGGGACTCTTGCATGTTCTCGTATTTGACATTAAATGGGACATTGTAATTACATTCGTTATTTTCATTGAATGATGGAACAAACCTCACTGCCTCCTGCCCATAGGCTCCAGACACCCCACAAGCCTGCTAAGGGGGTGGCTCCGTGGTGCAGTGGTTGGCACTGTTATCTCACACCTCTGGGACCAGCATTCAAGTCTCCACCATGGCTCCATGTGTGGACTATGCATCTTCTTTCCATAGGGCTTCCTCTGGGTACTCCAGTTTCCCCCACAGACAGGAAACATGCTGAGGTTCACTTGAGTTACCACATTGCTCCTAGGTGTGCTATGGGTTGTTCCCTGCCTTGTACCCATAGGCTCTGGGTAAAGCGTAAATTCGGCGAAGCAACAGAAATCACACAGAAAAAGCCAGCTTGAACAGATGGGTTTTAAGTTTAGATTTAGATTTAGATCTGTTGTAAACAGAGACAGGAAGTCTGTGATCAGGACCAGTCTATGTTAGTTAGCTGACATTGTTATGAAGGCACATACTCAAAATGAAAACCAGAACAACAAAACCAAATGTGACAAACTGTATTTCTAAAAGCTTAAGATATTTAAACCATTGAAATGTATCAGAGCAATAATAATTTGTTTATGAATACACCGATGTGATTGAGGGGCCCATGTAGCTCACTATATGTGGCCCTATGCTGCCTGGAATCACCCCTCCAAGTATATTTCTGTGTATTTATTGGGAAATTCTGGTGAACAGGGTACTCTACGACAGACGCCACAGATAAAGGTTTCATTCTCTTTGCCATCCTATTATTGTGAAAAACAACCACAATTTGCAAAAACAAGAAGTCCCAGTCATACCCCAGCAGTGTAAAACTAATTTGATTAGGAAAACCCATTTGTTTGTTATGAAGCTGGTTTCAAAAGTAATACAGCAATCATATCTACATTTAAATTCTTTTCATGAGTGACCAACATTTACTCTACATTTAATCTGGACATTGGACAATAATTGAATGAGCTGCAATTCATTCAAATAACAGTAGAAAGAATGATTTATTTTCTTACTCCATCTAATTTTCTAATTTTCACATTTCTCTGATATGACTACTGTGGCAAATGATACCGGATTAATTAACAACACAAATCTTCTTCCTAGATAAGGAGACAGGCCGAAATGATGAAAGCTGAGTGCCAGTCCCTGGTTTATCATAAACAAAAGCCGCTTAAGTGTAACAGTCCAAATTGACTGTAGAAACGATATGTGAATTTGCACAAAAAAACTACAGAGAGCATCACTGCCACCCAGGCACGTACCAACCCCGATGAAGTTTACAGAGCGTGCATGTTGGAACGCTGACGATCATGCAGATTTTACCGAGTGCCACTTCCAGAGAATTTTGCTGGTCAAACACCTGCCGCCTCAGACGTCTCTTCCTGCGAATGGCGGCTGTGTATCCCTGACACTCCATGTCTCATTTTCCCTGTGTTTTGTCTCCCATCCTTGAGGTCACTTTTATTGCTTTTCCAAAATGATTTTTTTTTTACCCCCAGTTAGTTTTCTGTCTTTAGTCAAGATAAGCTTGCTGGTAGGGCTGTACTGGAACTATATATTGGCCCTGGACTTTTTACTTGGCCCTGGCCTACCCCAGTATGCCTTACCCAGTCCAGGCCAGTCCTGGCACACCTGCCTGTGTTCTTATTGTCCCATGTAATGATAATTAAATGAAATCTCACAAGGGTAGAATAGAAGATTGATTGATGATGTAGACTTTCAATTCCCTTCCCGTGCATACACACTGGGATAAGGACAGTAGTCCGATTAAATGGGCTAGTTAAGCTATGACCATAGCTCAACTTAACTACACATGTGAACATGCTGTATGTTTTACTACCCTTTGACTAGAGATCGTCAGCCTATCCTTAGATGGACAAACGTGTCTGGGGTAAGACTCCCACATTGGTGTAGATTCCTGCCTTTGACATCGGGCCATAAACTTACTTTACATTTCATATATCAATAAAAGGTCCTTTCCAAATGTATTATTGATGTGTTAGCAACTATAGAATTAAACTAATTTCACTATATAAGTAAAAAGTGTTATTTATTCGCAATTAATTCTGTGATTATCTAAGCCTAATTAGTAGCGAGTGAAGCCTGTGCTGGCGCAGACGCCGTACCGCGGAGCGGAGTATCCCGGAAGCGCGCTTTGGGCTGAGTGGGCGGGGACGCGCTTCGGAGCGCCTCTCTGCTACGGGAAATGTAACTTTCAGGAAGTTCGTGCGAGCTGGACGAGCAACGACCACAAATAAATTGTATATATTTTTGATGAGAATAAAAGAGAAGCAAGAAAGTTGCACGACTATCTCCATGTAACTGCCCAGATACCTTAAAAAGTAGCCAAACGCACAGAGTTCTTCTGTAACAAATATTTATTTCAATATTACTCGCTTTAGTAAGCAGTTGTTTTGATTATGCTTCAGGATTTGGTTTGTTTACTGGGACAACATTGCTGAGAGAGAGTGTTTTATAGAGAACTAAAATACTTTGACTTGGATAGTTAGAAAGTAAAAATAAAGCCGCGTGAACCTGTGTGAGTGACAGACAGGTAAGACCTTTAATCTAACGTGCTTGCAGCTTTCCGGCCTCGGTCCGCGGCTGTCCCACAGCTACAAAACCTGTTAATTGATGTTTCCATCCTTAACTTTCTTTCCATTTCTTGATTTTATAGCTTGCCTTTGCATTTATCTCAAGTTTTAACTAAAGTGGAACTATTGTTTTATACTATTAGTTTAATAGCATTTCTGTGGATTCTAATCGTCGCACCTTATGTATACCGTAGCAAACTTCGGCACCGCTGTAAAACCTTAAAAGCGAGATGTAAGCCTTCTGCCTACGCTCCTGTAATAACTCGGGTACCGCTCAGGATTGAATGGAGTTTTTTTACTCCACTTTATTTAATGATCCTAATTTTGTTTTATCTTTAACGGAAGAGGGACATCATTGATAGTGTAAGGGATAAATGTGAACCTGTGTGATTGTTCAAAGTGTGCGTCAGGATTACTGCCACGAATGTTTTACATCATTCACAGCATTTTTGCTAAATTTTTAGTTTTGTTACCAAATAGTAATTTTTTGGTGCTCTTCAGAGAGGTCCAGATATTTTAGGGATTTCAAAGTGAGCTCTATCTGCCTGCCCATGGTTCTGTATGCCAGACACAAATGTTTAGAAAAAAAATGGATTCCATCTACATGTGCCCATGTGCATGTTGGTACAACACCCATTTTCCCAGGCATAGTCATAGCCAACCAAAACGCATATATACATGCCACTGAGTATTCTGATGGATGGCTTTAAATTTTGATAGAAATTTTTTTAATATGGTATTCAAATTAAACACAGTTCATCGATAGAAGACCTCTTGCGCTGCTTGATAGCCCAATGTAACAATACACCAGTACTTGTAGGGTGCATATGGGCACAGTTTCCTCTATAAGCACTTATCCAGTGAGTCCCACTGTGCCCAGAGCCTGTTTCTGGAGGGCTGGGGACACCCTCGATGGGATTCCAGGCCATCACAGGACACCCTCACAAAAGGCAGTTTAATGATGTAATTTCACCTAATGTCAATTTTTTGAACTGTGGGGAAAAAACTCTTCCCAACGTGATGCCATCCTCTGCAGGCTCTGTCAGCAGCACCATGAACCGCGTACCACCCCTGCAGCCTCAGGTGTGCGGCCCATGGGAGCTGAAGGAGCGCCTTGGGACCGGCGGCTTTGGCTTCGTCACGCGCTGGCAGAACAAGGTACTGAAAGCACAGCTTACTTTGTCGCTCCTCATCCTCAGCTTCAGTTGTTGCCCTTTTCACTGTGCTGGGATCAGTTTAAATGCAGCAGCACCACTCTAACGACTAATTTGTCCATTTCACTGTGATGGCTTCACTGTTGCTCTCCTAAAGCGTACAGCTGCAGTCTTGCAGTTGTCAGTCTTACTATAACAGCTTCAGTGTAACTTTCTTACTGTGCCAGAAGGACAGCCTCAATCATATTGTGACTCAGTATATTGTGAAAAAGGTAGGATGTGTATAGACACTTAGCCAGTCTGTATTGGATTAATCGGTAATAACAGCATTTTAATGGTGCATCTTTTAAAATCGCATTTTGTAGCTGTACGTGATTATCACTATTGCATTTTTAATGCATGCTCTTTGTAAATGCTTCAAAACTTCTAATCTATGCAATTATTAAATAAATATTGACAAGTCATCCAGTACCGTAAAAATTGTAGTTTGATCTTTTCTGTTTTCCAAGCAATCACTGTACTATTGGAGCTATGAAGGAAATGTCAAAAGTTTACATTTAGTTAAGTTTAGTTTAGTACAGACAGTTCCAAGCTGAACATCTATACCACACTCCAACCAATAAAAACAGGAAAAAATGGCTGAAAATAGGTAGGATGAGGTCAAACTTATTAATTCCTACAAACAGCTCATTACTCATATTTCCCTGTTTGTTTCTTAATAGTTACAAATATTATTCATATACAAATATAATTCTTCTTATCAATAAACACAATCCTACACGACGTGCCAACATCACCAAACCACATACAGTGAGGGAGATGATTATTTGACCCCCTGCTGAATTCTTAAGTTGACCCATTAATAAAGACATAAGAAGTCTAATTTTACTGGTAGGTTTATTTTAACAGCAAAAGATAGATTATCAACAAAACTTTTTCTACAATTATTTTTTCGATTATCAAAAAAATCATTATGTACCAGTTACAAACCAATTTATCATTTATCTAGGGAAATAAGTATTTGATGCCTTGGAACACATGCTTTAGTACTTGGTGGAGTAACCATTGTTGGCAAACAGAGCTGTCAGACATTTCTTGTAGTTGGTCACCAGGTTTGAACACAGCAGGAATTTTCATCCACTGCTTTTTGCAGATCTCCTCCAAATCTTTAAGGTTTTTAGACTGTCACTTGGATACTTGAGTTCCCTCCATTGGTTTTCTATGGGATTAAGGTTTGGAGACTGGCTACTCCACTCCATGACCTTACTGTGCTTCTTCTTGAACCATTTCTTTGTTGCCTTGGCCGTATGCTTAGGGTTGTTGTCTTGCTGGAAAACCCACCCGCAATGCATTTTCAGTGCCCTGGCTGAAGGAAGGAGGTTCTCATCCAAGAATTTACGGAACATGGCCCTGTCTATCTTTCTTTTGATGCGGTGCAGCTGTCCCGTACCCTTGGCAGAAAATCACTTCCAAAGTATAATAACTCCACCTTCGTGTTTGATGGTAAGGATGGTGTTCCTGGGGTTATAGTAAGCATTCTTTTCTCTCCAAACACAGTGAGTGGAGTTAATGCCAAATGACTTGATTTTGGTCTCATCTGACAACATAACATTCTTCCAAGCCTCATTGGAATTATTCAGGTCCTCCTTGGCATATTTCAGACGGGTTTGAACATGGGCCATCTTGCACAGGGGTACTTTGCGAGCACTGCAGGATTTCAAACCGTAATGGCATAATGTGTTACCAATGGTTTTCTTGGTGATTGTGGTTCCTGCTGCTTTGAGATCATTAACAAGCTCCTCCTGTGTAGTTCTGGGGTTAGCCCTCGCCGTTCTTAAGATCATTGTTGCCGCACGAGACGAGATCTTCCTTGGGGCCCCAGACCGAGGGCGATTGACAGTTATTTTATCTTTCTTCCATTTGCGAATAATTGCACCAACAGTTGTCACTTTCTTACCAAGCTGCTTGCTGATGGTCTTGTATGTAGCCCATTCCACCTTTGTGAAGGTCAGCAATCTTGTCTCTGATGTCCTTAGACAGCTCTTTGGTCTTTCCCATGGTGATAAGGTTGATAATGTAGACAGGTTAGTGACCCATGAATACTATTTAACAAAGTAATGCCATTAAATGTTAATGCTGGCTTGATATCTGTTAATACTTTATTAAGTACTACTTGTGTTGTTAGTGCTCATGTACTTGACCTAATGTCTTGCTGCTTTTTAGTGGATCGAATAATTATTTCCCTAGACAAAGGACAAATTGATTTGTACCTGTTACATAATGATTTCTCTGGTTTGTTTTGTTGAAAATCTATCTTCTGATATTAAAACAAACCTACCAGTGAAATTATAAACTTCTCATTTGTTTATTAATGGGTGAACTTAGGAATTCAACAGGGGGCCAGATAATTATTTCCCTCACTGTATAAACAGTACTTTGTTTCAGTACATACATTTCTACATATACCAGTATCAAATCAAACAAAATTCTCTGGGGAAAATGGGGTGGGGGGAACAAAACACTATTTTATATCACTTTATCTTTCAGACAGTGTTTTAAAAATCAATTATTGAATTGATTTATAGTTATACGTATAAGTCCTGTATCAAATCTATTCCACAAATTGACGCCATAGGCCAATTATACATCTGTTCTTCAAAGTGGTATGAGCAAATTGCTTCTCAAACAGTTTCTTTATCATCCATTGCATATTGTTCAATATATTTTTTGTAAGTTACCTGGGAGTAAAATATTACTTGCTTTATACATTATTTGTGCAGTCCTAAATTCAACTACATCTCTAAACTTGGTGTCTTTAGTCAGAGGAAATGAGTGAATTCAGGTAAAGGTACCCGTTTTTCCCATGATATCATTGCTTGCTTTTGAATGGGCAGTGCTGATGTGACAGCATGCCTACTCACAGGATGCTAACCGTATCGTGTTCATATGTAATGGAGGCTTACACTTCCTGCTCTTTAGGTATCCTGTTCCTGGCTAGTTCCTGATTCTTCAGCGTTTCCTCCTTCTCATGTCAGGTTCTCACAGCCTTTGCCGCACTGTGCTTATGGATGCCATCCTGTAACATAATCGTGACTGGTTTAAGTACTAAGTACTTTAAACTTTCGCAACCTGGGGAAAGACACTTAGCCTAGATTGTCTGAATATGCATATAGAACTGTGCAAAAGTCTTAGGCAGGCAAAAGAAATGTTTAAAGCTATTTATCTGTGTAGTAAGTGCACTTTTGCTCAAAACAAAAAGTACAATTTAGCATTTGAATGCATGCAGATTAAGAGTAACACGATATAACTAAGAAGAATTTCTTCTGTTTTCCAAAAAGTTACTGATATCTTGTTGATGAACACTGCTTCAGTTCCCAAACCTCTCTTCAGGGCCACCTCAGCCATTCCGTGTATTTATTAAATTTCACCACCAGCTCACTTATTTAATTAGTTCAAAAAGTTAATGAGATATTGATTAGCTATACAAGGTGAACTAGTGGTAGAGTCAAGAAATATACTCAGTGACAAAAAAAGTTAAGCACCCAGACGGACTGCTGGAAATGAAATTATTCTGCACATGGTGAAAGGTCATGTGACTGTATCACAATGATTATAATATCGGATCAAATGGACAACAGAGTTGGCAGTACGGGCACACTGCTGGTCCCATGTCAGTAGGGTGTGGCACCCCACCCCGGGCTGTCCTTAAAACCTGGATACATGTAACGATACGGTATGGAAGGGAGTCGTACAGCCGTTGTATCCTCTCCTGTGGCAAGTCGGCCCACAGCTGTTGTAACTGGCTCTGGAGATCCTGCAGATTGGCACTGGGCCTGAGTTGATGTCCTTGCTGATCCCACATATGTTCGATTGGGGAAAGATCCGGGGACCTGGCTGGCTAAGGGAGGACCTCAACATGACGCAGGCAGTCCATAGACACATGTGTGGATGGACATTGTTTTGTTGAAAGACTGTACTAGGGTGCTGTCTCAGGAGCGGTAAGACATGTGGACACAGGATGTCAATGACGTAGCGCTCTGCTGTCAGGGTCCCTTGAATCACTATCAGAGATGACCTGAAGTCATACCCTATGGCTCCCCACACCATGATGCCAGGAGTCACGCTGGTGTGTCTCTCCACAACATTGGTCCTCTCCCCTCGGCGCCGCCATACACGCACATGATGGTCATTTGTGGTAATGCAGAATGGAGATTCATCGCTGAACATGGTACAATGTCACTCATCATCAGTCCATGCCTCCTGGTTACGGCACCACTTCAGATGCAGCCGTCTCTGCGCTGGTGTTAAAGGCAGCCCATGCATGGGACGATGAACCCATAGTCTGGCCGATGCCAGTTGTTGAGACACGGTGCGGGATGGCACAGGGTGTTGTAGCGAGTCCAATACCTGTGTCCAGATGGCAGGCGCAGATGTTCTGTAATGTTCTGCAGGGTTCTGTAATGCTTGTCGCACAATACGACGATCCTCCCTTGGTGTGGTCTGTCTTGGGCGACCGGAACCTTCACGACGTGTGTAGGTGCCCTCACATGCCCATTGGCTCCAACATTGGGCAACTGTGACATCTGCATGCCCCACATGCTGGGCAATTGCACGATATGACCACCCAGCCTCATGCAAACCCACAATGCGACCCCTATCAAACTCCGTCAAGTGCTGGTAATGCTGTCTAATATGTCTATGAGGCATCCTCTGTGTCTGGTGACCAGCTCCTTGCAAATCAAATCATTTACATACCCATCGTTGGTCTGCACGTGTACCAAATTACATCCAAATCGGACCATTACTTCTGGGTGCTTAATTTTTTTGTCACTGAGTATACATCAGTGTATTGTATGGTTGCTACAAATACTGGGGTGAGTTTAGCAGACTGAAATGGCTAAGCTAACACATCTTAACCGGCATAACAGCATAGTTGTACACCAACATTAAGATCAATTAAGCATATATTTTTTTTGGCTCCCTAAGACTTTAGCACAGTATTGTAAATTAAACTGCACACTACTCACGCTGCTGTAGCTAAAACCTCAGTATGCGCAGCGTTTCGATCAGATGCATGTCTCTGCTGCATTAAGTACCTTGATTTTAACATGTTGTTTCAGTCTCTGTAGCACCAGCTGGCCTGTTGGCACCTGCGTGACCCACAGTCTGTTTCTGGGTCTCTTCTCAGTCAGTGTTATGTTGTCATTTATTTCCTCAGCTGATGTTTTCATCCCATTGTTAAAGGGGGTCCATTACGTTCATTTTCACTGTTCATAATTTTATTTTTAGGGTCTACTAGAATGAATCTGCATGCTTCAGTGTTCCAAAAACGCATTTTTCTCAAACATACATATTCTGTTCACACTTTGTTTGAAATACTCTATTAGAGCTTTAAGCCCCACCCCTGATGAATCCAGTATGCTCTGATTGGTTATCTTGCCCTACACGTTCTGCCCCTGTCTTATAGTCTGCAGATAGATTGTTGCAGGTAGGCAGCTAATAAGGATTGTGTTATGAGGTGGTTTTACTATGTCACGGAAGTAAGGGCTGGAATTTCCAGCAAGGTGTTTCAGGCAGATTAGAGAAGAGTGGTTTCCGTGGTGAGAGTTACTCCCTTTGGTGTGTATTCTGGACTGAAAGACTTTGCAAACCATTTCCATGCATATAAAGCTACATATCACATTCAAGATAAGGGAAACAAACAGAAAAGCATAATAGTCCACTTAAATTTTCCGGGTAATGTCTCTTTTCCTGTGAGTACAAGCATCTGACAGCCTTCGGGTGACCTGCACCATCTTGGAAAAGGATTCCTCATAAGCACATTATGCTGAGTGATGGAAGAGTGAGGTCTGTTGTCATTGTGTTTCATGGGAGCATCAGAAAAATGTCAGAAATGGTGCCAGTCTGCACCCTTTTTTTTTAATTCTGTGTTGTTTCCGACTTGTCCTGGCACTGGGTGTCAGGGACAGCCGTGACAGCAGAGCAGAGCAGGAGCTCCCCGTTGGGGTGCGGGAAGCACCAGGGCGGAACGGCATCTGAGCACCGCGTATGAGTGGCTGCTTCCAGGTAGTGTCTGTGCTGCCTGCTGGTTTCCGCCACACACTTCCTGCATCTGTAAAATCTGTGACCTGGATTCAGTAATGGACGGCTGGCCTTCATCACGCCTTCTAGGTTAAGGTTTGACTTACAGCAGCTTTGGTGGATAAAGAGTTATTGACATCTGAAACCTGGTATGTGGGGTTAATCTGTGCTGCCAGACTCCGCTGGCTTATCCTGCTCTGTGTTACTAACTCCTCGGAGAGCAAGAGTTGTCCTTGTCGAGGAGACGCTGGCCAGAGCCCTGTAACCAGGATGCTGGGGCTCAGTGAGGCCCAGAGGGGTGGAGGAGCTGCTGATGACCCTCCTGTTGTGCGTAAATGCTAGGAGGCAAGTCTTTCAGGAGGAGTCATCAGTGAGGTCTAACTGAGAGTTTGACTCCCTAGGAGGTCAACGGGTACGGAACCTGACTGATTGGGGGTGCCAAGGAATAGATCTTCTCCAGCACCCTGACACATGAACCTCCTGGCCACTTTCATGTCGCTTTCACACCCACAACAGGAACTGGGACCTTTATGCTAAATCAGCATGGGAGACGCAAAAAGCTTGTAGGTTAAACTTCACACATCATTCAAAACTATACTGCCAAAGCAAAACAATGAGGGATAAGCAAGTCAATTGTTAGATATTGGGGGAGCGATTGTGATCAAAATGGAACACAGACTTTTTAATTTATATTTTATTCATACAACCTACGACATCTTTATATTTCATTATTAAATCTGGCCGGCAGATTGATTTTTCAGTTTCACAGAATAACAAATGCTTAATGTATTCTGCTAAAAAGTGCTGACAGGTTTCACCGATATTAGACAAAAGTATTTGTTCTCAACCAAATTGGCTGATGCAGAAACAGAGACAAAAACAAAAAACTGTCTCATTAAACAATTGAAGTACAAAAATAATTCCATCTCCTCAATTTTTGCTCCACTAGTTGTATCACTAACTTCCAAGTTAGCTGTGGTTGCTTGTGGTGAACCAATCAGCAAGCTGTTGCTGTAAGCGCCTCCCCAGTAGTTTGTGTTTGAACAAAAAGTACCTAGTCTAGAGTAGGTACAAAAAAATGGTTCTGGAACTGCCTCAGAGGAACTACAATCGGACTGAGTTCCTGCAGTATGAACGCAACAAATGTTCCTGGCCCTGCAAAAAGGTTCTGGTTCCGGAAAAAAGGTTTCTGCAGAATGTGCCTAGTAATAAACTGTAAATACTGTGTTTTATGTTTGGGCATGGAACTCACCATTCAGGTTCTGCATGGTTCTTTCACTGTTCCATCAAGGCTATACTTATGTCTGCATCTATCCCGTGAAATTTCATGTATGATCGCCTTTAACAAAAATGCTGCACTGGGTCTGCCGCTCACCATTTGCATTTTTTGTGATTTATGTCTCTGATGCATGTTACTGTTTGGGTGTTCGTATGTGGTGTGTGTGTTTGTTAATGTGCCCTGTTAATATCTCTTTGTGTGTGCACTCTCACGCAGGACACAGGGGACCAGATCGCTATCAAACAGTGTCGCCAAGAGCTAAGCACCAAGAACAGGGAGCGCTGGTGCCTGGAGATCAAGATCATGAAAAGGTGAGAAGAGGCCCTATAACTGCAGAGTTACAACCATAGCTTTGTAACTGGTCATCCCACACACCACCAATCTAGACTGGCAAGAAGAGTAATCAGAGAGACCCAGCAGTTTTAACCATCTGACAGAAGGCATTTTGCATTGCCTGGGCCTCCTCGCCTCACATAACTGCTTGTGGCGCATTGGGGACCAATCGGTGGCCTCTGTTGTAGGATGCGCCTACAGATGCCTAGGGGTGCCACTCAGGAGGACATGTTAGATTGAGGAATTCTTTTGAGCCCTGTCTTTCATGCACTCTACAGTCTGTATCTCAACACCAACGTACTCGCCTTGGGCTGAAATCAACGTTCCACTGGGCCAGGAAACTGGTACTGGGTGTTTTTTCCCTCCCCCCCCGTGCCAGTGGTATGGGGGTTTCTCTGAGGATTACGATCTGGGCAAACAGGCGTTCCAGATCCAGGCGGGAAAACAAGGGTGGCGTATTTTAAGATTCCCCAGCAATAAAAGTGACCGACGACATAATGAGGCCATGAAAGCCTCGGCTATTTTTACCCTCCCGCCTGCTTTATGGAGTGCCGCACGCAGACGGGCTTGACGAAAAACACGAGCCTCCAGGCTGTTGCGGCACTCATTTCAGGAGTGGGCTGCGGTGGTGTCGGCCCTGGGGGCCTGCGGCTTGTTTGTTTTCGGGTTTTCCGTTTTAATACCGTCTCCCGACAGACAGACTGGGTCTGAGCCGCATGACCTGCTGCACCTACGCAGTGGGCAGCCACAGAGCCATGCACTGCAGAAGCGGCCCGGCCTCCTCCCCTGCAGCCCGAAATGCAGTTATGCTCTCACGGCCGGGGGCGTTGGAGTCCTGCCGGGTGCCTTTTGCGTAGCCTTACTGTAATGTACGTCACTTGGTCAAAAGTGACTGAAGACCTCCAGCCGTTTGTTTAAGTCTTGAAGTGTTTGTCCGGTTGAGTTCCATTTGAATCGAAGGACTCGGGTTATTTTGGCATTAGCTGGGGGCGTGGGGGAATTGCCAAAATCCATTAAAATGGGTTGTGGAGGGAGACATGTTGAGAGCATTAACCTGAATTTCTTCAGAAAACACTTTAAATGTAGTGTTTTGGGTATAAGCACTAACCAAGCATCAGAGGAATGATAATGGTAGCGGTAATATCAGTAAGTGGATATGCTCACGGCAGGAAATGAGGCAGCTGTGAACACAGCTTCTCGTTGGCCTCTCTGACGTCACATGACGCTGCTGCCCCTCTGCACCGCCTGTGAAATGACCCAGAGTTTCATGTGTAATCTGATGAAATGTGCTGTTTGAGCTGGTTATCTCTCACTGTTAGCCGTGTATTGAACAAAAGAACATTCCCACAGCATCGAGTTTGTTGTCAATTGTTTGAAGTTTTGTAATTGTAATTTATAATTTTTTTTTGCAATCATATTTTTCTTGGATTGTGAAGTGAAAATTAAGGAGTTGTCTTTTCTCAAGACTTGTTATTTCAGTTATATGGTTCTGTTTGCCATCTGGAATCGATTTTGTTTTTGTCAGATGTTATTTTTCCAGGTTTTCAATAGACCCTTTACAAGTGGAATTGTAAAGCAGCTCAGACCGTGACAGTTCAGGGAAACTGAACGTCAGGATGTTTTTGGGGAAAATAATATTCTGAGAGATTTGTACCATTGATCACACTTGAATTTGACTGGATCCATGATGACTTTTAGAATATCCTTAGAAGTAATTATCATCTTAAATGCGAGCCAGGGATGTATCATCAATCTAAAAACTACATGTGGAAACATTTAATTGCAGAAGGCGTTCTGTTGTCTTGAGTCTGCAGACTTTTTGTCCATCTGTATAAACAGACTCCTATGACATTATGGGCTTAACAGGGTGATTTGTGAATCAGATATCGTGATATTGATGAACTACACATGCTGTTTATCATTCTCTGAGAAAAAAATTGAATGAAATTAGAGATAAAATTTGTCTGTTTATGCAACCCCTACTTCAGGATTTGTCATGAAGCACATAGCAGATGATTTTAGGAAATTTGATTTGTTAATTGCAAAAATGTTTCATAATTCGTGTGCGTGGTATTAATGTAATAAAAATTCATGGTGATTATCTACACAGCACTAACAGTATTGTGCTTGTTTAAAAAGAAAAATCTATGAAAGTTCTTGGGGGGAAAAAAGCATAGTAGGAAAATTGATCCTTTTATTGTTTACAAAATGAACCTGGTAATATTGTACGATGCAATAAAACACTGGCAGTAAGTTTGGGAGCAGCATGCGGTTCAGTAGACTAAGCCTCTATGCCTGTAATGGGAAGGTCGCCGGTTCGAGCCGCACCTCGGCACGACTGCGGGTCCTTGAGCAAGACCCTCAACCCCCAGCTCCCTGGGTGCTGCTGTAGGTGGCTGCCCTTCGATATGGCCAGCTTGCTCTCACCTGCAGAGAGCAAGTTGGGGGAGATATAAAGAGATTTTCCCCACGGGGATCAATAAAGTATCTAATTATTATTATTATTTAAATACAGGAGTGGAAAATTCATTCCGAATTCTTCAGGATTTTTCTCTTTAAACTGCCAGGTTCAGTTTTCTCCTTTTGAGTGGGGATGGGTGTGGATTTATGAGCGCTTTTCCCTGTCGGAGCCCTGGTACCCCAGGCACCTGAGGTTACACCTGGCCAGCTTACGTTTCCCTAATGGGGATCCATTGGACAGTTACAGAAGAGAGACCAAGATGCTGCGGTTCACAGCCAGTGTATAAATAGTTTGGTATCAGCCTGTTTTTCTGCCTCTTCTTAATAATTTCGGTGTTGTTTTTCAGCCTCAATGGGAGCGCCTTGGAGTGTCTGTTTCCTAAGACTGAGGGAGCCTGTTTGTGCTGAATGTTTGTGGTTTTATCCTAACCCAACACGGGACATCCTTCTAAAAGGACTGTTAATTTTTTATTTTTGTTTAATAAGTGGTTCTTGAGGTTGTTTTGCTACTTATAATGTTGAGGGAGTCGTTAGGTGTGTGTCTGTGTATGTTTTTGTACATATTGCATAGACCCAGTGTCCCCACAATGTAATACAAACCTGATACATTTTACCTTGTGAGGACATTTCTCCAGTTCCCACAAGGGAAAACTCAGGAAGTGAACCTTGATCGGCTGTGTGAGAGAGGAAGCGAACCGTGTGCGGGTGTGTGTGTATGATGGTACAATGTGATGGTATCTCGTTGCCCTCAGGCTGAACCATGAGAATGTAGTGGCTGGTCGGGAGGTCCCAGAAGAGCTGCAGAAACAGGGCTCCAATGATCTCCCCCTGCTGGCCATGGAGTACTGCCAGGGTGGTGACCTGCGAAAGGTTAGGAACTGGTCCACCCCCATGACATACCAGTGTACATTCCCAGTGCGATGGTGCTCCCTTAGTATATCCTGATGATAAACCAGTACACCCTCCTAGTGCACGTCCACACACCTCGCCTTGAGTTGATGGTCGCGTGACTGAAGTTCTGCTGGATCTTGTGTCCCTGCAGTACCTGAATGGGTTGGAAAACTGCTGTGGGATGAGAGAAGGGTCCATCCTGATTCTTCTGCGGGACATATGTGAGTGTAATAAGTTTCCACTGCACCTCACACACACACACACACACACACACACACACACACACACACAGGGTGCCAAGCATTGAAGCTTATGACAGCTTTACTCCTAAGCATCAACAAATATAAACTGGTAGGAGCAGAACAGGAGCAGTTTGAATCCCTTCGGTGTGGAGCGACAGTGGGAAATGCTGGATGATTGCTTGGAATGTGTTTGCGATGCAGCCTAGATGTGAAGACCATATCGAATTACCACTCTTGTATCTGGTTGATGTCATTTCTTAGATGACAAAATCTTTAATCAAAATAATTTTGTCGTCTAATCCTTGTTTAGGTTATTCAAAGAATTAGTAGATTCATCATTAGCCAAGAAAGGTCCTGACAAGCATGATTCCAAGTAAATCTCAAAATTATGATGAAGTCTAGGGTGAACAACATCCTGGTTATGTCACACAACAGAGCTGTTCCTCCCCTTTCTCTTTGTAATAGCCCCTGACGCAGAGCCTTGCATGACTCTGGGCTTGTCATCACCACGTGTGACAGGTCTGTTAGATTGGCTAGGCAGTGAAATCATCACCATTTCCCCCCAGTCTAGGCCAGAGAAAAGCACTGACATCCAATGCCATTAACTACAATGAAAATGTTGAGTTGTGTGTTATCCAGAATCCTGATGTCTTGTAGAGAATTCTTTTGTGGAACTGGTTAACAAGAGAGATCAGGCAATCCACAAAATGGCGTTTAACAACTGATGATAATGGTCTTCACTGCATTGCGGTGCCTGGATTGTTTAACTGGGGGTGTATTAGCAAGTAAAAAAGTGACTGTGTCCCCCTTTCCCCTGCAAATGACAGCCTCCGCGCTGACCTACCTTCACAAGAAGCGGATCATCCACAGGGATCTCAAGCCAGAGAATATCGTCCTGCAGCAAGGGGACAAGCGAGTGAGTCACTGCTGGGCACAATTGTGGTGTTTCCCTTTAGTGGAGTGGCATTCATCCCAGTATGGTCTTCCGGCACTACGATGGGGATTTGCACTCACAATGAGCCCTCTGCTTATGCCTGAATATCAAAGACAGGGAGATAGCATCACCACCCTTTTATATGCATCAAAAAAGCCTGATAGTTACTGGCTTTTTGCTGTACTGTGGTCTTGAAACTTAACTGGAACATACCAAGCTGGGACTGCAGTGTGATAGTGTCCCTGTGTGTCGCACTATGGGCTCCCACAGTAGGCTTGTGTTAGGTCTGGCTTCCTGCCCCCTCAGTGCATGTGCAGATTGCATGGTCTCCCCCTGCTAACTGGGGTTTATAAATTCTTTGTGATATGTGCCCTCTGATGAGCTGGCATCCTGTGCAGGGTTTACCATCCTTAACTTCTTATTCCCTATGGGGTCATAGTGAGTCTGAAGCCTTCCCAGGAAACACAGGGCACCAGCTAGGGGTACAGATAGGATTCTAGTTGGAGAGTGGTAAATACTTGACTGCTGTTAAGTACTTTTAAAGATTTATTGAATTTAAGGTTGTCTGTCTCTCTCTCTCAGCTCATCCATAAGATCATAGACTTGGGTTATGCTAAGGAACTGGACCAAAACAGCCTGTGTACCTCCTTTGTGGGAACTCTGCAGTATCTGGTAGGACTTATACTTGTTTTTTACTCCTCATGGCCGATGGCTTTACATGTTTTCTCCCTAATCCTCATCTCTCCCAGAGCCCTGCTTTCAGCTGGTGACTTTCTTAGCTGAATATCTGTAGTTCTTTAATTACTCCAGTTAATGGCTTGTTCCCCTCCCCCATTTGCCCCCGTGCTCCTGCTCCTCCCCTCTCCTCCGGCCCCTTGTGCCCCCGCCAGGCCCCGGAGCTGGTGGAGCAGCAGAAATACACCGTGACGGTGGATTACTGGAGCTTCGGCACCCTGCTCTTTGAGTGCATCACCGGCTTCCGCCCATTCCTGCCCGCATGGCAGCCCGTGCTCTGGTACCACCATGCACCTCTCCACACCACTAGCTCATATGATTATTAAACATCCTATAATTGTATGTTGTACAGGTCTTCTGTGACATGTATGGGCGCTTTTCCACCGCACTAAGTACCGTACTTTTGGTACTTTCCCTTTTCCATTGGCTTCCGGTCGAGTTCCAGTACCAAAAGTGCCAAACCAGCTGGGGTTCTACTTTGGTACTTCGGTACTTTGCGGTGGGACTTGAAACGCTTTTTTTGTCGATCGGTTATGCAAATAGCCTGCCTCTGAAACAACACAAATGCTGCCTTGAAAAAAGTTGCAAACTCAGAAAACAAAGATAAACTTAAAAAAAAAAATGTATCGCGATCTGGTTAGAAGAATAGATACAGCAAAAAGATCAGGATGGCATGACAAGAAATTTAAAAAGTGTTTTTTTAATATACTCGGACAGTACGCATATAGCATGATTTTGTTGTAAAAAATATTACCGTATTTATAAAGCAAAAAGGAGTTAATAATAATAAACAATTAATAAATAACAATAAATTTCTCACAAACCCGTCTCGGAGTGATTTAAACAGCAAGGATGAAGATATCTCGGAGAACTCATGCAGCACTTTGCAAAACTGATTTTTAAACATACAATAGATAATCTTGAACAAGAATACCATCCATCCATCCATTTTCTGCCGCTTATCCTGGGTCGGGTCGCGGGGTCAGCAGTCTAAGCAGGGATGCCTAGACCTCCCTCTCACCAGCCACCTCCTCCAGCTCCTCCGGGGAATACCAAAGCGTTCCCAGGCCAGTCGGAGACAATCTTTCCAGCGTGTCCTGAGTCTGCCCTGTCCTCCCGGTTAGATATCCCCGAAACACAAGTACATTATCCCCGAATTCATTACAAAATCCCCCGCCTTGTGTTGTGATGTCGTACGGCGCTGGTACCAGTTTTCACACCAGTGGAAAACCAAAAGTACCAAAAATATATTACCGGGGGTGGTGGAAAAACGCCCCATGAGTTTCGTTGGTACTTCAGTGTTTTAATAGCAATCTGCGTTCTGGGACTTTTTGGGGACCACATAGCAGTAATAAGGTGAGTTACAGCCTCTCCTTCATAAGATAAACTAGCTAGTTCTCAAATGGTAAAATTGATGAGTTAACAAAATGAGACGATAGATGCACAGGCATTTTGTCCTATCAAAAGATCATGAATGCACTGCATTTATTAACATTTTTGTTGTTTCATTTACAATGTATTGGAGAATTTGGCGTATTAATTAAACTGAATTGAAGCAGTGAAATGAAGGTAAACAATTGGCTCTTTACAGTTAGTGTTTAAACGGAATTTATTAAATGTTAATGCTTTTATCCACATTTGCTGAAATGAACAGATGTGGATGTAAACTAAAATTTTCAAAAAATTGAAAAAGCCATTTTATGTATTTAAAAAGGAGGAAATGAAACTGCAATGATCAGTACTGTTAACGGCAGATATAGTCAGTAAACTGTCTTGTCCTGTTGCTATGAAATACATGGACGGCCCTGGCAGCTGTGAGAAACTGGGACGGCCCTGGTAGCTGTGAGAGACGGGGGGACGGCCCTCGTTGCCGTGAGAGACGGGGGGACGGCCCTCGTTGCCGTGAGAGACGGGGGGACGGCCCTCGTTGCCGTGAGAGACGGGGGGACGGCCCTCGTTATCTTGTTCATTCAGGACAGGGTGGGCTCTTTTCCACTGGCCAGGCTTCATCAGTTTCCTTTTATTTCTTTAACAGCGAGCTGCACACTAACTGGAGACCTTGGCCTGGCCTTGTAACTTGGTACAAATTACCCATTAATAGTTTTACTTTGCGTCCCCATGTTCATCTGTCTGCTAAATGCCAAGTGGAAGAGGTGTCATATACCAGCGTACTCATGGAGAGTTACTGGTCATGATCGTTGCCGATTCACTATATGTTCTTACATGCAAATTTAACACGATTTTCCAAATTGAAAGAAGCTTCCTCCCATTTTCAGAGTCTGTGTTTTGAATATGTACATGGGCATGAAGTACCTGCCTGTCTATATGTGCTGGTTGAAGTCAGCGCTGTTATGCCTTTTTATCAACCTGAATTTTTTCAGCAAAGAATCCAACTGTATAAACTAGCTAAAAGTCTGTTTGGATAAAAGCCTTTGCTTACAGCTATAAGGGAATGTATGGGGTTTCCACAACAAACAGAACATGATTCATACGCTTTTGAGTGCCTTCAGATGCTTAGATGTTTAGATGTTTCAGATGCTTACACAGACGTAAGTGTTTGCTTCCTCGTCCCAAACAGTCTTGACATGCAGCCCTGCATCGTCATGTCGTCGTTTCTACGTTCTTATTCGTGAACTGCTGCTTACGAAACGCACTTTCTGGAAATGCAAACTGACTCCTATCTTCTACGTTGTGTCCAGTAATGACATCAGATGGACGGACCTTGGGGGGGGGGGTATTTCCCCCCAGTTGCCTAACAGTAACCATTTTATTTGCTGTTTCTCCTCTTCTTCCTTTGAGTGCTGATTTTTATTGCAGCAGCCTCTAGGGCAGGACATGACTGTCTCTGCAGTCATGGAGACTTCCTCCTGTCACAGGGTGCTAAGTGAGAAGTTTATGTACAATGTGCAAAATGGGGATATCTGATAGTAATTTGTGAGGTCATAGCTTAAGTTGTATTTTTTTATACAATACACATCATTTTCCTGTATTTACATAATTGTGATAATATTTGGTGGCATCTCAGCTTCCAGATTGCTGCATCACTGTGGCATGGCTTTCTGTCTTAACTGTCATACGTATGGCAAGGTGGTACTGGCAACGTGTCCAGGATGTTCCCCTTTCCCTGGGACTTCTGGGATGGCTTCTAGGTTCACTGCAGCCCTGGATAATGGACAAGCAATCGCAGGGCAGATGGACAGTGGTTATGAGGGTCAGTTATAACATCAGATGATCTGTGGCTTAAAGGCTGACTCATACTTCGTGTGCACTTTCGAATGTGGATGAGGGGATGAAAACCTCGTCATTAGGGTTTGTCTGCGTACAGCTGCGGATAGTCCACATGTAGCCCAGATTTCTAGTGGAAACCGTACACACTGACCGCACATGTGTAAGATGGTTGATTAGGTATTTCCAGTAGATTGCAGTGCGGAAAAATTGTTGTTGTTGTAGTTGTGGTTATGGTGAGCGGCTGTATGAGGAGGTATACGCATATCTAATTCTTCATGCTGTCCAAACAGTTTACCAAGGTATGTGGTATTGTAGAAAACAGCACTTCTCCAGCATTTTGAAATATTGGCAATAAAATTCGCTGGGCAGGGAGAGGGGAGTTCCGACTGATTTTTGTTGTAAGGATTTCAAACACCCATAGTAAGCCTTATTACCATAATACCAGCTGAGCCTTGGCTAATAATTTTAAAAATATCGATAAAAGTTTACCAGTTTCACTACACTGCTGGTATTTCTGTTTGTACATTTGCCCTCTCCTGGTCTGGTGGAATATTACTGCTGTGTGCATGCACCAACCGGGACCATCCACATCTGCAGCCAAATGTGGTATGAACACAGGCTGCCGTGCGCAGCCGGAAAGCGCACATTGAAAACTGAAGTATGAATTGGGCTTAACGCTTTACCCGTCTCTGCTTGTTGCCTCCCACAGGTTTGCCAAGTTAAAACAGAAGCATGACGATGACATCATGGTATATGAAGACCTGGCAAATGAAGTGCATTTCTCCAAACACCTGCCCCAACCCAATAACCTGAACAAGTAAGGGAGCCTGAGCTCTCCATGCCACCATTAAATAGCTGCAGTGCCAACCGCCGCACAGACATGCCGTCACACCCGTATACATTTACCTTTATTCATTTATCTGAGGCTTTTATCTCTTATCTTTTTTTCTCTAACCCAGAGAATGATATTCTCTAAAAGTCTGCCTTATAAGAATGAATTGACACGATTATGACTGAGACTCTGGAAATGCTGCAGACCATTATGTGTAGAAGTTAGCTATACTATGCCAGTCGAATGTGAGTTCCCACCATATTTCTGTGTTTTGAGTTTCTGCGTCGCTACATTTTCACAAAATTAAATGTATCTGTATCCACAGTATGTGGTGTCTAATGGATGTGTGAATACAGATTGAATATTGCCTCACCTTCATGAAAGTTGTTCTTCTGGACATGTGGGCTTTACAGTTTCCAACTGAAATGAGAGGTCAAGCAATGCTGAGAGTTTCATATTCTCATTTCTGTGTATGAGTGGTTGTGGCATTTGGCAGCATGTAACATTTCTTTTTCCAAATGTAAAATCATGTCAGCAATATGTGAATCCATTCATCCATCCATCCATCCATCCCTCTGTTGTGCCTCTAGGCTGCTGTCTGAGAAGTTGGAGAGATGGCTGAGGCTTCTGCTGAAACTCTCCCCACAAGAGAGGGGCAAGGACCCCCAGTACGGCCCAAATGGATGCTTTGCCGCCCTAGACCACATTCTGGACCTCAAGGTCAGAGCAATATAACGTACTTTACTGGGGCGAGTGCAGCGTCCTTTCCGATGCAATGCTTAATGCTAATAAGCTCATTATTAAAACAGCAGCAAGCTAAGAGAAGCAGAGAACTGGGAAGTCTGTGTATCAGTTTATATGTAATTGACTGGAGGCACAGTTCTAAATCTAAATCTGTGATTGATGTGGGACCACAGTCTGCCTTTGTCATGCTCCACTACAGTAAAGGCAAGCTGGTGCTTGGGTGGGAATATGTTAGTCAGCCAAGTGCAAGAATTCCCTGGAGAATTCGCAAGTTTCATCAAAAGATAGTACATTAAGTGGTTGTTTTCAGGTTTACATAAGAGTGATGAATGATGCCCAAGGGTTCTTCAGGTGACTTCAGCTGCAGTTGCGAATGTGGTCTGATGCATTTTGGTTAATAACCAACACAATTTATTGGCCCTTCTATGAACTTTTGAGTTATTTGAAATGAATCCTGCTGACATGTAGCAAAACTACCCTGTCATTCCATGATTCCCTGATAATTACACTGTTTTGGGTCTATGCTGTTGGCGATGTTCATTTTTGAAAGTGTTTCTCCTATCTCTTTGTTTTATTAATGATTATTAATAGGCATACAGGCATACAGAATTCCATCTGGGGCATTTCCAGTAGCTAAATTATGTTTAGTTATATAGCTATATAGTGTGACTTGAGTTTGTTAATCTTACATGGATCGTACTTTTTCTCATGAAAACCCTTTTCACTTCAAGTCTGTCCTTTTATAAACAATGCAAATCTTTCATAATTGTTTCACAGAGTAACTGGAAAAATCACACAGATTCACCATAAGAATCTGAGATCCAAGGATCTGTGGGGATTTTTGGCCATGAACAAATAAGAATTTTATACCTTGGCAAATACTGTAACATAATAATCTGAGGCAGAATTGCGGACATGTTAGGGTTTAAGGGGTATTTTTGTTTCTATAGGAATTACCATTAGTAAGGAGACTGTGACTGAAACCTTTCAGAAGAGGTTTTCAGGACATGTAAGCGGAATTTACACTCAGAACGAGCACACTGGCATGACAGTGACTGAACATTTACCACATAAGAGGAACATATGCTGGAAAGTTCAGGGCTTAACTCAGCCGAAATGTTGTGGCAGGAGGAAACAGTTGAAACACTATGCATCTTACATATTAATAACATTAACTACTTTGTTAGCATGTCCACATTTCATTTCAAATAACTATTTATAGTACTTAATATTAGTAACAAAACCAAAAAAAACGCCATGGCATTACTGTATTGCTATGAACACTTGGCGTACAAATAAATATGTAGTTACTAATCTGAACAGTAACTGCTACCAGCAATTGGAGTACAGATAAGCTGAGAATACTGTATTTGTGCTCAGCTAGTAAGTATTCTCCTGCTTACATTGTCGCTGTCATTATCACCCATTGTCAAATCGCTGAAAGCCAGTGTCCTCAACTACAGAGCAGGGCTGAACATCAAGTGTGATGAACTCCATAATTTTCCAAGCAGTCTCTTTATTTCACACTGTCTGCACTGAATTTTCTTTTGATATCAAACGCTTGCGTTACTGAGGGAGAAGCGTTAATTGGCAGTACTGCAGCCTACTTGACTGGAACAGATTTGCTTTTCGGAAACTCTTGATAGTCTTTCCTGTCTCTTGGTTTGAGGCGAGCAATCAAATTGTTGCGTTGAAATTTTTAATAGTTGATCTCTCTTTGTGAAATTTTTGAGGAGCGGTGTTTGCAAAATGCATGTCTAATGTCATTTTTACAAATATTAACCTAATTCCGCACAGCAGACATTTTTCTAAATGTTTGGTATGTGGGCATGCATTTTAAGGGGCTTATTGACAGTAAATATCAGCCTCTTTTTAACCATTGGTCAGTGGCCGTTCTTTGCCGTATTTGCTGATATCGATTGGTGGCTGATACAGTGAGTTCATCTCTTATATAAATATCTAACGGAGGCTGATATGCTCAGTATGTAAATTCCCAATATTTATGGTTAAAATCACAATCCACAATATAGATCTTTTTTTTGGAACATACATCGATGAACCAAAACATTATGACCACTTCCATGTGAATTAAATAATATTGAATAATATCTCCTATGGTTTAGGATGTCTTAGACAGTAAGCTTGCAATTGGTATATGTAGTTGAAATGTTAAACACAGAAGATATGGGCAGGGGTCTGAGTGGCTTTGACTAGGGCCAAATCATTATGGTTAGAGTCAGAGCCAAACGGCAAGGCTTGTGGGGTGCTCACAGTCAACTGTGGTGAGTACTTACTGAGAGAGGTCTGAGGAGGGAAAAACCGTATATCTGCCTGCAGAGTGTTGGGTGGCCAAGACACATCGATGCGAGATGTAAATGAAGGCCATCATTTTTAAACAGATCAACTGAGATCAAAGAAATTTTTTAGTTCAGGATCTAGTCGCTAAATTGAGATCCACACAGACAGGTAATTGACATAGAGATACAGACAGCGCTGAGATGTTATGCAGGCTGAAACTGCTTTGTTTCACATCGGTCTGAACATGCAGGCATTGTGTGATCAGGGCTTGGCGGGTTGTCCTGTTATGATAATAGTGTTAAGTAGTGCTGTATCGCGATTCTTGCTGTAACTCTGAAACGCTGAATCGTGGAAAGAATTGCAACCGGTCATGCTAATTTATCGTCATGTCACCCACCACTCCATACACCCATCAGTCTTCCATAGGGTCTTATCCAGTACGGACCAGTGCTGAAACTAGAGTCAATCCTCAGGCACGTAGCATGAGATGGGGCATCTCCTCCAGCCCACCCCGCTTACCTGCAGCTTCTTAAAAGAGGCATCGTCACCATGGAGAGACACGTCAGTCCATCCTCCCTCTGCACTTTTTGTTTTACACATGCTAAATATTAGAGGATGGCGCTGGTACTAATCTGGTCAGACCTACTTTCCATTTGCAGTGCAGCTTTAGACCAGAGCTTCTCGCCAAGTAACATTTTACCTGCCAAAATCATTTACACAAATGCCACAGTAAGGAACCCTGTTGGTGAGTGTGCAGAAGGGCAGGGTTTCTGTGATCAGTATTAGGTATGGGTAATTAAAGGCCCATCCATTCTTTTTCCATTAGAACCTATCCAGTAGAGGGTTGTGTGAAGGCTGGAGGTTATCCCAGGAAGCATAGGGCATAAGGCCAAGGACCCCCTGAATGGGATGCTAGGCTATTGCAGGGTACACACACACACACACACACACACACACACACACACACATACATACACACAGTAAGTAAGTTAAAGATAGCATTTCACCTATTGGGAGAATACGCTCAGAACTCGGGTCAGAATCGAATATTTACTATTAGTCTGTTATGTTCAAGGTTATGTATTAATCACAGATGACAGTGAAGTCATACGTTTCACTATAAACTGCTTTATAGGTGTCTCATCTGGTAAACGCCAACATCTCTGGACACTCTGTAGCAGTGATGGCTGTCCTCCTCTCCATCCCTCTCTTTCTCTGTGGTCCTTGTCCTCCAAAGCTGGTGCACGTGCTGAACATGGTATCGGCGAAGATTCACACGTACCCCGTGCAAGAGGGTGAGACCGTGGCTGTGCTGCAGGAGCAAATCGCCTGTGACACGCACATCCCCACAGCCCATCAGGAGCTGCTGCTGGAGGCGGGGCTGGCACTGGAGCCGCAGCGCTCTGTGCTGGAGTGTGCCGTGGATTACAGCGTGCGTGTTCCCGTCACGTTTAGGTCACATGTGACAGCTAGCCCTTTCTGGGCACCAGCAACCTGCTGGACTTGGTTCAAACACCCTGGCCATTATTGGGATCCAATCAGATAGAAAGTGTTGGGTGTGTTGCTGATGTTAACATGGTTGACTCTGCCCTCTCGGTGTGTCAGCTGATCGACGGGCGCCGGACGGACCTGCCCCTCGTCTTCCTGTTTGACCGCAGCTGCAGCAGCTACGAGCCACAGTTCAACCCAAGGCTGCTGCCCGAGAATATCCGCTTTGTGCGTGAGTGCAGGCTCCTGCCCACCGGAGGGCATTGCAGATGTGTGCTGACCGCTGCTGCCTCCCCATTGTCCACCGCTACCCCGCCTGATTGCCCTGTCTGGGAATAGACCAGCCCTGACGCTGACTTCCTGCATCTGTTTCCATGTCGCGTCTCTGCATTAGTATGTATGGTGGCGTCATTCCTAAATTGAGAGGAGCTTTCTGCTAGCGTGCTGCCTGAACACTGGCCCTCTGAATCCCTGCCAATCATTACTTGTGTTCTATAGATACCTTTCCATTTAAGTGCACTGATCCTTCCATGTGTGTGTTTGCACCCCTTAGAGATGGAGCCCAAGCGGCAGCTCCCGTACGGCCCCCTGCGGCGTACCTACGGCCAGGCCTGGCACACCATCCGCACCCTGAAGGAGGACTGGCAGCGGCTTCAGCAGGGCCAGAAGGCCGCCATGTGGGTGCACGCCCTTCCCAGCGTTATCCTGTCACCTTATCACGATGGTGTCACGTTGCACTGTAGCTGCTGAGCCGCCTGTGTGTGTGGATGTGCCTCTGGACATGACACAGTTTAGTGTGTATCATTTGCATCTTCATTTACTAATGTAGCAGATGCTGTTGTCCAAAGTGCGTTGAGGCTAAATAGTGCAGTATAAGAGCCTGGCCCCGCTGGGGCTTCACCAGGCAGCTTTCAGATTTTGACCCCATGTCCCCCCCCCCCCCCCCCCAGCATGAGTCTCCTGCGTCACAACAGCTCCTTGTCTAAGCAGAAGAACGAGATGGTGTCTATGCACCAGCGCCTGCGGGCCAAGCTGGACTTCTTCACAACCAGCCTCCATATTGACATGGACAAGTACCAGGAGCAGAGAACCACAGGCATCGGTATGTGGGCCCCCCCCCCACCTTAATGCTTTCTCCATCTCTTTATACTGCCTCAGGTTTGCAGATGCAAGTGTGGTTAAAGTATCTCTCCTCTTTACAGCCTCTGAGAAAATGCTGAGTGTCTGGAGGGAGATGGAGGACACTGCTGTCACCTGTGCTCAGGTCTGTTTCAATCCCACGGGTTTGAATCCCCGTTGTGTGTCTGCAGAGCTGCAAGAAGGACAGATCAGTTAGACATCAGTAAGACCAGTAGCTGGCGGTGATAGAGAGTCTGTCTGTGACTGTCGATGTGTCCAAACGCATGTCTTTCAGACGGAGGAAGTGAGCAGCCTGGATGAAGAGATGATGTCACTGCAGACAAACATTGTGGACATTCAAAGGCAGCCCTGGA
Organism: Mormyrus iriodes; assembly: GCA_011763525.2. Classification (NCBI taxonomy): domain Eukaryota; kingdom Metazoa; phylum Chordata; class Actinopteri; order Osteoglossiformes; family Mormyridae; genus Mormyrus; species Mormyrus iriodes. The sequence goes on from JAAGVU020000040.1 coordinate 34,871,625, forward strand.
GATCGGGAGAGGCTTTGGACACGCTGTGAGTGGGACCCGCTAGAAATAGAAATACAACTAGAATGGTTTTGCATGGAGAACTGACAAGCCAAAGGTGCGAAGGAATAAAAACTAGAGCTGCCTGACATAGCCATTAAGCTGATTAGAGTGAGAATGAGGGAGGGACTGTGGGAGGAAGGGTACAGGGCGTCGGGGGAAATGGCTTAAGTCATAAAACTTAGGACATGTACGCAGATAGAATCAAAGGGGAAATGATGTGTGTGCAAGGTGCTGATATCTCCCGCTGGGCAGTAAGGGCCTCTCTCTGTCTCTGTGCAGCGAAGGGAAAGCCATGGAGCTGTTCCGCAGCCTCAGAGAGAAGCCCAGAGGTACGTCTGCACTTCACAGTGCTGCTGCCGACAAGCCAGTGTGATGCGTGCTGACCCACCCCCCCCCAAACCCCCCCACCCCTTAGAGCAGCGCTGTCCAGGTGACTGTCAGGAGGTCGTGCGGCTGGTGGTTCAGGCAGTGCAGTTCTATGAGAAGAAGCTGAGGGACTTCTACGTACACCTGAGGTCAGCAAGCTTTCTGACCTTCCGGAGGCGCGCGACCCATGACGGCGGCTGACGGCCGGTTTTCCCTCCCTCAGTAAGACAGTGGTGTGCCGGCAGCGCGTCATGGACCTGCTGCCCCGTGTGGAAGGCCTGGTGAGCCAGATGGCTGACAGGGAGCAGGCGCTCATGGCCCTGCAGGAGAAGCGGCAGAGAGAGCTGTGGAATTTGCTGAAAGTGGCCTGTGTGAGTCAGCCGCCGGCACCCAGTGGGGAAAGAGTGACTCAAAGCAGCCAGTCCTGCTTTTGGAAAAGAGCTGCTGCGTTGGCCTATAAACATCTGTCTTGCATATTGTTGACATAGGCTTAGCTGCTGATTTTTCTTGATCCACAGCTGTTAGTTAAGCACCTTTCTTAGTGATGCTGAGTAGGGCTTGAACTGCTCTTATCCACTAGGCTGTCTGAATTTTTTTGGTGTAACTGTTGTGTGATGCAGAGTAAGGTGCGCAGCCCTGTGAGTGGCAGCCCTGACGGGGGGCGTGGCTCCCCCTCCGTCCAGTCACTGCTGGCTTCCCGGCAGCCTCCCTCCTCCAGCCTAGAGCCCAGCCAGTCACGGTAAGGCCACACCCCCAGCCCTCTGATGTCATCCCAGCGTATTAATGTGCCTGTGACTTCAGATCACAATGCTATGTGATGCTGGCAAATATCTCCCTTTATCAGCCATTTATATGAATTGTAATGATACTCCTGGGTTATAGGTTTTTGAAACATTCAGTTAAGCAGCACAGGAAATGCTTGTTTACAATGCTGGCTAATCGTAATGTGATCGTCTAAGGCGGCTCTAAAGCCCTGTTTTTGATCATGTTGCAGAGATGAGTGCTTTCAAGTGATCGAGGAGAGCAGGATGTTTGAGAATCGACTGCAGAGCTTAGTGCAGGACACCATCCACAAGTCAGAGAGTGACATGGAGGTAGGCCCCCTGTCAGGGAGACTGTGCCTTGCTTGCTTTGTTGGGGGCTCTTTTTTTTGAGTGAGTACTCAAAGTGAGAAGTTGAGTTCTCATCTGTTTTGGCAGTAATTTATGACAAATTCATGAGGTCATATTTGGGCCCATCAAGTGAAATGTGCAGTAAATATATTGAGCGAGAAAATGTCACCAAAGGAGAATACCATCCAGTAATCAGAATCAGCTTTATTGGCCAGGTATGTTAATCCACACAAGGAATTTGGCTCCGGCCGATGGTGTCTCTGCTCTGTACAGACAGACAGCCAGACAGACAGACATACATACGAAATGAACATGTTATTTACAGACAACAGCACTTCTTTTCTGGTGAAAATGATGCGGTTTGGGTAGCCAAACACACAGAAAATAAACAAAAACAAAGGAAAACAGTACTAGGGAGCACAGTGCCATCTGCGGCGCTATCTTGTTTTTTAAGCAGCTCATTTCACTGCACTGTCATCATCCTTCACTGCCTCCCTATCATATCTGTACCTTTGACAGTTTACATCACAGCAGGTTTCACTTTATGGGTCATTCTCCATTTGGGGTAAGAATTGGGGTAGATACATCACTTTCATTAATCCCAAAAGTCAACCATCACTGCTTCACATGTACTGTTATCATGCACGCAAAATAAAGAGCTTAATTCCAGTAATTTAATATACAAGTATCCCCTGCTTTATAAACTTTCACTTTATGCCACTTTGGTTTTACAAAAGACCTACATTAGCATCCGTTTAAGCTTTTATGAAAAAAGGAGAAAAGCGAAAATAGCGTTTGGCATTTAGCAGCGAGGCAATTATAAACATACAGGCATGTGCTGCATAATGTTTGCGTCATCAATGCACCACGCATATGACGTTGGTCTCATAAGATTGTAATGGAGCTGAAAAATTCCTGTTGCCTAGCAACGTCGTAGCTACCATAATGCCATAGCGCATTCCTCACGTGTTGGTGGTGGTGCTGGTGCAAACAAAACTACTGCGCTGCCACTTGTTTAAAAGTATAGCACATACGGCTGTATAAGTACATATTATGTGACAAGGATAATAAAGAACTATGTTACTGATTTACGTATTTATTATACAGCCTTTCGCCAGGTTACGATGGATTACATTCCAATAATCATAATGCAAGAATATCGTACGGCGAAAATGTATTTTAATTCAGTATAGCAAAGCTAACAAACATCGTAGCCTAGCCAATTTGCCTACCTTAAACATGCTTAGAACACTGACATTCGCCGACAGTTGGGCAAAATCATCAACATAAAGCCTACTTAATTGAATAATGTACTGAAAGTGAAAAACATTTACCCATCGTAAAGTCGAAATATCGTAACCTGGGGAGCGCCTGTATTCTACTTTTAAAAAATTATTTAGGCTATGCCATATAGCCTGTGTGTAGCAGGCTATACCATCTAGGTTCGGATAATAATCTCACAACAACGAAATCGTCTAACGACGCATCCCTCAGAATGAATCCCTGTCGTTAGGCGACACGTGGCTGTATTGATTCTGGTAAATGAAGCTTCACATTATTTTTACTTTATATAGCTTGTGTATTTATCATATCTTTCCTGCTTTCCTAATATAGTGTTATTTTAAGTTGTGTATATTATTTGGTATGATTTGGTAGGTTATTGGTTCGGTCTGAGAATGCTGAAAAATTTCTCACGTATGCATTAATGGTAATTGCTTCTTCACTTTACGCCATTTTGGCTTACAAAAGATTTCATAGGAACACCTCGTTTCTGGATAGTTGGGGAAACTTTTATTTTATTTAATTTTTATTTTAATGTCACTGGTGTTTTCACATCATGAGGCATTACTTTTGTTAAAAATTTGTTTTCAGTTTCTCTTTCAATGTGTCTGTATTTAATAACAATTCACGTAAGCTACTCTTTAAAGACAGTATATTATCAAAAATAACAAGCACCTGTCATAGCTGAACTGTAACACCAATGACAGAACATGTGATTTTATTTTACAAAACGGCAGTATTAACAGACAAAATATTAACAAAGATCTAATTTCCATATTAATTAGCTTTTTAATTGTTCTGATCATTAATTAAATTAACATTTACAACACAGATCTGGTGACACTATAATAAAAATGGAAGCTCTTTTAAAATAGTTTCCCCTTGGGGGATAAGATGCCCTCGTGCAACTATTTAAATTTAGTGATACACTATATGAACAAAAGTACAGAGGCACCTGGCCATTACACCAACAGGAACTTTTATGACATCCCTTTCTAAATCTATAGGTATTAATATGGAGTTGGTCCCCTTTTTGCAGCTGTAACAGCTGCCACTCTTCTGGGAAGGCTTTCCACAAGATCTTGGAGTGTGTCTGTGGGAATTTTTGCCTATTCATCCAGAAGAGTATTTGTGAGGTCAGGCACTGATGTTGGACGTGAAGGCCTGGCTCACAGTCTCTGTTCTAGTTCATTCCAAACGTGGTTGATGGGGTTGAGGTCAGGGCTCTGTATGGGCCAGTCAACTTCTTCCACACCAAACTCACCCAACCATGTCTTTATGGACCTTGCTTTGTGCACTGGAGCACAGTCATGCTGGAACAGAAAAGGCCCTTCCCCAAACTGTTCCCACAAAGTTGTAAGCATAGAATTGTCTAAAATGTCTTGTTTTGCTGAAACATTAAGAGTTCCCTTCACTGGAACTAAGGGGCCTAGCCAAACCCCTGAAAAACAGTCCCATGCCATTATCCCTCCTCCACCAAAATTTAGAGTTGGCACAATGAAGTCAAGCAGGCAACGTTCTCCTGGCATCCGCAAAACCCAGACTTGTCCATTAGACTACCAGACAGAGAAGTGTGATTCGTCACTCCACAGAACACATTTCTACTGCTCCAGAATCCAGTGATGGTGTGCTTTACACCACTGCATCCGACACTTCGCATTGCACTTAGTGATGTGATGCTGCGTGCAGCTGCTTGACCATGGAAGCCCATTCCATGAAGCTCCCAGCACACTGGTTTTGTGTTGGGGTTAATGCTAGAGGAAGTTTGCAACTCTACAGTTACTGAGTCAACAGAACGTCATCAGCTTGTACGCTCTATGCGCCTCAGCACTCGGTGATCCCGCTCTGTTATTTTATGTGGTCTGCGTTTCGTGGCTGAGTTTGTTGTTCTGAAACGCTTCCATTATGCAATAATACCACTTACAGTTGACCATAGAATATCTAGCTGGGAAGAAATTTCACGAATTGACTTATTGCAAAAGTGGCATCCTATGACAGTATCACGCTTGAATTCACTAAGCTCTTCAGGATGACTCATTCTTTCGCAAATGTTTGTAAACCCGACTGCATGGCTAGGTGCTTGGTTTTATGAAATATAATGAGAAAGTATGGTCTCACCTTCTCATCCATTGAGATGCTTCCTCTATGATGACCCCGACCCAAGGAAGTAGTTTAATGGAGTAAGAACTATATGTTAAAATATAATGTCCCAATAACATCAGTGAGTGAAATCTGACAAATGTATTTTTGAAAGAAATTACATTTTTTATGTGTTACATTGTTAATTATATATGTAGTGATGTAACTTATATACGGTTATAAATTTCTAAATTTAAAAATATCATTTTATATTGGCTTCTCAAACGTTGAAATTTGGTTGTGTGATGAATGTGTTACAGGTGTTGAGCAACTTTGAAATCTGATAAAAATAGAAAAATGTTATATAATTATACATCAGTTGTGTGAATGTACCTGCTGACTGTTGGAGTTGTGTCTAATATTTGAAGCATAATTTGAAGTCCTGCAGCCTCGATGACATGGTGTCTCCCTCCAGATGGAGATCAGCTCTTATGTTGCGGGTTTCAAGGCTCATACACACTGTAGCTTTAACATGCTGATGACATGCCGCCTGCTTCGTCTGATTTAGATGTTTATCTTTCCCCCCCCCTTTTATCTCTGTTCTTCTCAGCTTCTCAGGGACTGGCACTGGCTTGATGGAGACCTTTCCTGATACTCAGAAATTCATCAGCGTGAAGCAGAAACTACCTGTATACACTAGCTGGGATCGCTTTGGCTTCAAGTGCCTCTCAGATGCTTTTGTAGCTCAGTGCTGCCTCTGTGTGGAGGGACTATATTATTACAGGTTCATGTGGAACTGCTAGCATAGTCTAATTTTAGTTCCATTTTTTTGTGTTTTTTCTTTTAGCCTAGTATTTTTTTAGTCCACTTTTTTATTAATATGTTTCAGAATATAGCTATAATTTTAGATCCCTTTTCTTCCTGAATTTTGTGTATTTCGAGGTATCGGGTTTTCACTGAAGATCATGTCTACAATGTGACTGAATTGAGAAGCAACGCCGAAAGGGCACATTTTTATAGCATTTTGCAAACTTTTATGTCCTGTGGAAAGGAAACCTGGTTTTAAGGTACTGACACATAGAAGAAAAATACCTGCATTTAACTGCAGTAAACTGCAGCGGTGCAGCCTGAGCTCGGAGCCCATTCGTATGGCAGCGGTGTAGTCTGAGCTCGAAGCCCATTCCTATGGCAGCGGTGCAGCCGGATCTCGAAGCCCATTTCCAAAGCAGAGGCGCAGACTGAGCTCGAAGCCCATTCCTATGGCAGCGGTGTAGTCTGAGCTCAAAGCCCATTCCTATGACAGCGGTGTAGTCTGAGCTCGAAGCCCATTCCTATGGCAGCGGTGCAGCCTGAGCTCGGAGCCCATTCCTATGATAGCGGTGCAGCTGAATCTCGACGCCCCATTCCTATGATAGCGGTGCAGCTGAATCTCGAAGCCCATTTCCAAAGCAGAGGCGCAGCCTGAGCTCGAAGCCCATTTCCAAAGCAGAGGCGCAGACTGAGCTCGAAGCCCATTCCTATGGCAGCGGTGTAGTCTGAGCTCAAAGCCCATTCCTGTGGCAGTGGTGTAGTCTGAGCTCGAAGCCCATTCCTATGGCAGCGGTACAGTCTGAGCTTAAAACCCATTCCTATGGCATCGGTGCAGTCTGAGCTCAAAGCCCATTTCTATGGCATCGGTGCAGTCTGAGCTCAAAGCCCATTCCTATGACAGCGGTGCAGTCTGAGCTCAAAGCCCATTTCCAAAGCAGAGGTGCAGCCTGAGCTCGAAGCCCATTTCCAAAGCAGAGGTGCAGCCTGAGCTCGAAGCCCATTTCCAGGGGAGAGGCGAGGCAGGGGGTGGGGTTTGAAGCCCTGAGCACTAAGACTAAGGCTGAAAGCAGGCAGGGGCTTTAATTCTGTGCACTTCACTAATGAACTTGTAATTCTAGCTTAATTTGTAGAAAACACTTGCATTTTGTATTTTTAATTTTGGTCTTGGTTTTATATATCTGGGAAAATCTGAAATTGTTCGTAGTCCTTGTGCTGTATAAGGTGATGTAATGGATTTTATGTAATGAATCTTTGAAGAATAATCTCCTTTAAAATATCACTGAAGATTTTACTGTGTCCAATAATCATTTTACATTTTAACTTCTGTGGATTAAAACGTAATGCTGTATTTTTTGTCTTTAAAGACAGTTAGATACGGTACAAAAATTGAATTTGTCAATATATATTACAACTATTAATGCCTTGGTTTGCATACCAAAAACTATGTATTATGAATATATTTGTATATTTACTAAAATGCTTCTGCCTTTTCTATGAGTGTGTTTGTCCTTTTGTATCTTTTAACAGTATATGACTGTTTTGATATCAGTGTCTGATACAATGAATACCTGCAGATTCAGATTATCTTTGATTAAAATGTCTTAAATCCATCTTTTTAGGGTCTTCAAAATGGCACAGATGTGGAAAATAACTGATTTATGTGTCCATGAATGGGAGGATTTTCTGTTGCTACTGTTCTGTATTTAGTGTCACACAGACTGGAATGAGCAGAATCAACAGCAATCATTTGTGTTCGTGGGAGGAGGGAGGGTCACTCGCTTCAGGGGACGAGCATGTTGCTCTGAGCTGGCATATAAGTAGCTTTGGCCGGAGCCAGATAGTTTTATTCTTTTGTGTAATTATTTAATAATTGTATATGTAAATGAATGTATACGTTTTTCACGGCTTCGTTTGATCCCTCTTGTGCCACCTGGGCCATAGGCAGCTGCCCAGTTTGCCTGTGTCTGGATCTGAGCTTGATGTCTATCACATTTCAGTAGGTGAAGGTATAAATTCACCCAAAACTGGTTGGATGACCCCAATTCTGAAACATGTTAATAATAATGAATATAGGGCTTATTGTGCAAGTAGTTCTTCAGACTCTGCACACTGGGAATCAGAGCTGTGGAATGTGTCCCTGTGTACGGGAAACAGCAAGCGGCCAGCGACCCAAAGTAACTGCTTTCACTATCCTCTCACTGCAGTGCAGTTCTGTTATTGTGAAACTGGCCCGAAATTTAAGTGCTGTGAAGGACTAAAAAGTTGAATCTAACTTCCTTTTATCTGTCAATACCCTGAATGACATGAAAGCATTTTTAAGCATTTTTTTTCCTTCAAATAAAACGTGTGTTGTCTTCATGGCTGCTAATAAGATGTCACTAGGCATGAATTGCAAAGGAGAAAAAAATTAGTGTTTTCAGTTTTAAACGTGATTTTTAATTCAGGTTTCCTTACAGTCACTTTATCTCCCAACACAACACAGTCACTGAGGGCGTTGGAGTTAAAACATTAATCATTAGAAAAAAAAAAACATGCAAACCCAGCGTTCCCACAGAATGTATTACTCGTAACCATAGCAATGGAGGTTCCAAAGCCTCTTAGCTTTGTCCTGGGGCTCTGCCGCCGAGATTCTGGAGGCTTGTAATATCTGCAGTGTTTTCTTACAAAATCATTTGATACCACTAACGTGAACTGAATTCTCCTGGATTCACAGGTTTGGGAAGATATAGACAATCCTTTGAAAAGCAGCAGTTTTCCCGGCCTGGGTTTTATGCCACAGATCGTATGTGATCTTTATCCAAAGACCATGGAAGTGCTGGACAGAAAACGACCATGTCAGACAGTCAACATGAAAATAAGTTGGGCGACTGAGTCTGAAATGACTCACTGAGCCCTGAAAGTTAACTGCAGGCACACAGTGTAATCGCACTCTAAAAACGTGCTGATCACTTTGAATCGGTGTGCATTACAAGTTTATTGTGTGAAAAGAAAACCACATAACGTGAAACCTTTTTGGCAGTCTTCAGAGGAGCTTCACGGCACTGTTCCTACAGCACAGGAAGCTTTCAGTGGCACATTCCCATCTGGTCAAATACAGAAACTTAAAGGAGCTCAAACAAAAAAAAGATACATTTATTTAAGAACAGCAGCCTTCAGAAAATCACTGTTTGCTTTGTTGGTGTACCATGAAGGCAGTTCCACAAAAAAAGTATTTTGCTGATTTAAAGTGAACTTGATACAAGATTCCTAGATGATAAAAATGGCAAAGTAATGATATGCAAAACCTATGGCCACAAAAAATGGATTATGTTCCCACAAAATCATCAAGGAATCGGAAACAAACACGGTGGCTGGGTCCTAGGACCACACCAGCCTGCAGGGGGACACTGCTACCGACTGTACGCCAACAGAACTAATTCATAACTGTGATCGCACTTAAATTAATTACAATGTAAGGGGCCTCAGCCGTGGTAGAGTCAGTGTAAAGAGCACTGGGGTCTTCTGGGAGGGATTAAGGCTGAACGTGTGGGTTTGTGGGTGAGGAGTGATGAGGATGGACGTCCGCGTCCGGGCGTCTCGGGCGGGGGGGCATCTCTGTGCTCCTCCCCTTTACACCTCCAGCTCGAAGCCCATCCCCACCTTGTGTCCCCCGCTGCTGAAGTTCTTGCCGTCGACCAGTGCGGACAGAGTCAGCTTCACACCTACAGAGGACCGACAGGTGCGTGAAAAGGTTTCTGCCGCCTTCAGCTCTGCCCTGGTACTCCCAGTACTGTGCGCTGAAACCCTCTTTCCCCGAAATGTTTTCCTTTAAAAAGAGAACTTGGGCCATTTTTTTAGCTTACAGTTAAAAATTAACGGCGTACAGTTAAAAATCAGCCATTGGTCATTCAAGTGGACAACAGAACCAGTCCATTTGAAAATAGGTCAAACATTTACTGCCACTTTCAGGTAACAATACATGTTACTATACTGTGTGTGCACAATGCTCTTTGTACTAACTTAAGGGACTGATCTAGTCAATTGGTAATAGAAATAGCTGACTGAATCTTGTCCTCACTTGGTTGGATTTTTGTGGTTTGCTGCTTAAATCAAGTATAATGACATCACCACCTAGCAAGGTTAACACCTACAAATAAAATTTACGAGCCACCGCCCCCACTGTGCAAATTTTAAGGCCAACACTTCAAAATGCCGGAATAGTTCTCTCCCCCTGCCAAGATATCATCAAAATACCATATACTGCGATATAAAGTACAATTCTTAGCGAGCTAAACATGGCAGGGACAGAGGGACTTTGTTTCAATGCGACTGTTGAATAGAGAATCTTTACACTGTAAAGTTTTTATTACGACTGACTTTTTTGCACTTTTCTTTATACCCTTTTAAACCCTTTATTCTGGCTCAACTAATTGATTAATTGATTGCCTGATAACATGATTAATCGATTATCAAAATAATTTTTTGCAGCCCTAGATTTTACTAACTTGACCTGGTTCCTACTGTGAGTCATAACATCTGAATGTAATAGTGTCTGGATATTTGGAAAAATGTAAATGCTTAAGGAAATATGAACACACATATTCAGGAAAACTATAGCTACATACATTACAGAGGGTGTTGTGGTGGCTGTCTGTAGCACTATGGCCTCTGGGCCTGTGGGTTCGATAACCCTTAGCTCCGTGTGTGGGGTTTGCATGTTCTTCTGGTGTTTCAGTTCTGGTTTCTTCCAAAAACATTCAAGTAGGTGAAATGGTGTCTTGAAGTCGCCCACAGCGTGTGATTATGTGCGAGTGAGAGCCCTGCCTTAGGCCCTGTGGCTTCTGGGACATGATCCAGGCTCACCGCCTCCCCCATACTGGTTAAGTGGCTATGTTTATAATACCCAAAATGCTTACCTGGCCGCAGGCTCTGCGTGTAGCCCACTCCTATCAGACTCGCATTGTTAACTTTGGCCTTCAGTAGGTAACAGATAAACAGATAAATTAGATCCTTCTCAAATGAGGATTTGTTGGAAAGAAGCAGATTTAACACAGAGAAGTCAAATATGACATAAGGGAATATAGAAAGGGAAGTAATGTTACATTTTACATCAGAGACAATGTCAAGGCTTAAAGACACCTTGACAGGCCATAATACCCGATCTGATGAGAGCTCAGTGTCCTGTGCGAAAAAAAGCCCTGTGGCAATAAGGGAGGGAACTCTTACAGAAACAGAAGACTTTTTGTCCAGTTGGTACTTGGCAGCAATGCCAAAGCGCGTGTTGTTGCTTCCAGCCGTCCAGGCCAGGTTGACGGCGGTCTCCAGCTTGTCATCCACCTTCTGATAAATGGACCCTCCGAATTCCGTCCCGTCATTCCTGTGAGAAGGCAGATATGCAGCAACATCAGTAAAATATTATGGGAAAAAAGTACTGGTGTAATTCATTACTGAGTCAGCAGGGGGCAAAGTGGCCTGCACTCACACGTTGGTGTGCAGCTGGAAGTCGCCAGCCTTGTAGCCCAACGCAAAGTTGTTCTGGACCAGCTTGGACTTAGCCGTGTCGAAGGCCATTTGGTACCCGGCCAGCCAGCCCTCGTAGCCCAGGACGGTGGCAGCGTGTACCGTGGGCCCCGCAAAGTCAAAGTCGACGTCACAGCCCAGATTCACGTAGTCCCGCTTGTAGCCGGTCTTCAGCTTCCCGCTCTTCTTGCTGAAGTCCGAGACGTTAGAAGAACTTCAGCTTTAATTGTAACATAATGTCTACCCAACATGAGGCAACGGATTCTGTTTAACGTGGAATAAATATTTAGCTGAGCAGCATGAAATGACACTTCACTGACAATGCACACAGTACAATTTCAAAACTAATTAAAAGAGCACAGGCTTATTGCAAGCAGGAAAGTTTCGATGTCAGTTATGTTTAAATAAAAGCAGACGTTACCCCGTGTTTGGCACAAATGAAGTGTCGAATGTCAGTTTCAGTCCCTGAGCCAGCTGCAAAAACAAGGGGGACAATGACGAGCTTTAGTTTTGGATTAAAAGATGTATATATTAAATCTTTAGTGAAATACATATGTACAAGAGTATTAAAACCCTCGCTGTGTATTGATTTGAGAACTAGGATAAAACAAAGATCAAACAGCTTAACTAATTTTTGGGGAGGGGGGGGGATTCTCCATATTTACCAGATATATTTTGGGGAAGTGATTTTTGCATTATGTTGCAATGTGTCTCTTAGGAAGTGTCACTCAGACTTCATATTAAAGCTGGCCATCAGCCAAACACCGTGACAGGAAAGGAAATGCGACCAACACAGGACGCGGAAGGCTCTCTGCTGTATTCTTGATAAAGACACTTAAATTAATCTGCGGGGCAGGTTGGGGATCTGTGCCCACGTCTGGAAGGTCATGGGTTTCAATCCCATAACCAGCAGCGTAATCATGTCACTGTTGGGCCTCTGAGCAGGGCTCTTAACCTCAACTGCTCCAGCGACACTGTGTGAACCTGCTCTCTGATCCTGCCTCTGATCCTGCTCTCTGATCCTGCCTCTGATCCTGCCCTGTACGTCAGCTTCAATAAAGCATCTGCTAAATCAATAAATGTAAATGTTAGTTTAGCCCATAAGAAGGTGTATGGGTTTAACTAACTATCTTTGGGTAAACTGACTAAATAGTGAAACAAAGACACTGATGATAACACAAAGCAAACCGTAGTGTAGCGTGGGCTCCCATTTGGCACACGCTGGGTTCTGGTGGAAGGTCACCACGGCCCCAGGTTAAATGTGAGGGAGGCTCACCTGGTCCTCCAAGGTGATCTCCGTCGTCAGGGTATTGTCCGTGTTCCACTTCTGGCTGAAGCTCAGGCCGAGGTCTTTCATCTTGTACTTGGTCTCCAGGCTGCCGCTGGCTTTGCCCGTGTCCGTGTTGCTGGATCCGGAGGTGGTGAATTCCTGAGTCGGGCAGAGAGGTCAGGGGATGTGGAGAATGCAGGGGGGAGGGAGGCAGGAGAGGGACGGTGACAGAAAAAAAATAAAAAACGAAAGATGGGAGGAAGAAGAAGCAAAAGGAGCAATTAGCCGAGCGCTGGAGGAGTGAATCAGGGCAGCCGAAAGACGCATTAATATGAACATCGCAGGGGCTCCCCAGCCTGTGTGCGTTTAAAAACATGCTGCTTTACACTCTGCCTCGTCTCTTACTGGTTTTCAGTAACTATTCAAGTCATATATTTAAAACTTTGTTCCCATAAACCTTCATGGTCACATGGTCTGGGTGTGAGGCATGCAAAGCTAGAGGTGGCCAGAGAGGGATTCCCTGCTTTGGGCAGCTGCGCGCCAGCCCAAAGCTGAACATCCCAGACAGAATTCCCAGATTCACAGGAATATTTTGGGAACATGGCGTGCGGGAGCCGCAGGGAGGTGCTGCCCGTACCACGCTTACCATCTGACATCCAGGGATCCAGAGAGAGCAGCAGAAATAAAGGAAAGGAAGAGTTAGAGCCGGACAGGACAGACACACAGCGCGGCCACTTACTGGCCGGGGGACAGTACCATTAGCCAAATGATACCCGAGAGACAAGCATGGCAAGTTAGAAACACGACTTTCCTCAGGACACTGATAACTGGTCAGAAAATCATGCATAAGGTGTAAGACAAAACAAGAGCCATGTTAGGCAGGACTGGGCACGTGAAACCCTCACTAGCTCAGCAGCAAAGCTGCACTCCGTGTTTGCTGCACGCCACAGAAAGAATGGAACAAAAGTCAAGTGCAACCATGATCAATGGCCAGCCAGAAACCAGGAAATGCGAAATGGTGGAAATCCCCAGCAGCAGCAGCCACATAATGAATCTAAGGGCGCTCTTCCCCAGCAATAGGTACCGGATTTTCAGTACTTTCCCTTTTCCATTGACTTCCGGTCGAGTACCAGTACCTAAAGTGCCAAACCAGCTGGGGCACTTCTTTGGTACTTTGGGGTGAGACTTGAAACGCTTTCTTTGTTGATTGGTTATGCAAATAGCCTGCCTCTGATACACAGTACAGCTGTGGTCCTGAAAAAAGTTGCAAACAACGATAAACAAAGTAAAATAAAGTAATAATAATGGATGCGTGGGCAAGTGAAAGACCCAAAGCTGAAACTGCGATCTGGTCAGAAGAACAGATACAAGATCTGGATGGCAGGACAAGAAATAAAGTATTTTATATAATATACCAGAGCAACACTATCATTTTGTTGTAGAAAATATTGGGGTATTTATAAAGTAAACAAAAAAAAGGTTCAGCATAAATTTCTCACAATCCCGTGTAGGAGTGATTTAAACATGATCCTGATTCTCGGGGGGCGCATGCAGCGGTCATGCTAAAACTGATCTTTAAAGATAAATAAATAATCTTGAAAAGGAATAATGATTAAAATTGTAAAACTCGCAAAGTTTTTTTTTTTTCCTCCTATGACAGTAAAAATGTTTTAACGAAACTTAAACTCCCTGTGCTATAATGTCCGGACAGAATTGAAGGTAAGAAAAAGTCTGATTTTAAACCAGCTGACTAGCGATTTAAGAATTGCATGTGCATGACATGCGATATCAGTATTAATTATTATTACATATCGTGCAGTCCTATAACACACTACAGCCATTTTTCGAATTCAGTAGAAAATCCCCTGCCTCGTGTTGTGATGTCATACGGCGCTGGTACCAGTTTTCACACCAGTGGAAGCACCAAAAATACAGTACCTGGTGTGGTGGAAAGGCGCCCTAAAAGTATTCAGTATTTAAAAGATCAGCTGCAATACACGTATGTAACATGACTGACTGACTGACAGACAGACAGACGCACACCCCCACACGTTTACACCCTACGTGGGATGCCGGTCCGTCACACATCAGAAGGTGTGGTGTGTCTCTCGCTCCAGTGTTGCCTACACCTGTACCTGGGCATTCACTGGAAGCGCAGCCTAGCTGCCCTTACGCCTATAGGGAACTCCTCGAGGCACCATCTGCCTCACCTGTATGTTGCATTGGACAAAAACTAATCTACTAAATATGTTACATGTAAAATGTAAACTTCAGAGGCAGTGACTCACTGAGGGAGGAGAACAGCGTTACCCAGAGAAAAGACACGTGAGGACTGAGAGAGAGCGTGAACCCCACATACGGAGAGCCGGGGGCTGTATTCAAACCCTGAACCCTGGAGGTATGAGGCTACTGTATTGCCCACTGAGCCTCTCAACCTCAGGGGAAGCACCATGTAACCTGAAACCGCACTACATCATAAACTGAGGGCAGCTCAGCCCTTGACAATCCAGGTAAACCGGCAAAGGCGTGGCAGCCACATGCCAAGGACAGAGCACAGGTGGGAGACTCACAACTCCACTCTGGGACTTGGTCTTCAGGTCCAGCTTGACGACTCCAAAGCCTAGAAGAAAGACAGAAAAATGGGAATGTATGAGGAGGCAAGGTTCTGTTTTCAGGAAGAAAACGGTGCATGGAAGAAGAATACGAAAATTGTCCTCCCAAATGAAATCGATTTATATTATCTGACGACCTTCCAATATGAAATACTACATCAATAATAGAGAACGCACTTTTCCGTCCACCGATCCATCCATCTTCGAACCACTAATCCTAATCATGACTGCAGGGCACATGGCTTTTCCATTAACCTAATTTCCCTCATACTCACAGACTAACCTCTTGCAACCACTTTTTATGAAGTACCAAAAAACTTCCGATTTCTGCTTTGTAATGTATTACATTGAATTATCATCTAATTTTACTGAAAGCACTGTGAAACTATTTTAATTTCAAAATTATTTTGACAATTAACAAACACTGAGAAACTCTTTAAAAACAGCCCGCCAAAGGTACTTAGCCTGACTGCTGTGGAGTCTCAGATCAATTTCAATGTACCTGAATTACATGCAATGTATTTTACGGTAATTCTACTACAAGGGGGCCCCTGGGAAGTCAAGACATTAAGGGCACTCTGCTCTAGCTCTGACATCACAACTAACGTCTGAGTCATGTCACCTGGAGCACAGGACTCTGACTGACTCTGCAGGGCGGGGGTGAAGTCAGAAAGCACGACATTCAAACTGTACAAATCTGCCAGCATGCAATTTAACCAGTCAGGCCTTGTGAATGGGTGTCTCACAATAAAAAAAAAAATGTGAAAATAAAATGGTATGAAAGGACTGCAGCTGAAATGTATGACTTTAAAAATGTAATGCTTTTTAGACTCATTTATTTTAAAACGATTTTACAGATTGACAAGAAACGAGTAGCCTGAAAGCACAACAGCGTGACCTGACCTGGCACCCGCATGGAACAGCCAGCAGGGCCTCACAGTCCCCCCAGGTCATAAGGTTAGGGCGCTCATAAGGAGGGTGCCATTTTAAGTGTGGCATCAGCACGGTGGGGAAAAATGGCTAGCAGCTGCTCCCAGAAACGTTAGCAGAGCACTAAGAACTGACTCTGTGTTCAGGCAGACAGCATAAAGGTTCATTACCATAGCCCTTGCTGAAGATGTCTTTGGCAGACTTGCCCAGATCAGAGTAAGAGGGAGGAACAGCCATGGTGTCAGTGTCTGTGGAGAGAAAATAGCAGGGCAGGAGTCATTAAACATAACATTTCCACTCACATTTTACAAATGAGCCGAGGAGCTCAGCCATCGCCCTGACCAATCGGCAACTTTCATGGCTTGCCAGATGTGGAATGGAAATGTGGGTAGCCAATCAAAAGGGTGTTTAGAAATAATGCGTAATTCAATATTAACGTTCAACAGTTATTGCTCTGGTCGCTATGTGATTGGTTCTTCACGTTGGCGGTGTATTTACAAAATAACTCAAAGTCAACAGTTCAGGCTCATGTATATAAGCTGACCCTCACCGTTTGCTCTGTACATTAATACCAACATGCTCAGTCTTTACTGGGAATTCTCAATTGTAGAAGACATAATTACAACTCTGACAAACCCAACAATAAAATATCCCTTTTTGTGTCCCCCTGGCAAACATAACATGCAGTCATTTTTAGAGCTGCAACTTAAATATAAGTTAATAGAATCCTATTTTGACCACCCATTTTGCTTTACAGTATAAAAAGCGACCCCAGAACAAGAGAGCCAGGGGACGTGGGAAACGGAGTCCGGAAGGTTGCCGTGGGTAACAGCTGCCTGCCACCCTCTCTCAGCCGGATTCCTCTCTACAGGGACGTATTCCCGTGCAGTTAAATGGCACCCCCCACCCACAGTGGTGGGTACATTACACAGACGCAGAGGAGAAACCAGGCACAGACTCTGGGGCCTAAAATCACCTGCGTCAGTCGCTTGGCAGTCCAGCACCCGGCTATTATTAGACTGAGCAAATACGATACAGAGCTTCATGTGATCAGACACTTATGAAACAAACCTGTTTCCAAAAACCTCACTGATTAACCTCAGTGCTCTCATTGCCCCAGAAAAGATAAATATAATGCAAGAATAATTTACAATGTTCACAACCCTATAGACAAAGCAGTCCACACTAATGTATTTTAGGGGGAAAATGACAATTAAAATATACTAATAGGACACTGATCGTTGAATATACTTCATCTGAAGCCCTGGTCTGGCAATGATAAGTTTTTACTGTAGATGCTTGTAGCTGTAAGACAACGTGAATAAGGTAATGTACTATGGGTTACATGTAGCAACTTCTGTATACACACTGTGGGTCACACCTACTACCACATTTACACAAATCCACACTTAAAAAAAAATTCTTGATGGGATCAATCTGCTCATTTTGAGTGGCATATTTCAGGCAAACCAATATTTTAACTACATATAGAACAATATATAAAACACTTTATTAGGTTAGAAATACACATTTTTCATTTCAATGAAAATGCGCGGATTATAAATTGAGATTTTGGAATTGTATTGATTCCATGTAACTGTATATGTAACCAGTTTAATTGATTTAAATTCCATTCATAATAACTATTATTCCACCTGTTCGCTGATCAAATACAGAAACGTGACCAGTCACACACAATACTAATTATACTGACTGTTGCGGGGACATTAAGTGACAACGTCTTGCCGGCATATTATCACTATCTCCTTGCTTGTCCCACACCGGCGACCGTATCTCATGGATAATACTCGAATAACGATCAGGCAGATCAAGCAGATAGGAGAGCAGGGACCGCTACTTGCACATGAAAACCACAAACCGCGTCGGCAAGCGTCCTGCGGCCATGCTTGGTACAGCGTGTGATATTAGCGGTGTTAACATATATAAGATTTCACGTGGTCAAGCCAGCAGTGTGCCCCAGAGATGGCACCTGCACACACGCCCTTTCCAATCCCACAAATTGCCAAGAGGGAATTTACGATTGTACGAACTTGTCGAGTTTTAAAAACTGTTTACAAGTATCTGCCTGTTCAGCAAGAATGTACTTTTAATATAAGACATACACCGTTTACAACTGATAGCACTATGGCCTGTACATTTCTGTTTCTATTCTCCAAGCAGAGCAGAGATTAGGGCCTCCGTGGATACCGCTAATTCCATTCACATTCACCTATCAGTCGGAACTGCGTTTTTTATACGGTAGCCCTCCTGATACTGTATGAATTACAAAAATGTTGTGATCAAAGCGCAGATTGAGGCCTTCTTACCGTCCAACTGTAAGCCCGGTGCCTCGGCAGATACTGCGAATCGCGCAATAGGACGAGGTGAAGGAGAAAGCTAAGCGTGCCGCGAACTGCGCATGCGCACACCAGGCGGAAAGGGGACCATACGGCGCTGCCCGAGCGCCAGAAGGCTTACGTGCTGCGTTTATTGTCAGTGTAAATGGTGCGCATACTTCCAAACAAAAACGAATGTTGAGTTGTTGCTTGTCATTGCAAGTTATATTCCTGTTTTTTTCTATGAGATCGTGGGAAATGTGATGCACTGTGGTTGTAAAATTGACAACCACATTTAACAGTGAACGTTAAATATGTTACGCTAAACTGGCTGTATATATTTGATGTCTCTAAATGATATCTATATTCTTTACTAACGACAAAAGCGATGTCATTTTTGTTGTCGTTTCCATTTGATGATACTTTGCTGCTATTAGTAAGTAATGTGCCTGCCTAATATTAAACTGAGTTATTGAGCGTAAATGCAAAACTCAACACTGTTATCTGGTTAGGATCTGATAACGGAAGGTTTTGGGGCTTTATTGATGACCATTATTTTTGAGGCCAGTTTACTGGACAGCTTAGTGCCGCCGTAATACGCATACCATCAATATGACAACCAGTGTCAAGCAAAGACTTTTAGAGGGGCACCTACTCGATCGGCGAGGAGGTGGGGGCGTCCCCCGCGGGAAGTTTAGCGTGATCGTTAATGATCGGTATTCGTCTGACTGAGGGAGGTTCCCTTCGGTAAATTTTGCGTGATCGTCGGTGATTGAACACGGGCACTCAGCAGAATTGTAGTTCTCGAGATACGGTCTTGGTTTCGAGACCGCTTGACCTGACCTCGGCTTGGTCTTGGCCATAAGTCTAGAAATATTACAAAACATTATCTGAATCGATATGCAAATATACTTCTTTCCCATCGCTAAGCGGAGATTACTTTTCCTGCGCTGTCCTCTTGTAACAGCGCTACATTAAAATGTACTACATTTCCCCGCTGCCCCGGCGATATAACGCTATTGGGCAGCTTCAGTGGGCGCAGGGGCTGCTGGGAAGAGATATTGAGCAAGCGGGCCTTTCAAAAATGAATGTGAAAGACGCCGGGAAGATCGCGATGGTCTGCCTGCCTGTTTGTTTGTAGGTAGTTCACACTCCACCTGGATGTATGTGCTGTCCTGTGCCTGCTTGTCCGTGTGAGTTCGTCTTGAGTGGATACGTCTTTGTCTGGGGGGCACTCCCACTCAGGTCCCTAGCCAGATATGAGGTAACCTCGGCAACTTATTTTAATAAGCTAAAAATAAAATTTGAAGCTATATATTCACCTTAATATAAAAAAATCATCAGTTCAAAAGTGCATTCTTAATTAATTTCGAATGTGTTATAAGTAATGTCTGCTGTGTGTGTAACAGAGAGACGTAAACATGACAGATGCGCGACTCGGGAACCGCAGGCGCGCGCTGCACTGACAGCAGTTCGAATTCACGGTGTGCGCGCGTGACCATGCAGCATCGTGAGGGAGGCTGCGCAGGCAGCGTGTCATTCAGTAAGACAAAACAATGATCATTATCTGTAAAAAAAAAAAAAAAAAAAAAAAACGTTCCAAAACGGCGACCTGCTATAGCGTTTGGAGTAAACATTATTGTACGAAACATGTTAAATACATGCGTAGCCTAGGCTACTCTGGCCGTGTTAGAGGTTGGGTTTCTTTCATATTACGCTAAATGGGCTAGATCAGGCTAACTAACGTTTCACATAACGTCATTAATAAAGAAAAAGCGGCATGTGGAGGGGACGGTATCATTAATAGTGTTTATAGAAACATTTCAAAGCCAAATCTACATATCAAAACAAGTGCAGTTGATGTTAGCTTGTAATGGTGTGTTAATATCAAGCATTTCTCTTTCATTTTCATCCTTATATATGCTTACAAATAACCTTAAATTACATGTTTCATACCCATAGTATTTTTTTGCTCTGTGGTGTTCTCATGATATAGACCTAAATTAATTAAGTAAGGCACATTCCTATAATAGCTCCACATAGCTGGCTGTAACCTAAACTATCAATTAATTGATATGAACTCTTATTTAACACTTCCCATCCCCGAGAAAACGAGCCTCCTGTATGTAATGTGCGCTTGACGAGACCCCCCCTCACCCCCGGGTGCCGGACTTTGCTATTTTTCTAACCCTGGTTATCGCCTTGCTTCCAATCACCTCAGGCAGCATCAGGAACTCGAACGTTCCTTTCAGAGAGCTGTTCACAAGGTATCTCTTTCACTCATCCATCATCAACTGCCCCTGTTATACTGGACTGTTTTGGACATTGTTGGTAATGTTTATTGTTTACTGTTGATTGCTATAGTTGTAATTTACTATCACCTTCAGGGGGGTATTCAATGAAGCAGGATTTCTTGCTTAGCTGGTTAACTTGACAAATTTAAGGTAGTCTGAGCTAAACGTAAGGGAACAGAGATAAAGTTAATTTAGTCCAGACTACCTTAAATTCAACAAGTTATCCTGCTTCATGGAACACCCCCCAGGGACCTGAGGGAGGGCTTTGTGTTCCTGCTTTCGTTATATTGTGTTTTATTTATACGTCTGCATTATTGTTCAGAGTATGTGAACATTAAAGTTTATCAGTAATAGGATCTTTTGGAATTATCCATCCATTTTCTATATCCGTTTATCCCATTCGGGGTCACGGGGGATCTGGAGCCTATCCCGGAAGGTACGGGGGCAAAGCAGGGAACAACCCAGGATGGGGCGCCAACCCATCGCGGGAGTACCCGGAGGAAATCCCACGACGACACGGGGAGAACATGCAAACTCCACATGAATTTATGGTTCGGTACAAACCTTGGTTTTGGGTTCATGGTTCAGTGCAGTTTCAGTACACATGGAACCCGGGCGGAACGTGAACCCCAGTCCCAGAGGTGTGAGGCGACAGTGTCGCCCCCTCTTTTGTAATTACATAAATGAAAATATATCCCCAATATAGGCGCACTCTACCGATAAAAATACTGATTGTGAATGTTCAAGTCTTGGTCTTGATTAAAAGTCTCGATCTCGAAACATGTGGTCTTGAACACATCGCTTATACCCTCACCTAACTGCCCTCCCCGGACTTGCCTGCTGTGTCTTGGTTAGCCATATGACAATGGACGCCAAAACAAATCTGACTGCGCATGTCACGAATCTCCCAGTAACTCACGGTTCATTTCTTAAAGCTGGTTGCTCATTTTTAGCATCGAATGTTATTTTTAAAATCTTTTCATTACAAAATTATTAAAGGATGAAGCAGATTATCCTCATTCTTGTCATGTTTCATACAGCTGGTGGTTTGTAACAAATGTACTGAAAAGGATTCAGTAGCCTACCTGCATGCTAAAGTATTGCCTGATGCTAACGCTCCCTTCGGATTTAAACCGTTAACCTAGTCATTTCATGAATCCATCGTCGATAATTTCTAAGCGATCTGCTACCATCTCATTTTCCCAATTCCACTGCCATTAAAACAAAGCTGTAAGTGTTTAAAGCTCACAGTGACAGCGCTCCGTTGGACACACGCTTTGCGCTCTTGACGTCGAAACCTCCTCATTTGATTGGTCGTTATTGACTCATGCGCAGTAGACAACAATGAGCCGCTTTACGGTCTAATTCAACGGCTGTAGTCCAGTGGCGTTTGTATTTGGCGTCTATCCCCGGCAACTTCCGGCAAATTCAGGTAACTGCTCCGTGCTACTCGTACAAGTAATGTTAATTTGCATGAATTAACTAATAATAATGTTAATGATGGTGTTTACCCTTTAGCGAAGGTTGTCCTTTTGGTTGTCATGGTTTCGGGGTTCCTGCGTTTCACAGTAGCTGGAGGGTTAGCTGAGAAACACAGACACACATACAGCTTGAGGATGCAGATGCGTAGACAAATATTTTGTTACGTTTGAAACAGACCGATTTGGGATGTGTTTGTACAGATCATTTCTATGCCGTGACGAGCACAGACTTTTCGAGGGGCAGGTGCTCGAACAGGGGGGCGTGCCGGCCGGTGGGGGGGGGTCCTCTCGGTAAATTTTCGCGATCGGCGGGGGGGGGCTTCTTGGGCGATTTTTCGGATCGTCTGTTATCGAAAACGGGCACTTGGGACATTGTAGGGGACTTTGATTCGTTCAATCGTTAGGAGCAATTGCTCAGGCACCCCCACCCGGACCCCGCACGTACCTGCGTATGAATTCTAATCTTAGCCCCGCAAAAAGCTCAATGGATAGATGTATTATTGTTGATAAGCAGGAATTCGTTGTTGAAGGCTGATGTCCCAGTGACGGTAGAAGGTTGCAAAATATGTGGCGTATATGTCTCCGTAAATGAATGAGTCTGAGCTTTGATATTTGTTAACGTGTGTCAAGGGTAGGCTGTTTCCTGCCATACACACTGTGCTTATCGGAACCAGCAGCCTGCACTCCAAAAGCCTTTGGATACGGATTTAATTGAAATATAGGGATGTATTATTAATGACTTGCTACCATGTATAGACAGTGTAATCGAATTTGTTCTGTTACAGTCGAAAATGTGTGAAGGTCCTTCCTTGATATCTGGCCCCATTCCTCCAGACCCGTCCCTCTTTCCTCAGTACTACAGGCACCCTGCCTCTGGTAAGACAAAGTGCTTTGAAAAATCTCACTGTGTGTTCTGAGACAGTATGAACAGCTGCCAGATGTTCTGGACCCTCTTCAGTCTGGGATTCCTGAAAAATGAATCAATGGATGAATGAATGAATCAATCAATCAACTAATGAATCGATGAATGAAATGTTTCCTCTTGGCTTTAATCTCCTCACCAGTCAGAAGTTCAACCAAGGAAGTCTGGTCAGTATGGATTACTTTAATTGCTAATTGAAGCCCTCTAACATACTGGCATAGGAAGATAACTTGGGTGATCCAAACATGCTCTGTACCACCAAAACCAGACTAAAGTATGAACTGTAAAGCAGACTTTCTGCAGGATAGTCTTTGGTGGCTCTTTGTCAGCTTTTGATGTTCTGAAGCATGAAATTGTGGTCAGTGACCTTAAAGCAAAGTGAAACCCTTGAAACATTGCTCGCATAGAAGAAGCACAACTTTTGGCTCATGGAAAGACAGAAAGATTATTATTCACTAAATAAGTTTCAGTCATTGGATGATTTTCCTCAGAACAGGTCTGAGCAGTGGTGTAACAGTGCCCAGAATTTATGGTTCGGTACAAACCTCGGTTTTGAGTTCATGGTTCAGTGCAGTTTCAGTACAGCATGGAAAATTTGAATTTGTTCTCAAATTAGTTATTAATTACAACTGCAAACATAATTAGGAACAGTTGTAAAACAAAGGCAATAAGAAACCGCAGATGCTTTTTTGAACTTTGGCAAGTAAATGTAAAAATCAAAAGTACGGAATCATAGCAATCATAATAAACATGCCGCCTGATCCCACGTTTGCCGCCACCTCGTACGGTCGCGTGTCTGTAGTGACAAACGCCACTTTAGCCGCCATTTTTTTAAACCATCAGTATCTTTTTTTTTTTTGCCAGGTCAGAATTTGCTTTAAATTCCATGGGGAGACTAACCTGCAGAGGCTGTATTTGCCTTGCCTTGGTTGTACGCAAACTCCAATAATCGTCTTAAATGAGTTCGCAGGTTGGATGCGTTTCCAGCGACATAGCAGAGTTCGGTATAACAGAGCTGACAGACAGTCTTGGTCTTAGTACACTCTCTCTCCAGTGCTGATGTACTTTATTGGGAAACCAAACTGTTCCCAAACCGCCGATTATGACTGACTGTAACCAGCATGAGCCATAACCGACTCACAGCCACAGTTAGCATAATGTTTTCCGTATTAAACATCTACTTGTGAATTTAGGTTCAACTTGTGCCAATAAGGTATTCGTTCGTCTGTGCGTACCGAACCGAAAATGACGTACCGATCAGAGGCAAAGATCTCTTACTGATTATTGATCCTGCTGCATTGTTACAGTGCATCCTGTCCAGTGCCATTCTTATGGCTCTTATCTCTGTTATTATTATACTTCATGTCAGTCTCTTAAGGCCCCCCCTACCCCCCCATTGGTCTTCCAGCTAGGGGCCGTTTGGAGGGAAACCACCAGGCAGCTCAAGCTCTGCTCTCTGGGCCACTCGCCCCCGACCCCACCCTGTACCCAGAATGCTACAGTGCACGGGCGGCCCCTCCCCCTCGCATCGGTGTTGGTGCCGCCCACATTCGGGAGAAAAGCCAGAGTGGAGTAGTGGGGGTCCTTCTCAAGCTGGAGGGGGTCTCTCTCAATCCCAACCCCAACCGACCAAGTAAGAATCCATGCCTGTGCACTTAGTGCTGTCTGAAACATACTTACTATTGACTGCCTAACTATAATATAGAGGAATTAATAAATAATAATCCATTGATCTTCTAACCACTTATTCTGGTTATGGTTATATGTGCCTGGAGCCTGTCCCAGGCAGCAAAGGGCACTAATCTAGGTATCATATACTCTGAATGGGATGCCAGTCCATCACAGGGCACATATACACACAAACTAATAATAATAATGATGGTATAGGATTTGGCCCATGTATTTGGGGCTCTGAATGGGCTATAAATCCTTACAAACTACATGGGCCATCCTGTAGTAGAGCTCCTATTGCACACAGTCTCTGTCTTCTATCTCCACGATTCTCCAGAGGCTCAGCCGCGGGACTATGGCAAGGAGAACGTGCGCAGGCTAAGGGAGATCCAGAGACGGTGCCGAGAGCTGGAGGCCCAGAGGGAGCACACTCGGCCTACTCCTGTTAAGGCATTCTGGACCTCTTCCAAGTACCAGAACATCCCATCAAAGGTGATGGCTCACATACAGGTAAGGGAAAGCAGATGGTTCGGCAGACGCTATGCAGCATATACAGCAGCACAAAGTCAAGGTCCACTGCCTTGCAGAGTGGGGCCCAGGCAATAGAAGTTGTCGACATGGGAAGTTGGGGGAGGGTTCCCCTGACGATAAAATTCACCGGGGGGTCAATTGTGCAGTCTGGATTCAATTGTGTTTTGGTCCAGATGCAGGTCACCGATTTCAGTAATGACTGAGTAACTACTGTTTGTATACTTTGGATAAAAAGCATGAAGGGAATACAGCAGTAGTTTATAAATGAGCCGTCTCTCTCTTTCTCCCGTTCTGTGTGTAAAAGGATGCTGCCCCCCCCAAGAAGGCCGAATGCCAGAACTTTCTTAAGGCGCACTCCCGTGGCGGAGCTCAGGGGTCGGCGCGCCTGCACCGTGCAGCCTCCTCCCACAGCCTGGTCGCCCCTGACGCTGAGGTGAGACCGTCCGCCCGCCAGCATTGTGCTGGTGAGGCCTGTGCTGTCAGCAGGAGTGACAGCTGTGTGGGGAATAGTCATGCTGAACAGGGAGTTACTGGGCCTGTCCCAGGCAGCTCAGGTCCTGTGGACCACAGGAACGTATAGCAAAGGGTAAAGTGCTGAAACAGGCCAGACTTTGAAGAGGGGAGGGATACCCTGGATGGGATGACATACACACACACACACACACACACACTACATGCAATTCAGAGGCACCAAGCAGCCTAGCTCCATGTTTTGGGTCTGTGGTGAAAAACCCAAAGGAATCCCATGTGACATGGGGACAGAGATGACAAACTGCAGGGGGGGAATCGAGCTCCCCAGCAAAAGAGGCAGCAGTGCTATCCGATGAGCCTCTGCGCCCTTTTCTGTATATTAAGATTCAAGATTGTCACATGCACAATCGTAAAGTACAATGGCAGTGAAATGTTATTGTGGCGCAGCAGCTCTGACATATAAACGTATATAAACAATAAGATAAAAAGTTAATAAAAGATTAATAAAACTGAGAATATGAAGAAAAACGCATTAATATATGTATGAGTTTAATATGAAGTGTGCCAAGTTAGATGCGAAATCCTTCCACAGTATTGATGTTAAGTGCAAATGCAGTATGTGTGACATAATTATCAGAATTTAAGACCATATATCCTGGGTAATGCATATACTGAGTAACCACGATGATTAAGCAGAGTTTAAAGATTGTAAGAGAGAGCTTCTCCTCAGCCTCCCAGTCCTGCTCTTATGGCTACAGAGACATTTGCCTAAATGCAGCCACTAAAAAAGGTCTCTGGCTTGGGTGAACTGTGACTGCAGTTATCTGCTTTGCCCTGGTCCTGCAGGCTTGGCAACGTTGTCCTGGTTCAGCGCGCCATATCGTTATTAAACTTTATTATTATTATTATTATTATTCCATGGGTAATATATCAGGTTAAGATGAATTCATATTAAGTTGTATACTCAGTGATGGAATAGCAGAGCCCCTCCTAGTAAAAGCTGGCATTTTCAGCCTATGCGAGCATCAGCATCACTCTGCCTGCATCCTGTTTGCTCTGCAGATGCGAGTGTGCGGGGGGGCCGTGGACTTTGTGAAGCACAACATGCGAGCGGCGGGAAAGACGGCCCTGCGGCGCTCGCAGTCCCTGCAGTCTCTGACAAAGCCACCCAGCGCCCAGAAGGGGCATGTGCCGAAATAGTGAGTGATGTCGAGCCGCCCACCGGCACCCCCAGAGGAAGTCTGCGTGCCTCCCTCGCTCACTTCCTATCTTGTCCAGTCTGGAGCAGAGGAAGGAGCAGTGGCGGCAAGAGGAGGAAGAGAAGAGAAAGAACAGCCCTGACCCGTCCATCCCTGCGGGACATACCCTGGTGTCTGAGAAGGAGAGACGGGAGACGCTTCTGTCACTGAAGGAAAGTACGTTGCTTTATTTTTAGCTCTTGTTCAGTGCTGACTTGCAGATCTGTAGACCTGTATATGCTTTTGATATTCTTGTACTTTACCGTACTGAACAGCATGCGACCTGCCTGCCAGTTTACATCTGAATGCTTATAGTGTGGTGTTTTACCTTGTGGCACGATTTATGAAGAGCTTATTCATATTCAATTGCACTGGTTCTTAAGGGGCAGCCTGTCACTTCTCTCGCTCTTTTGACAACTGAAAACTTCTGAGGAAGATGTCCAGTTGGACATCCTGTCCCGTGTCCAGCTTTGGCTACTCTTGCACACAGGGCTGAGCCTCTTCTCCCTGTTCCTCCCCAGCCCAGCAGTCCCTGGTGACCGAGCTCCTCTCTCTGCCCGTGCGTGTGGATACCTTGAGCGTTCAGAATCGCCGGGCCCAGCTGGACCGCAGGCTGTCTGAAGTGGAGGAGGCCATCAAGGTCTTCTCCCGGGACAAAGTGTTTGTCAAGATCGACTCTTAACAAGGCCAGCAAGGTGTCTGCGTTGGATAAAGTATTGATCAGTATTCCCAGCGTGGGGAGAGACTGAAAGCCGAGGCGATATTTTCTATCAAGAGTAATACTCTTAGTTTGCCCATTTTTGTACTAAATTGTCAGTAAGTGTTTTGTAGCAAATGTATAGTATTTATCATTCCGTTTCTGTGATAAGACACTTTATAGGTAAGTAGAACATGAGACAATCTGTAAATATTCTGCAAAATACAGAAGATTAATTTGTCATAAAAGTTTTCTATATCTGCAGAGCAACAAAATAGAGTTGCCGTTCTTTTGGTTTGAGAGTAGTGCGCTAAGGTGATTCGGGAATCTTACTGGGATTCATCCTGGACAGCTCCCCAGGGAAATATTCCAGGCACGTCCCCCTGGGCTGAGGATGCACTGGAGGGATTAAACCTCCCAGCTGGCTTGGAATGTCTAGGTATCCCCCAGGACATGCTAAAGTCTGCGGCCACACTAAAAGACCGGATCTGACCTCCTTGGCATGATGCCTCACCCAGGGCAAGGGATGGCAGGAAGAAGAAGAGTTTCCTTTAACTGACCAGGACTAATATAACATTTTGGTATATTAAATAAAGAATATTAGTGTCTGTGTGTTTATAAACTTAAATGTATCAATGAGTTTTGACATTACTTGTCTTGGTTTAAACCTCCACTCTCTGCACTTTGAGCTTACATATCCTTTCCTTGCATTCAAAGTTGTAGTTGAGTGAAATTGGATTTATCACAAATATTTAATGAGTATAAGTATTCTAGAAGAAAATGTATTATGCCATGAATTTAAATGATTAGTTTTAAGTTTGTCAATTTAAGGTATTTTTCTTATACTATATGTGCTTTTCTCATACGAGGATTTGGTTTTGTACTTATTGTCATATTTAATATGGTGTTAATCCCCAACACTCATACTGGAATTCTAATTCAATTTTAACACGAATCATTACAAAATATGCTCCATTTCATATTTTCAGTTTGTTGTTTCAAGAATCCTGACTTTGTTGCATTTAAAAAGGGGGCCGCCATTGTACTTAACTGTACGGAGTTCACGACCCTGTTTAAACCCGGTCTAGCAAGGAATCTATAATAACTGCAGTTCCGCAAGTATATTTTTTTGCTCTCGAAGCTTAGATTTTTATAGTACGATTCACAAGTGAACACATCACTTCTGTGAATGTTGTCCTACGAGAGCGAAGAATACTATATTACCCCAGAAGTAACGTAGATCAGCAGAATTCAGTACTGATCCCTTTGCACCGATATGTCCATGAATACGACTGTTAAAGCGAACAATTGAATCGTCGCTTAAAGTAAAATAAACTTTACATCTGGGCAGTTATTCCCATAGCCCACAGCAGAGGGCAGCACGCTGCTGTTTACTGAGGGTGCACAACCACCGAAGAAGAATAACCGTTTACGCTCCATACGTCGGCACGTAATTTTGCAGCACGCACGGAGATTTTTTGTAAGATTTCATTGTTCGAACGTATCCCAGTACAGGCTTGGGTTTAGTTTTCTAATTTTATTTTCTTACATATTTATCGCAGTTGAATCACCGATCTCAGTATAAAACAACTACACAAAGCGATGAGTAAAAGAAAGGCGCCGCAAGAGAAATTAAACGAAGGAATCACAGACTTTCTTATAGGTACGAAGCGAAGCATTAGCTAGCTAACAGTTAGCTTCTCTATTGTTCGCATGATGGTGTTTGTATTAAATCAAAAAAATTACTTTTAATTCACCGCACTGTATAGCTGTCGATTATGAAATATAAAATTTAATATGTTGTTTAGAAGGACTCAATCAGCCAGTCATTTATTCGAATAATGGTTGCAGCTGTTTGCGACGGCTACTAGGATAGTCTTAAAAATGTACTTCTTAAATCTGAATGTTATCTTTTCTTTAGTCGTAGAAATAACATTCGCCATGCTCTGTGGCTATAGTTATGCACATGAAGTATTAATGGAGACGTGTATCTGTGCACTAAACATTCTCTTCCGCATTTAAAAATTAAAACCCCTTCGTGTGAATTCTGATTGGTTAACAGGGCACAAGTAACAAAGCATTCAGTATTACACTGATGATGTTTTACATACAACAGTTATTCTGTTTTTACATGCCCTTCGCAGTTACATTGATTATAATGTTAAATAAATCCTGAAAGGATTCCTGCTCCCAGTAACTCCAAGTGACTTAATAGCCAATAACAAATAAATGAAATGGGCGCGCCCATGGTACGACCAACATGCTTAATGTCCTGCTTCATAGGACTTATGCTTCATAATTTGTTTTCCCTCTTGATCTCTCTTCAGAATTGGCTAATTATGAGAGAAACGTGAACCGAGCTATTCATAAGTACAATGCATACAGGTGAGCTGTTGTGGCAGGGGACAGTTTTCTTAAAGTTATGAAACCAACAAATAAACCAGGATTATTTTCAAAATTTTTAATGAAATTTGGCATTTTCTTGCACTCCTTTTCCCTTGTGTTACAGGAAAGCTGCTTCTGTCATTGCAAAATACCCAGAGAAGATTAAAAGTGGCACAGAAGCCAAGAAACTGGTATGGTCTCTGTGCTTCTAGAGTGATATAGGAGGACAATTAAAATGCTGTGTCTCTGTCACACCAAGTGTCTAACTCTCAGTAGCTCTTTCTGTTCTCTTTCGATTTCCATATATGTTTTTGTCAATTACCCTTTACATTTTGTCGACACTCTTTCAACAGGATGGAGTGGGAGCAAAAATTGCAGAAAAGATTGACGAGTTTCTAGCCACAGGAAAGCTGAAGAAGTTGGAAAAGGTGAATGACATGGGAGAGCGCGTGTGAGAATCTGCATTTCAAGTTTAACGTCATACGTACTCAAGACAACGCAGTGCAAAATATTGTGCCACTGCTGTGGTTGGGGGTGGGGGTCAGGACAAACAGCAGTGCAATACTGGACAAGATGGATAAAGACATAAAAATAGAATAAAAGAGTGTTGGGGAAGTGTGGGTGTATATGTATAAGAGATGAAATTGTTGTGATACATATAAAAAGTACAACAAGCTGTTAATTTGTTTTTAATATTAATGGCTTTCACAGATTCGAAATGATGATACCAGCAGTTCCATTAACTTCCTTACCAGGGTCACCGGCATTGGGTATGGCTTTTTCTTTTATGTAGTTTAATTTCTTTCTTTCTTTGGGTTTTTTGGGATGTATTTCACTTCCATGTTTGCATGCATGATACATTTTATTCTTTATCTCTACAGCCCGGCTGCTGCTCGCAAGTTTGTGGAAGAGGGTGTTAAGTCGCTTGAGGGTTTGTTATTTTATCATAATATCTTTACACAAAGCTTGAGACTCAAAACCCAGGTGATAAGGGAAGACGAGCTTAACTGTCATTATTCCAAACGTGCTGAAAGAGAGTAACAGGAAATTGAGTTATACAGCTATTCAGTATATGAAATACTGAACTGTTCATATCAAATGTAGCTGGAATATAAATGTATAGAGATTTTTAATCTAGGTTTCATTCTCCTAATTTCAGATCTGAAGAAGATTGAACACAAGCTTAATCATCATCAAAAGATAGGACTTAAGTATGTGGTTTGATTTAATCTGTTCTGGGTGGAGTATCTGTTCAAGAATGTGGATAATTGTTCCTACACATTATGAGTCATAGGTTTCTTGCCTTTGGTTTAATCGAATTGGTAAATTTTAGTAATAAAGAAATAGATGCGTGTAATTAACACATATTTCCTGGTGCTGCAGATACTTTGAGGCCTTTGAGAAGAGAATTCCTCGTGCTGAGATGGGAAAGATGGAGGTGAGTAATACATCAGTGTAATTTTAGAGGGGCTGGAGCTGGAAGATGTCACTGGGCAGGCTAGCTGATGAATGCTATCAAGAAATACAGGCCAAATTAATCTTCGTGACTTTTCATAGCATGCAGTTTCTTTTGATTATACATCAGGATCCTTGACTCAAGGTTTGCCCCTGTGTGTCCTCTCTCTAGGCTCTGATTCTCCAGGAGCTGGAAGTTGTGGACCCAGAGTACATCGGAACCATCTGTGGAAGTTACCGGCGAGGTGGGCCTATGGTTGCCTCTTAAACGTAGTTAATTTGCTTGTCAGCATGTAAACCTCTGTAATTTGCCTGCATGTGTCCACACACTGCCAGGGGCTGAATCCAGTGGTGATATTGACATCTTGCTGACTCATCCAAACTTCACCTCCCAGTCTGAGAAACAGGTAATAGTCACCTGATTATGATATTTGGTAATGGGATGCAAAGACAGAAGTGCAGCTGTAATTAATTCCATTAGGCCATCGCTGGGGGGGCGGGGGGTGCATTTCCCAGTGGGTTTGTGGGGGACTCCAGTCCAGCCCTTTAGTACATTATAATGCTGGGGCAGTTCCTTATGTTCAATGATTACTTGGTTCCCACCTTGTTTCATATTTTTTAAGTAAAGTTCAAGAAATGGACATATTGTGATATGTCACAACTTTGTGTGTTCGTCCGCAGCCCAAACTTCTGCATGCTGTGGTGGACCACCTTGAGTCACTTAGCTTCATCACTGACACCCTGTCAAAAGGAGACACAAAGTTCATGGTCAGTACTGTTGTCAGTTCCCGTCTTTGCTGTTGGAGTTAATCAGAGATGGTAGAATGAGACTTCATGACACACGACAGTGAGCTGTCAGTCACCTGCTGGTC
This sequence comes from Mormyrus iriodes, assembly GCA_011763525.2. Classification (NCBI taxonomy): domain Eukaryota; kingdom Metazoa; phylum Chordata; class Actinopteri; order Osteoglossiformes; family Mormyridae; genus Mormyrus; species Mormyrus iriodes. The sequence goes on from JAAGVU020000040.1 coordinate 34,903,976, forward strand.
TGACTCATTTTGTCATTCTTTTATTGGTCGCCTTTGAATTAAATCAGGAAGTTAATGATACTGGTTATTAATTCTGTCCGTTGTTGACATGAAAACCGCATTCTTTGCACTGCTAGCTTTCTATGTTCTGCTGTATATTTTGGGTCACCGAATTTGTTCCTGACTTTGTTTAGGGGGTTTGTCAGCTGGATCCTGGCGATGGTGAAGAAGAATTCCCACATCGTCGCATTGACATCAGGTAGACTTATCTTCATATTGGCATCTACTGGAAGAAATCATTGTGCTGTTAGTCCCTGTCTGTGGTGAGGATCAAAATGTGATGCATTGTGAAGGTGTTGATAGATAAAAATGCAACATGTCACTCACTATGGCTTCTAAAGGGCCAGAGCACCCCAAAATAAAAAAAAAAAATTATGTTTGATATGCTGTAGGGCTATTTATCCATCTGGATTATTATGGTGAGAGTTGCCTAGTCTTGGAGATATCGGCCATAGAGAAATGTCAGGCTTCTGTCCAATATAATGGGAGAGAATGACATTCTTTCTGTGGTGATTAAAGTGCCAGAAAAATACATCTGGAAAAAAAATCCAACAGCAATGTCTCTTACCAGAAATCATGACCTGCTTACTCAAGATAATCCACAGACTTTGTAGTAAGCAGTTTAATGTAGGAACTATTCTCTTCTTCCGAGCTTCACATACCAACCGTATCACTGCATAGACGTGAGTGCCAGGACATTCCTGCTCCTGGCAACATGACTGGATGTAAACATCAATGGCTGAGCTCTAACGTTAGCTAGCTCAGTGGTGCTAGGTAAGCTGACAGCATTGAACTATAATTGCTATTAACTAAGATAGTATTATCAGGAGCATGAGCTTCCTGGCGCTGTGTGCAGTTTGGTAGAAAGAAAATAGATCCTTCATAGACTTTTCATAGATTTCATAGATGTTTTCACTGTTGGGCCATTGACCAAGGCCCTTAATCCCCAGCTATTAAAATGTATGTGACTTTGGATATAAAAGCATTTGCTAATGACTAACGGTGTTAATGTAAATGTACTCTGAAAAGGGGCAAGTAGATTGTCAACAGAAGCTTAGAAAATATATATCAGTGTCAAATCTGCCCCCTTTTTCCTCTTTATTTTGTTTTCTGTGTGTAATTTCTCTCTCAGGCTGATCCCTAAAGACCAGTACTACTGTGGTGTGCTGTACTTCACGGGCAGTGACATCTTCAACAAGAATATGAGGACTCATGCTTTGGAGAAAGGTTTCACTCTCAATGAGTATACCATCCGGCCAATTGGGGTTACTGGTAGGTTACCAGCGCACATGTTAGTACCTTCATTTGTTTTTTGTGGGGGTTTGAAAATCACAAATCTGTTCTCTTACAGTTAGTACGTTTCCATTTTTTCCCTTTAGATATTTATATACATTTTCCTTATATTCCCTATACTATACATCTACTCTGTGGGATAAAAAGTATATAATATTAATACATTGGTTGGTTAATTTGTTGGTTGTTTGCAAGTGATATTAACACCCAGTCTTACGTCTCAGGTGTAGCAGGAGAACCTCTGCCAGTGGACAGTGAGAAGGATATTTTCGACTACATCCAGTGGAAATACAGAGAACCTAAAGACCGTAGCGAGTGAGAGGCAGTGAGGGTCACATGGAGGCTCCGCAGCTTTAGTTACTGTCATTCTTTCTGGCAAAATCAAACATTTGCAGATGAATAGATCATATGTGTGGTTTGGAGACTTTGTGCCTGTGTGTGTGATTTCATTTTAATTTTGGTCATATTTCTGGGAGACACTGCCTTTCGAGATGGCAGAAAATTTAGAGGGGTTTCTGGAAAAGTTTTTTTACCCTCTTATTTTTAGCTTCAAGAATTTTGAAGGTAATATATTTGGCTTGCTTCATGTGATGTACAACTTCTAATAATGTACAACTTCTGATAATGTCAAAGAGCGCCTTTCTAGATGAATGATAGAATGATTGCATAAACTGTCGACTAAGAATAGAGGGAGAAAGGCTGGCACGTCACTGGTTTTGGAGAAGTGGTAATTTATCTCTAATCATATTACTCCTAAAATCATACTGGTCTGACACAGATGGAAAGTTTCCTCTTGCTGTTGTTTTGGAACATCACACCGAAGCGCAGCGGTGTACATGAGGGCGTTAATTGTGGCCCGGGAGGAGCAGACGTAAGCCAATACTCAGTGTGACTGTTTAGCTGTCCCGTTCAATTGCTCCTTTCGGGGAGCGACGTCCGTGGCGGTGCTCATGTTACAAGTTCTCTGGGACAAGCTAAAGGTGTTCAGACAAAGATCCTCATAGGTTTACACCTCTGTCCTCTTCATGTTTCAGATGGAACTACAGCAACAGCCACAGTTCTGGGTCATTATTGTTAGACATGTATCACTTAAAAGCATGTAGTTGCTACCAGTGCAGTTGCATTATACATGTTCTAAGGATCTGTCAAAATCATGTAGATGGTATTGGTACTTTTTTAGGTAAGATGATTTAATCTTAATTCTCTACATAAATATGCTATTGAGGGCAGTGATGAATGACCTCTGCATTCATTTTGGGCTTGGCACAAGGTTTAAAATTCTTCTCAGTGGGATGCCTCTTGCATGTTTTTCCTTTTAGTTCTAACCTTTTTGTAAATTGTGTTAAGATTGAATATGTCATGATGTCGCAATCAGATAAATGAATCAGGAATATTTGGACAAATGCAGTATTGCACACCTGCTGCTAATTATTACTACTCTCTTATTACTACACTCGTGTCAAAGTGGACAGGTGCTATAAATTAAAGCTTATAGTTCCATACCAATCTGGAACTGAATATCATTCGCTACTGTTGTTGTTATTATTATTATTATTATTATTATTATTATTATTAGGTGAATAATTGTACTGAATATTGACTTGTCAGTTGAGTGTAACGGAAAACAATATTGATTGTATGGTATTTTCATGAGGTAGATAAAGAACCGTAGGTCATAGATATGTTACACACGTTGTCCAAATTATTAGCCGTTGAGATACATGGAAAATGGTTCAATCGATTTGTTTTTGAGAAATAAAAAACATTTATTTCTGTGTCCTTGTTTCAGTCTTTGAGGAAAATGTATACAAAAGCTATAGGAAATGCTAAAAAAACATTTTATCTGTAATGAATGTGTTTTTCTTGGTTTTACTGTCGCCTGATACCCAGTGTATGATCGGGCATACATAAATTTCATCACAGCATTAATTTTTGCAGTGGACCCACTACAACGATTAGCTAGTTAGCCGACGCTAGAGAAATGTCAAGATTAATATCAACATGTCTGAATGTTTTGTAGCCTGACGGTTAATTATGATAGCAAAATTCTAAATGTACACTTCGATACTTCGGAAATTCCCCACCTCCGGCTGAAAGAACGATATGGCCCTTGCTTTACTAGTTAGTAATGCTTTTATACAAATTAATATTTAAAGAAATACTCAAATTCCCTTTGTTCCCCTACAAGACTTTTAACCAGGACAACATGAAGTAAAACCTTTTAAAGACGGAATGACAGCTGCTAGCAGCGTTGTCCTCTAATTACATGTAAAATGTTCTAGAAAATTTCAGAGGACGCAAGTCAGCAACCCAGAATCAAGAAAAGCTGTCGGGTATGTGATGTGCCCAGCGTTTACTATAAACCTTGAAGTGTCAGTATACTTTCAAAAAGTAAATTAAGTCGTAAAATTCATATGATTTAGGTGTAAAAATACTTATTTTAACAATTAAAGGACGCTCAGCGGTGGGCAAAATGAGCTGTTTTAATGAAAAGTAACCATGGATACCAAAACTGGCGTCTTAAACGCAAAGGATCATGGTTTGAAATAAAATGCTGGCATAAAGTCCAGAAACACTCCGAGCGACTAGCCAATTGGATAGTTGTGTGCGCTCTTTTGAGCCAATAGCGCGCTGACAGGGTGGGTCATACATGAAGCATTCTCCAGCCATTTGCCGAGCCGAGCCGAGTCCGTTTCAGCAGCGAAGGGATCGCAGGGCGTGTGATCTGTGAGACGTACCTAGCAGGTAACATTTTCTTGTACTTGCAAAGAAGTTGCATTGCAATATAAAAGAAACGGCTCAGAAAGCGGAATAACATTTTTACATTCTATAAAATTATCGAACTATATTATTAGTAGTGTTTAAATTCTGGTTATTTAGGGAACGTATTAAAAGAACGACCGTGGTAGGTGGGTAACTCGTCACTGATTTTATGTATGTTTTTATTAGGGAGTAATTTCTGTACACTTGCCGTTCAAAACTATAACCAACTTTATGCTTCTGCAAAACTTAATTCGATTAATATTTTAGTTAACGTGCTGTGGCGTTTAAGTTGAGTATCTGTGTAACTTGCTGCGGTCGTGCGGTAAGTAGTGGCCGAAACGCGGCCGGGCGTGTAACGGGCGGATCCGTGCGTCTGCAGTAATCGGGCGCCTTTCCGTGGTGGACGGGGACAGGGCCGGGGACACCCAGGACGGGGACAGGGGCACGTGATACGGGAGATTCAGAGACTTTGGTTTGCCTGAAGTCTTTGGTAAGGAAAGCGGTTTACCTGGAGGAAGCAGAAAACACAGAAATTCGGGGCGGGACTCGGAGCCACAGCCCTGCAGGTGTGAGAAGTAGCTGAAAGTATGTATTTTAGCGGCACTTCAGTTGAAAATTTTGTGGAAGCCGACTTGGTCATTATGCTTTTATGAGGTGAGGTTACAGTAGCGAAAATGTGTTAGAAACCACGCGCGTTTAATATTATATAGCGTTAATTTGTTATTTTCGTGGTCTGTTAAATTTCGTTAAGTTCAGCTTTACATCTGTATGAAATGTTGAATATTTTCTCAATGATTTTGCAAAACGTGCCCTTGGAGCATCCCTCGGAGCGCCTCCAGGGAGCCGCAGGGATGCCCCGCGTCCGGCTCACCAATCTGCTCCATGCGCTTTTTGCAGCGTAACCATGTCCGACAGGAAGGCGGTGATCAAAAACGCGGACATGTCCGAGGAGATGCAGCAGGACGCCGTGGAGTGCGCGACCCAGGCCCTGGAGAAGTACAACATCGAGAAGGACATCGCCGCCTACATCAAGAAGGTAGCGCGCCTCGACATGTCAGTAATCGTATTCATTTATGTGCTATAGCTATGCGCAGATTAAGGGTACCCAGAAAGAGAGAGGGAGAGAACCTCAACAGAGAGGTCACATATTCTAAGGGTTTGTGTGGCCCGGGGCCTGCGTGCCCACGCCCCGAAGCGCTAAAGAACGGAGCATTGTGAACGCAGCTTTAGATTTTTTGAAAATTGCAGATGTATTGTATGTGGGAGGGAAGACTGCACCAAGCCCTTTTGTATGCTGCATTCTCATGAGATTACATGCATGTCAATATCCATACGACTTACAGTGTAGCTGTTATTTACTGTGCATTCATTTCATTGAAATGAATTCCTACATAACTGAGAAATACCCCTCAGGTAAGTAAGATATTTGGTTGGGGGTTAAGATTTAAATAAATCTTTTGTAGTGTATCAAGTGTATAAAGAACTCTGATTTTTTTCCCAACCCAGGAGTTTGATAAGAAGTATAACCCGACCTGGCACTGCATTGTGGGGAGGAATTTCGGCAGTTACGTCACCCACGAGACCAAGCATTTCATCTACTTCTACTTGGGTCAGGTGGCCATTCTGCTGTTCAAGTCTGGTTGAAGTCATAGTTCCGCAGCCAAGCCCTGAAGTTAAACTGACTGGCAAAGACTGACAACAAAAAGCCCTTCTTGGTTACAGGGACCTGCTTTTTTTTCTGTGCTGCTTTACGTGTTAGAAATGGCCATGTAAAGACTTGTATTTATTTTCTATATAGCAGAATGTTGAGTCCTCAAAATAAATTTTTTACTTAAGTTCCATGACTAGTTTATTCAAACTCCACACAACTTCATACTTAGTATGCATTTTTTTTTTGCTACAGCAAATGACTTTCTATACCATCTAGCATAAATATCCACCTGCATTTCTTCCAAGACACACTGAAGCTTACATTGCAAACCAACCTGAGACTCCATGCAAAGGCTTCTATACATGTCAGCCACCCATATGCTTGCCACCAACTGTCACAACACACGATGGGAAATTTTAGGGTGCTCAGCCTAAAAGGGCAATGCCGTCAGGGAATCAAATTTAAAGATCACTGCTAATAATTTAAGACCTTAGTCATGCTTCAGCCAATATTAACCCCACCTTCCACAACTGCAGCAGTGAAAGTTAATAAGCCTGTACACTATGGCAGCCAGTTTGGGGAAACACCCCCAAGAGCAGGGCATGTAACACAGTGAGGAAATTTACATGCTGCATCTGACACACCAAGGTAGAACGTGTGGATAGCAAACCAAACAGAATGGAAAGCCAGAGCCTTACAGGCGTTAGACTAAAATGCTGAGTGATATATTGGGTTACTGCAAAAATGCACACACTGAGTCAGTGGACAGGATGTCATTTATTAGACTTTTTAGAAGACCAGTTTGTGTGGATATACGCCATTCGTGAGGGAGAAAGAGCCGCGCAGGTATCCCTTCAGCTGAGGGACCTTCCTGATGAGGGGCAGCAGCTGGGAATCCACGGCCTTCTGGTCAATCTTACGCTGCTCAGTCACCTGGTATTTCTGTGGGGCGAACAGCAAACATACTAAGTGAAAGAAGCTTGAGGTCAGAGAGCAGGACCTGAATCAAACCCACAGCCTTGCGAATGTGGGCACAGATCCCTAACCTATCCAGCATATAGCCACGCATTCACAGTATACGAGTAATCAACACCCACACGCATGTACACAAACCTGGACCTGAAGTAACACCAACATTTGAATAAGAAAAGCTTTAAAGCAAAGATGACTCATACTAGGAACTTTAAAAAGTACGTGAAACTCATCCTGTTTAAATTTACTATTAAACTGTCAAAAGCATATAAGATGCTCAAGACCCTGATTATCAAGATGTGGTTTGATGTTAAATATATAGTTTTCAATCTGGACATCAAGTAACGTTAAACAAGAGCCATCCGTATGAGTAGCAGGCCAATGTACATCCAATTAGCCAGAAATTAAGAAACTTCATAAATTGTGGAAAGTCAATTGAAAAACATCACTCCCAATTTCAAAGGACTTTAATATTAAATTCAGAAGATTCAAACTGAACAAGTTTAAACTACACCAACACCCCAGAGTGGTTCTCAATGAATGTCCACATACTTTAAACTAGCTCTGCAAATCTAATAGCCTAAACTCCAATTCGTTGAAAATTCAGATCATGCTTTCAACAGCTAAATGTGACAAGTTACAGGTCTGCAGTTAAGAGATGATTTGATTGTGACAAGAATATTTATACACTAGTAGAGGGGTAAAACAAATTAAATTACTACTTTTAACATCCCCTAAAAATTTCCCATTAGTAAAATCTGTCACAAACAGAATACAAAGGATACCCAAAAATGATGCTCAATAAGCCATGCTTAAATTTAACCAAAATCCTTTTCACAATTGTTCAGATGCATGGAATTCCTAGATGACATGAACCATGTGACTGAGCTGGAAATGCAATTCAGAGTTACAATGTAGAAAGAACACTGGGGCCATTACCTCCTTCTCAGTGTCAAAGATCTCACCCTCCTGGTGCCGGGGCCTCCTCAGCTTCTTCTTCTTGAAGTATGAGTCTGTGAGGGTCCTGGGGATCTTCACAGTAGAGATGTCGACTTTGGTGGTGGTGGCAATGACAAACTTCTGGTGTGCTCTGCGAAGAGGCACGCGGTTGATGACCAGGGGCCCTGAGCAAGGACAGATGAAACAGGGTGTCAGCCAGCATTAAGCTCAGGCATCCAGATTGAAGCTGAGGCAAGGGCTGTTCAACATGAAGACACAGCATGGTAATAAAACTAAAAATGTACACGAGATAAGCATAAACACACACACACACACACACACACCCTGGTGCAGATGTTACTATCACTTTGCCCTCAAGTCTGTTCTCAATTCAATGCACATCATTCTAACAAGCTACAAGGTAACATACAAGATAGGATGCCAGCATACTGATGTTTCAACAACATCCAACAGGACTGTTAGTCAACTCTTACCAGTGACAAGGAGAAGACCACTGGACAGCTGCTTCAGGAACACGACACGCTAAAGGGGGGGGGGGGGGGGGGGGGGGGCCCAAAGGATTGGTCAATATTAGATTTTTGAAAGCGCAGGGGTGGTCTAGTTATTTGGAATGAACAGCAAACAGCCTTGATGATATTTAGCGGAAGATGTCAGATTCAGGAGGTGGCAGCCACAGCTCAGGCTGGTGGAAAAGCAGCTAGACATACATTTGGGCTGGTATGATAAGCGCAGCAGCGAAGACGCCTGTCCAGACTCACCTTGCCACGGTGCCGGCCCGTCAGCAGGATGAGGACGGTGCCGGGGGTGATGGAGCTACGCAGCCTCCGCTTGTGCTGGCTGAAGGGCTTCTTGCCGTGACTCAGGAGCTTACGAGGAACGTCTTCTGTGGGGTAGTAGCGAGGCTTTGGGGAGAAGCAGCCATCAGCGAAAACCACATATAAGGGGGACAGCGAACGCTCCCACCCAGAGAGACGCACACTCTCACCATCTTGCGCAGCTTGACCACACGCGTGCCTCCATTCTTGTCCCCCCCAACGGTCTTCGTGACCGTTGTCGCCGGCTTCACCTTCAGCTTCTTTTCAATCTGCAGACATATGCACCAATAAGCAAGAGCTACACACCGCCCCCATTAAGTAAAACCCTTGCACGTTAGGGACCAGAACACAGCAAGAGTTTACATCCTAAGTGGGATGCACTGAGAGTCCCCTCCCAGTTTTAGATTCCTGCCTCGACCATACCTGACCCCTGTCCTACTGGCCCATTAAATAATTTGTACTCACCTTAGTCTCAGGGGCCTTGGTTTTCCTCTTATATAGCGCCTTGCGGGCATACATGACAGAGCGGGAGTAGCGAGACAAACCCCGAGCCAGCACCGGATTGCGGCTCGAGTGCCTCTTCTTGGCCGCCTTCTTCTTCTTCACCACCTTCTTGTCACCCTCTGCCATCTGTGGTCAAGGATACTGTACTAGTTAGGAGTGGACACCTCATCAGCAATGCTACAGCCTTAGCAAAACTTAGCCAAGTCAATATCAATCACCCGTACGACTAACACTAGCAAGCCACTCGAGTCAAGCAACGTTTTATTTAGTGTACTGCGTGTAGCTGAAAGAATTCAGCTAAGGCTAACAACAAAACTTCAATATTTTCACAAAACAAACGTGTAAATACAATGTACCGCCTACTGTACAGCATGCGGAGCAGCTATAATCCTTCAATGGAAACGTCTCCGGTAACAGTATCACAGGCGCTCGCACACAGTACCTAGCTTCTGGCAGCCAAGTCAGCTTTTAAAAGTTTTTACACATATGACGGTAATCAATGGGAGCACATGTCATTCGAGTATTTATAAATTAGCGCGGAAGGCCCGATTCACGCTGCACATCTACAAGGACTCATTATAGCGGGCAGCTCGCTACAGCCACCAGCCCTATAACACTGACACGGAAGAAGCCGAACAAAACTTCTTAGACATAAAATACCGTGAACAACGGAGAGGTTACGATTAACATTAATAGTGACTGTGCTGGAAAACGTACAATTGTTCGAGACTCGTGCATATGTTGGCAGTAAGAAACTAGAGCATTTTGTGCGTGCCTCTCTCTGGTGTTGGGCCTAGGGTTTCAAAATCGTTTATTTAATCAGATGTTTACGCAAAAGAAATGCATAATTTCCACTTTAAACAACATTGACATTGATAAAATATTCATTTATAAACGAGCAGTCAAACAAATAATTTGTTTTTGCGAGGATGGTTAAAGATAATAATTCCCAGAAAGGAACGAGGGAGAACCATTCTTACCTTTACTGAGAAAAAAAGACCGACATACGGGACACTGACGGCTATAAACGAGGTTTGCGTGACGTCAGACGCACACGCATTGCCTGCTGGTTTGTGTCGTTTTAGTTGAATGTCACCAAGAATGCATAGATATATAATAATAATAAAATAACAAGGACGACAATAATCATTTTAATGATAATAATAATGACGATGGTTATTATTATCGTTATTAGTATTTTTAATTTGTACTCACCTAATTGATACTTTATTGATCCCGGTGGGGAAATTCTCTTTATGCCTTCCCCAAATATCTCTGTGAGAGCAAGCTGGCCGCTTGCTCGTTATACTTGGAAATTGAAACTACGTAATGACAAAGTAAAATATGTTTGTCAGGTTCATTATGAACTAAAGTATGGACTGCGTGCAGCTAACTTTTGCAACATGAATAAGAATACAGTGATAGCCAAATAAATAATTCAATGCTAGTCGATACAACATTTAAAAACAAAAATGTGGGTTTTAGGCAGGGCCGAATCTCTTCATTGGCTGTAGGCAAAGCTTTACTGGGGATGTCCCCCTAACAAGAAAAGTGATTATCATTTCACTTCCTCCACAGCACAGGCAGTTCGGGGGCACTAGGCAACTGTCTATTTTGCCTATAGCTAGAACCAGCCATGGGGGAGAGAAATTTTTCCATGGCGTATCTGTTTCTTTCTTTCACATGTGCACCGAGTCCTGCAGCATAAGGGGCTACGTAGCCGCAGGCTAGTCAGAGTGCCCATGCTGACCACCGATGAAAGCGCCTACAATGGGCACACAAACATTGGTACTGGTCTTTAGAGCAATGGAAGAAGGTTGGTCCAATGAATTCTGATTTCTGTTGCGTCACATGGACAGCCAGATACGTGTCAAGCATCTGTGGGATGCGTTGGACTGACAAGTCCAATCCATGGCCAGGCAACCACAGGGTTCCATGCACTGTTGGACATATTCTCGTGATCATCATCATCAAAAGTATCTGCATTTGTGCCACATGGGGTAGACTTCATTCGCATCTTGCATTGATGAATCCTGGCTACCCAACACCCTGTCAGTGGTTCACGGTTTCTCCCTCCTCAGACCGCTCTCAGCAGGCACTCACCACAGTTGACTGTGAGCACCCCACAAGCCTTGCTGTTCGGCTCTGACCGTAATGATTTGACCTTTGTCAGTTTCACAAAGATCTCTCACTTGTGTGTATGTATGTATATATATAAATAAATTGAACACAATAGATAAAATTGAATATAGAAAGATAACTTGTTTGTAATTTGAACTAAAAACAAATTATAGTTACCAAACACACTCGTTAAATCCCAGTTTTATTAAGAAATGATTCCTTACACGAACATACAATGATGCAGTTGCAGGCTTTTCCAGCTTGCTCAGGTATCTGTGAACCATTTCGATACATAACCGAGGCAGTCAGAGTGAGCGTGTTTATCGAGGTCAGCAGAAGAGCATGATCTCATTAGATGATGGGAGAGGAAATTTCCTAGCAGAATTCCTTTCGTTGCAGAAATGAATTAATCAAGACATATGCGATGCAGACACAGAGGGAAAACTGTAGGTGCCTTCAAAAACAACTTAAAATAAGAATGTAAATTAAATATATCAGTCCCTCAGCTAAGTTGCTAGGTGTTTAAGGCACATGTCTGAGTTTTTTTAAACATGTCAATGTGTATGTAGTTAACAAGAAGAGTATGGTGATAAATGGCATTCATTTGTGTAAAGGAACCATCTCGTGGACATAGCAGCAGCCAGCATCCGCATTAGATGGGAACTGTATCTTCATTTGACGTTTTCCAGGATGATAGCGATGCCCTGACCACCGCCGATGCAGGCCGACCCAACACCGTATTTTGCTCCACGCCGCCTGCCAGAAGAATACAGAAAATCCAATTGGCTGCTTTCTAAAATGCCACTTGGAAAATTTAGCATTAATTTGTTTTGTAATAGGTGTGTGCCTTGAAACATTATGCATCCTAACTGGTTTTATTATACTCTGCCAACAGGTAACTGCAAACAACAGTTAATGACTATTTTATGTACCCAAACAAATTGTTTTGGAGAAGTCCAAACATTACATTAGCATAAAATTCTGAATTAATCCCTAATATACAACTCTACCTTGCATAAAGAGAGAAGTACTTTACCAACCAGCCCAAACCATAACTGAAAAGGAAATGTGCGGGTTGTTTTAAACAGGTCTTTGCTTCAGTCACCTAACCCAGCAGAGCAGGCGAGTGGTGATACCCATGAAGGTGTTATTTCGACACTGACGCTACCTGAGCTCGTGGACCAGATGAGCAGTGATGCGTGTGCCAGAGGCCCCAAGAGGGTGGCCCAGGGCAATGGCACCTCCGTTCACATTGCTCTTCTTCGGATCCAGCCCCAGCGACTTGGCCACAGAGAGGTACTGTGGGGCGAAGGCCTCGTTCACCTGGGGGAGAGTGTCCGTTAGACAGTGGATTACGGCACTTGGATCAGAGCTCACGGCAGATCGCCCAACCAAATGCTATGGGTGATAAAGTGAGCAGGAGGTACAGGTACACCTCACTCCAAGGTGTCAGCCCTATGTGGTAATATGATCCCGACTGGATGAGTGGCCCAGATGCATGTAGGATTAATGCTCGTACTGTTAGATTCACACCTCCACAAGATCCATGTCCTTCAGAGAGAGACCCGCTTTTTTCAGGGCTTCAGTGATAGCCGGCACGGGGCCTAAGGAGATATTTCACATAATTTGTTGTGTTGTTTCACATTTTATGTTTCACGTTGCATGAAATTATTGTCAGAAATTCTTCCATAAAAAGCAGAGGCATCTTAGGAGCATGCAATAACAAACTAACGATATTATCATCATCAGAATCATTTCAGTAGTTTAATGGATCATCAACGCATGTTGATCGTTCATCATGTTTTTAGCTGTTGCCGGGACCTCACTGGGAATCTGCCTCAGCCCAGCAGCACCTCTATAAACAGTGCCAATTCTGCAAAGCAGTAATGGCTGAACGCTGAGCTTCGTCACAGTGCCGGACGTTTACCAATTCCCATGATGCTGGGATCACAGCCAGACACATGATAGGCCACGATCCTGGCCAGGGGAGTCAGCTTGTGCTGCCTCAGCGCATCCTCACTGGCTATCACCACGGCAGCAGCCCCATCAGACACGCCCTGTCAACACGTCAGTCAGCCAAACACAGAGAGACCATAGAAAAAACAAATACCACTGTGCCATTGAACATTTGTTTTCGCTTAACAGATTACTGCTATTGCCACGTAACACTTTCTAGAGCAGTGCTTCCCAAGTCCTCGGGGACCTGCAGACAGTCCACATTTCCCAGCAACTAGGAGGGAGCAAAAATGTGGACCGGCTGTGGGTCCCCAAGGACCGGGTTGGGAAACACTGATCTGGGGCATTTATAGAACCAAAAATATGCCCAAATTTGTTATGTCAGCAGCATCATCAAGATTTCATTTTTCTGTGAGGAAATCACTGGCAGCAGCCTGCACACTCACAGAGGCATTGGCGGCCGTCACGGTGCCCCCCTTCTTGAAGACCGTTGGCAACTTGGCCATCTGCTCCAGGGTGGTCTGCGGGCGGGGGTGCTCGTCATGTGTCATGGCCACCTTGCCCTTTTTCGCCTTGACATCAATGGGTGCGATCTCAGCATTGAAGTGGCCGGCTTCGTGAGCTGTGCAAGACAACAAGGACTCTACATTGAGCTCGTCCCGCAGGGTCAACGGAGGGCTTTCAGGCAAACTGGGGGACCAATCCTCTGAACGACACATACTGCTCTGGCTGAAGCATGTCTCTTATTTCTTCCACAGATATGACAAGGCAATTTCCGTGTGAAACAGAAATTCTATGCAATAATTGTTCGATACTCTTCATATTCCAAACAATAACATTGACATTAATGTAACATAATGGAGATCATTCCTTACTTATACAAAATATCAGTGTCATAAAACCTCATGAGACATGAGAACAGGCGTAATACTTGATTTCAGTCTTAGATTTATCTCATCATACCGAATCAGATTCAGGTTCACTGGCCAAGTGTGCTGGCACAGAGAGGGAATCTGACTCCAGACGCCAATGGCTCTCCGGTGTGCTTACATGACAGCTCAACATACACACATACAGGAGATTAATACGCAGTATGCATTTTGTTCAGCAACATACTGTCACTTGGTGTTTGCTGAATTGAAACAGTTCCTGTATGGAGTCATTGGAGAGCCCCGGTCGGTGATGATGAATGAACAAGCAGTGCTCACCTGCCTTCCACCTCTGCTGCGACTGGTAAGCGTACGTGTCACACTCCTCCCGGCTGATCTGGTACTTATCGGCCAGGTTCTCGGCGGTTACGCCCATGGGGGTTTTCACGTGCAGATCGGTAAGCCCTGCCCACAACGTGTCTTCCAGCTGACAGACACAGGGCAATGGTCAACAGCAGCTTACTGAATCTCATTTATCAGGCTCCGGATGCAAAGTTGACACCCCTACCGATCTACCCCAGGAATGGATTTTAAAAAAATGGAAAAATATCAATTTTTCATTCATCTTTATCCTTTGGTGCTCTTCCTGTACTACAAAAAAGGTTTTCAGCTGATCATGTTTTACATTTCTATGATTCTATAACAGCAGGGCTACTGCATCTGTAAGCTTGCCTCAAACAGACTGCAATTCAGTATAATGAGTTATTGTGACATGCAGTATTATTAGGGGAAACATTCCAGCAGGATATTCGTTCACTTCCCCCGAAATGACAGCAACGAAGCTGAGAAATTCCTTATTGTGGTTTCAGACTGTCACGCACCTTAAGGTCCAGGCCGAACTTGGTTCCGAAGCGGATGTTACGTACAGCATACGGGGCTTGACTCATGCTCTCAGACCCACCACACAGGACAACCTCTGACTCCTTCAAGAATATTTCCTAGTGGACAGAAGAGTAGACTGGGGATAAAGTACATTTATGAAGTAACATGCATTTTTCCCCTTCTTGTGCTGCCTTGGTGCAGTACCATAATGAGATCCAGAAAAAAAAAAGCCAATGTAACGTCCTGAAGCACCAAGCAACTGCACAGAACATCTCAACAAGGTTTCCCTGAGCTGAAACCGCAAAGCGCACCAACGTCCTGTCTACCTGAGCACCGTTGATGATGGACTGGAAGCCTGAGCCACAAAGCCGGTTGACGGTGAGAGCCGGGACAGGCACAGGAACACCACACCTCAGGCCCACATGGCGTGCAATATAGGGGGCGTCTGCAGAGCTCTGGGAGAGAGGCGCAGAAACATACAGGGCATAGGCCATAGGTGTAGGGCTTTCAATACAGGGTTAAGAGCAGCTCAGCTAATTACATATAGATGAAATCTACTACAATCTACTAACATTCCACCAGTGAAGTCCTGTCATGTTGATCAGTTACAAAAATGTTATTCAGTATACACCTGGCCAAAACGGTTATCATGCTTTATGACGTGTAGACCAGCTTTCAAAGCGAGGAATACTGGATCACCTCCAGCTGTAATAAAGGTCATCACATGACATGGCTGCTGGGAAGAACATGGTTTAACATAAAATAAACTGCAATATTAAATGTCTGCTGTATAAGATAACTAGCATGACAACCACGTTTACAAGTAAGCGGTAACTTAGCGGAGTGTTGCATAAATCACATAAACAGTGTCAGTTAAACAGCTAAGCACTCCAGAAATTGTCATATAAACAGACAAAATGTATTTATTATTAAACTATTATGAATATAATATTACTATTATTCATTTGAATTTTGTTACAACCACATAATGCATAAAAAAGCATAATGATGGCCAATTACATTCCCCATTACATTGTAACAGAGATTCCAGATGCATCAGTTAGCATACTGAAATCAGCCAGTGGTCATTAAAAATCAAAACACTGGCATCAGTCAGATACAGGCCACTAGTCTAGCCTATATAGCCGATATGCCGCCTCGGTAGATTTTGCTGACTGGGGGGGGGGATTCTAAACAGGTATTTTTACTATGTGGCTACATGCTTGGTCCAAAATGTCAATCCTGGTCTATACTGCCGACTAATATTTAGACTTCAGTCAATATTCACCAGCAGCACCAGAGACAAAGACATAACTACTAAATAATAGAGACCATTGCATTGGATAGTCAGTCATTTTCCATATTGAGGAAGGAGGGATTTCACTGGTTAATTCACTGTGTATAACCTCACTACAGTCGCGCAAGTCCACGCCACTTCTCACTGCCTGCGTTATATGAAGTGGACGCTACACACCAACACATGGGATCTCAAGAAGTAATGTCACCGAGTTTTGGAGCTCAGACGATTAAGAACCTGTTTACTACATGAGTTAAAGATCTTAAGTTCTGGGTTCCATGTCTTTGGCCACTATGTGTCCTGCTGTCCTTTATTGATTGACAAAGCATACATTCAGATAACACAAAGCAGCCCAGCAGCAGAAGCGTGGCAGGCTCTCACCTGCATGACGTTTCCCATAATGACACTGTTGACCAGCTCCGGGGCCAGGTTCCCCGCGGCCAGTGCGGCCCGCGAGGCGTGCTCCGCCAGGTCGGTGGCACTGTGATCTTTCAGGAGCCCCCCATACGTGCCGAAGGGAGTGCGCTTGGCAGACACAATGAACACACCTGAACAGTTTCAAAACCCAAATATTCAGTTATTACGGTTCTGCAAATTTTCTGTTGCACCAGTGAAAAGAGTTCTTCAGTAACCTTCTGAAACAAGATATTCACAACCATGACAAATATGCATGACTGATCGTTTCTAACGTGCTATTGGTTTAACATATGCCGGTTTAACAACATCTCTATCAGATTTCGGATAAACTACTGTATTTTCAAGCTTATGTTCGTTTCCACGCTATAATGTTCAAAATATCCAGAGCAATATCACAGCGACTAGTTAAGTGCTAGCAAACTGATTACATTAATCTCCGCCTCTCATTAATGTCACCTTATTACCAACATTCCTGAGTGATACTTTAAACAGCAATGACTTGCTTACTAAAAGCAATATACTAATTATACTGGTTTATTGTGCTACCCCAAGCACACTCGATTGCACGACCAAATAACAGCCTTTCATTTAGTCAGTAAATCATTTGTGAAAAAAGTAAAACATACTTTTATCTGAATATTAATCGATCACTAGTGATTCACGCCATACTAGTTCAGAATAACATCGCACCAACAAAGATTAATAGGTGCATTGTAATAGATACAATAACGGCAGGTTTTAAGCCAGAACGCTGAAGTGTTTTACCTCTAATGAGCGACATGCTGCTGGTTCCAGCGTTAACTGCCGAAGGTCAGTGTCCGCGAGCCGCCGCCGCATCTAACAAACTGCCAATAGCGACCTTTCGCCTAGATACGAAAACCAAACTCCACATTGGTAATCTAACATTCACTTAATACGACAATTTAACGAGTTCGAAGTTCGAAAAGGTGGGTCATCTATATCTTCCTTGTTAAGCCGAAACCTCGAAGTGAATTTTATGTGGTAACTTAATGGAATACTAATCTGGTTGATTTTTGGGCCAGCTCCGTGGGACAACGTAAAGTGCTGCCGCGTTTTATACGATTAATATACCACGGCAGTGTGAGCGCCGTACTGAAGCGTCGTACCGAATGTGATCTCTTATTTTCCTTATATGATGAGGCATTTATTATACAGTGCCGAAATGATTATAAAAATAAGGTGACCGGGAAGCGCTTCAGTATATTTTATTTAAGAGGTTAAACCAGAATTTTGTAAATGTGTATCTAGTAAGGGATTTACCGACTAGCTAATCCCATTCATTAGTTGGCACTACTTCAGATAGGATGTTTTCTTTTTTAGACCGCTAGCTAATAATCTAAGAATTTTTTAATAGTGCCTTGGTCATACTAGTGTACTACCTAGGCAGTTGTTATCGTACGTTAGTTTTATCAATTTAATCTTAATTACAATGTGGTCGATGATGAAATCGCCACTGCGCTGTATCTGAAATACACTCTGATGTCGCAGCTGTGGCTCACTTCCCTGAGACCACGGCCAAAGTGTAACAGTCGGGGCTAAATACATTTAAGACGCCAAAACCAACTGTGAAAACTTCGCAGTATTTATTAATATAACCGTGTGAGAAAGCACCTTATAAAAACCCGATCGCCGTGACGTTGGATTTTAGTTTGCAATAGACGCTATATAGAAGGCCCCTCCTGACAAAAGTCGACTTTAAAATTATATTTGCTGGCAGAAATGTGACCAGCGAAGGGGTCAAAGCTCTGTGACTTGGTCTTCGAGAAAGAGTAACTGTGTGTGTGTCTATATAGCTGTATCTGTATATATGACTATGTGTGTGTGTGTGTATATATATATATACTGTATATACAAACACACACACACACACACACATTATGTATATGTGTACATCAGCTCAGCTTATGTAAAAGGGAAAAAGTCACCCCAGGTTCTCTTGCTGACCTCTGCTTGGATAAATTACAGGAAACTTTACTACGATAACAGTTCATAGTACTGCAACATTGCTACTGACTATAATGGAATTTGTGTGAAAATGAAGAATTTTCACCTAAATCTATGGCTGCCTATTATATTTCAAATATAGTATGACATACCTTAGTTGATAGTTATTTGATTCTAATTGAATTTAAAATCGCAAAGAAATAATAAAAAAAAATTATCTGTAGGCCTTAAGTAAAATTTGCTGCCTCCGGAATCTGGTGGTCAAGCGCTCTGCTTATCTTTGACTAATTTTGTTGTCTTGTGTTTTTCAATTCCAGCAAGCAAAAACAATGCAATTCCTTAAAAAATGAGAATAACCGGAAAAATGCCTGATACGTAATCCCTGAGTTATTTTTGGGGTTGAAGTTACCCCAGTCCATTTTCAAAAGGAGGATAAATAATATCGAATCTAGAATTTAGAACGGAAGAAGTAAAATATACAAGGATTAAGAGCCAAATAGTGTTTCCATGGCTGGTTTTGGTTTCCTTTCTAATTTTTGGTGTGCAGGCTATTTCTGTAATCAGCATTGGAAAATCCAACTTAAAGATTTTTACATCACATAAGGTTTTTGAGCCAATTTAGTGAAAATGTTTTTAAAAACACGGGTATTTCACATAACCCTACTCAACCAAGATTTTTTTTTCCCCACAATTAAAGGGTGTCATTTTAGTACTTTTAAATGCTGATTTAAGAAATAAACTATAGATGAGTGTAAGAGTGTTTCAGTGATGTCATTTTCAGGCTATAGTTATAGCATATAATTCCTTATTAAGAATGTATGGGCACATTTAAGAGTAATTTAGGAAAAATTTTATCTCTATTTCTGAACATTTTTAGGACTTTACTGTAAGTGTTTTAGCAGAGTCTATAGGCTGTAACATGTTTAGACATACTGAGACAGGGTTCTGATCTCTCACTGATATAGAAAAATGACATCAAGGCAAGTGGAGTCCCAGTATGCTGGCTGACCTCTGCTGGACCCTTAAGAGGGAGGCCAAGTACAGCAGAAAATCATACATTTATACCTTTAAGAGGAGTCATAACCACCATACACACATATTGTAAATACGCATGTAGTGTAAGGTTTGTGTGTTTAGTCTTGCATGATGGCTAAATTCTGATTAGATATTTGAATTCAGCACAAACAATACTGTAAGATCCACCTATTTTCATTTGTATAACAAAGTAAAAATTTGTTGACCAGTATAATCAGTTTTGCCATTTTGAACGTCATTTAATTTTTTTTAATCTTTTGAATTGATCTGTTAAAGTCAGAAAAACACTTAAACTAGTCTCAAATTACTGTCATTCTAAATGGCAGGAATGAAAAAGTTTTGATGATTGTGTTTATTGGTCATAGCTGTAAATACACAATTTGCATCATTCATGACTCAAAAGTTTAAACCCTGCACCAAAATATATACAAACACTCAAATGTATTTATAGTGAGAAATCACATTTTATGACTTTTTCTGCTCTATAAAAACTGGAAAACAACCACATCTTTAGGTGACCAAAGAGAGGATTTAGTCCAGTGGATTTAGAATATATGAAAAATAAAACTGAAAGAGTTTTGTCATTAAAAACACAGAAGGTAAAGCAGTACATCATGTCATTTACAAATAATCTATTCCTGGGTGCTTAAAGCAGGAGGATCTTAACATTGTGTTCATTACTGAATTCAACATTAAGAATCATCTGAACAGATCCCACCTTCAGTCAAACTTGTAAACTTAAATGTTTCAAAGACTTTTGCGAGTATTGCAAAGAAATCGGCTATGCAAAGGATTACGAGTTAAGAGAAATTTGGTCTTTTCATACAGTAACGAAAAAAAAAAAAACATTCATTTAAATTAGCCTACACCTACACACATTTGTCAACCTCAAATGATGTGCCCTTTTCAATGAGTTGCTTCTATGTTTGCTATTGGTACTACTATAAACAGCTGAGTTTCACCTGAATGTCAATAACCACAGGGCATGCTGGGAAACCTCTTATGGAATGGCAGTCTAGTAGCAGCAAAACCTTAATTAGCAATAGAGTTTCATTTAAGTGATCATTTAGCAAATTGTCCGTAGGGAAATCTGAGTAATAAGTCATATTTCTATGGGTAAAAATATATAATGGGGACTTATTCCCTCCAATCATGTTCAGCCCACCCCCACCACACCTTTGCAATACATGAACACAAAATATACTCATGGCTAACACATCTGAATGACCCTTATCTGACATCTCTTAATACTCAACAATTTGTTCTTATGCTTCACTGTAAGGACACAGTAACAGCCAGCCGAAGCCTATTACTGAACTGCTTTTGGCTGCTTCTATGAGCTAATATTCGGTTTCATAATTACCTTTTCAAGCAGAATATTTGCTCTAAAACCTACATTTCTTTACAGGATTCTTCTGGTGGAGAGAATGCCGCTTTATTAGCATGATATGGGTCTGTTCACTACAAAAGCTTCAGGGATCATAGTGTATCTGCTGGGATAATTCTTCAAAGGCATGTTAAGAGAAGCAAGGAACATTAAAATAGAAATGGAAAAAACTGTGGAGAGATTCCCTTTTTAAGGAATTATTTTAAAATAGTATGGAAAGGTGTAACATATATAGTAATATACAAAGACCATATAAAAACATTCATGGTAACATACTTTGGAATTATTTGTACACAGAACTATTTGTTTATGGGAGATCTTAATCAAAACATTCAACTTATATTATAATTTATGAATTCATTATTTTTGCTTTTAAATGACTTGTAAATTTCTGACTAAAAATAAATAAGGAAAAAATGCCTGACTGGCCCAAGAGTGGGAGGGAACAAAAATGATCTGATGTAGTTTTTATAGGACTGGAATAACAACAGATAACAGAAGCTTGAGGATACAATGTTACATCAACAAGGAAGGACGAGGAGAGAATTCAAGTGCTTTATGTGTTTGAATCACTGGCTCAGCAGAGATCAAAGAACCATATTGACAACGTAATATTTACAGTGATAGAAAACTACTGCCTTGCACAAGACAAAATGGTTTAGCCCATGTAATCAAGTTCTTTTTTGTCTTTTATTCTTTTAATATATATTAATCACTTCAACATGAAAGGCAGATGACTGCATTTGATATCTTCTCCTTCCACCATCAGCTCAGCAAGCTAACATTAAGATAATGAGTTGCTCTGAGAATCTGTACATCTCACATGATGTATAATCTGCTGTCCTGGGAGTGTGATTCACTACCTTGCAATACTGGACTACAGTTTCCCATGATCCTTCGGAATCTGAAATGTGGCATGCTCATGGAAACAGATCCCCGTTTTGGTTACTGCCTCTTGTTTGGTGATTGTCTCAGAAACAGTGAAACCAGGCTGCTCTTTGTCATTGAAATAGAAGCAGGAGGGCTATCCAGGTCCATGTCAGAAAAGGGCTTTCGAGCCCTGGTTCTCAAACTCTGACCAGGCATCGTTCAGCTCCATGAAAATCATTTTGGCATACTGTTCATAGGGTTGTCCTGCCGCCTTCAAGAAACAGCAAAAATGTACAAATATATTACAGAGCTTCATTTGAGAATCGAAAATTGGGAATATATGCAATACAGATTTTAGTGTGAAAAAGTGTGACAGAGAACATAAAACACGGTGAATATAACTAGATTAGCAGTTCACCCCTCTAGCATAGTTTTAGCCGTGACTGTAGGAGGGCCAATGATTTCGCAGATTTTCTACTTCTACCTTTATCAAAAAACAGCACCAGCCATGAGACACTTGGCAATTAGCAGACAGCAACTCATGCAAACTAAAATATGCACAAGACAGCGATTCCAGAAGTAAGATCTGAGGACCTATGCTCAGGAAGTACAGATATTTATTATTACAAAAAGCCATAGCTACCTTGTCAGGATGGACCACAAGTGCGGCCTTCCTGTAGAACTTCTTTACTTGGTCTGGGGTGACAAGGTCAGCCATGCTCACAGGCTTCCATCGAGTCTCACCCTCCCAGAGGACAGTGTGGAGTGTTGATATCAGAGCCCGGATGTTCCGTTCCTTCCCTTCGATCCAATCCAAGATCTATAGGAACAATTAAAAATGAAATATGCTATTAAATGTTTTTCTTCGGGGAAAACGCCAAATGGCGTTAGGCAGGTTTGGCCTTAGACAGCTGCGCTGAAGTGGGCCTGGAAATGAATTTAGACTCAATGAACATTACTGTCAGCAGGATGCCCCTATCCCACCACACTATTTTACAAAATGTCAAGTTTCACTGCAAAACCACAACTAGGAAATGTACAAATATTCAGGTCTGCAGAGAATGAACACTGCAGGGTTCAACATATTGCCCACTGCAACCCTTTGGATAAAAATGAGAGCAATATTAGCAAAGCCAGGTATATAGATTAGTCATGCTATTATGTCATTTGCATTCCCCCAGAATTCAAATCAGTGACCTGGAGTTTCTGAGGGTCCATATCCTTTGAAAGCTCTTGCTTCCGCATCTCAGCAATGGTCCTCGGACCCTTCTTGTCTGGTCTGGAGGCAAATCCCTGGTTTGACAGAAGGTCCTCAAAGTCATCTTCCTTCACTACAGGCTTTGGACCTGCCGATAAACATAAAGGAAATCCATTAAATAAGGTAGTTTTGTTTTGTGGTGAGCAAACATTTGCCTTTGAGGATCAGAGAGCAGGATCAGACAGAGTCCTTGGAGCATTCAGTGTTAAAGGCCTCACTCAAGGGCCCAATGGTGACATCACTCTACCAGCCACAGCATTTCAATCAGTGACCTTCCAATCAGAGGCACAGCATATACACCGGCAGAGCCACACGCCGCCCCACACACCATGTATCCTGCCGAAACTCTGCTATAGGTTTGGCAGAAGATGAGTTTACGTCATCAAAGCTGCCTATTCAGGTCATCTGTCTCCTTACCAAAGCCGGGGCCCCTGAGGCCCCTGTCCTCACGGCCCCCGATCACGCTGAAGCTCAGGTTGTAGTTGGGCTTGGCGGGCTGTGGTTTCAAGGGAGCGCTCTGTGGAGCCCAGGGTTTCCCGGGACCAGGGGGGGCAGGCCGGCTCGGCTGCCACTGGGTTCCGCTTTTTGCTGATGGGGCAGGTTTGGTGTTGAAACTGGGACCTGAAAAACCAGCAGAAGAAGCAGCAGCTAGAAACCAATGGGAAAACAAGGTAGGTTTAAAAAGGAACTCATTATTTTACATTCTATAAACATACTATGTAGTCTACATATGACTATAATTTGACTGCCTGCCCTCCTCTGAAATACTGATTTATACAGTCTGGTAAATTATATCTAATTCTTCAAATATTGTTTTGCAATATGCACCACATATTTAATAAAACATGCTATAATCAGGCCAATAGCAAAATACCATAGCCCACCTCAATCTGCTATAGACTTTGGTCTGGTTGAAAAATGAGAATGTGACTCACCAGGCAGGGTGGAGCCCAGGCTGCCCAAACCAGCAAAGGGGTCAAAGCTCTGTGACTTGGTTTTCGAGAAAGAGGAAATTCCAGGGGCTTGAAGACCGATAAAATATTTGTTACCTTATATGAACTCAGATGCAGGTTATACAAAGACTACTTGTCCAACCTTCCATGCACATACACGTCATACATGCACCTTCCCGTACTACTTCCACCGATTAGCACTGGCCCAGGGAGAAGCCTGTACCTTGGAACTGGGGCTTGCTGGACGGGCCTGACTTGGCCCCAGTGCTGGTGCTGCTCCCAGTCCCGCTAGAGCCCCAGCTGTCCCAGCCCCCCAGCAGATCGGGCTGGCTGGCCGATGAGGTCATCTTAGTTGGCTCATTCGTGAGCTTATCTGTGCAGGAACAGCGAGAATCAACGTCATGCCAACAGTCTCACACAGGGCACTCCACCTGGATTTAACACTCATTGCTTACATCCAGCGTGATACAGCACACAAGAAAGAAGTTCTAGCCCCAGTATCTGGTTAGAATCTAGATTTTAAAACAGAAATGAATTAAACTAAAACCAACAGTTCACATGATTTTGTTTAATGATGAGCTAATGTGTCTTTGATTTACAGTAATTTTCAAAGATCCAAAATTTCAAAAGAATAAAGCCCACCGTCCCCTAGCTTCTGATAATCCACACCAGTGTTTACCACCACTCAACCCACACGCCCCCTGTTGGCCACAAACAGTCAGTACACGAAATACTGAATAAACACGGTCTTCATTTAGGAGATGCTGAAGCAGCGTGTTCTGCTAGCTAGCTATGATCTTCTACCCGTTAACTATCTCATTTTTGAAACATCTGAGCGGGGCAAGGGACCCCGATGTGACTTTTTGAGGGGGTGTCCAGAAACAACAAATTTGCCTTAGCTGATAATATCATCATCAGGACTATTTAAAAAGGGATTCCTGTTATACACTACAAGTTGGTTTAAATTATAAATAGTAAGCAAGGATCATCAGACGCTTGTACAGCCTTCCAGAAGAGCAGGAGGCAGGAGCGGTCGTGTGCGGGAATGAGGATTGAGGAAGGGCACGTACTGAGGTTGAAGAAGTCCGAGACGGAGCTGGGCGGTGGTGCCGGGGTGCTGGCTGGGACGTTCAGGGCAGCATCTTCTGCACTCAGGAGGTCCCCGAACAAGTCCGGTTCGGAGTGCAGGGGCGGCCCCATGCCGAATGGGTCGAACAAGTCATTGGCTGGATGGGGGGTGGGACAAAGTGACATCCAAGGTTTCATTCCTGCTCCATAAAGGGAATCTGGTGACCTTCAGTCAGACTATGGACTTCACAATCTGTTTTTTGCAAGTTTTGTGACATTAGAGAGTGTAATGCATAGAAGTTCAGTAAATCCATAAATGCTGGACCAGTGACACCTAGATTTGTGATGTGCTTGCAGTCTTCAGCCTACATTTTCTGCCTCTATATCTTTATACGTTAGCTAGATAACTAGCCAAGTTTCAATTTGAAATTCTGGTCAAGATGATTACAATAATGACCGAAAGAATGAGATCGCGGATACAAGTGGCCGAAATGAGCTTCCTCCGCAGGGTGGCTGGGCTCAGCCTTAGAGATAGGGTAAGGAGCTCGGACATTCGGGAGGGGCTCAAAGTAGAACTGCTGCTCCTCTGCATCGAAAGGAGTCAGTTGAGGTGGCTCAGGCATTTATCCAGGATGCCTCCTGGACGCCTCCCTGGGGAGGTGTTCCGAGCATGTCCAACCAGGAGGATGCCCCGCTGGAGGACACGCTGGAGGGATTATATGGAGGTATAATCTTGAGGAGGTGGCCAATGAGAGGGAGGTTTGGGCATCCCTGCTTAGATTGCGGTATAAAACCGGATTATGAAACCGGATAAGCGGTAGATGATGGATGGATGGATGGATGGATGATTACAATAAATTATGCTTCTTTCTAGCTGCCATTCTGACATTTCTTAAAATTTTTGAATTTTTGCAGTTGTTTACCAGTGTTCTTTTAACCATATATTGATGCTGTAGCATGGGATGAATGATGCAGTAACTAATCATTTAGGCTAGCTCTGGGACCATTGTTTTTTATATTATATACTCATTGGCCATGCTCAGGGGCACTGCTAGAGATTTTGGGCGTCATGAACGCAAAACCCCGAACCCAAACCAATTCAATGTTCCAATTTTTTCCTGGAACACCCCCCCCCCCTTAGAGCACCCCTGGCCACATTATTAGGTACCCCTAGCTAGTTGGAGGCAGGAGTCACTTTTACCTCCATAACTGCTTCAGTGGTAGATGAATCATGTTCAGAGAAGCCTTTCTACACACCACTGTTGTACAGGGCTGTACCTGTGTTGTTCTTGTGGTCTTCCCACTAGCTTTAAGGAGTCCATTCTCCTCTGACCTCATTAAGAAGGAGTTTTGTTCATCACTTCATTGTCTAACTTCTAGCCACTGTAGCTTGTGAAGGGGGGGGGACTCTTTCTGAGATGATGGAACCATCACATCTGGCACCAGCAATCACGCTACATGTGAAATGGCTTAGGTCACACAGCTTAGCTGCTCTAACACACACGGTGGCTGAGCTTCTCCGCCCTCTCTGTGATGTGTATGTGGCTACAGCCACACGCTTGGTCATTTGCAGGAGCAGGCTGTTTGCATTAAGGAGCCTAATAAAGCAGACCTTGTGTGTATGTCTCCATATAACCGGCAGTGACCTGTACATTTCTTCTGAATTAATAACCAATACATATACTCTGGTTAATCTCTAGCCTCATTCCTGCTTAGACTGATAGTGGAATATGCTGCAATATTACTTACTTAAGTGAATACAGGTCACTTAAATGTGACTGCAGACTGAACAGAAGAAGTGATGGATGGGCTCTGACTGCTGCAGATACTTACATTTGGAAGCTGTGGGGGCTGCTCCAGCTGCAGGGGGGGGTTGGACGCTCCCAGAGGGGCTGCTAAAAAACAGATCTTCCTCCACACCTCCTCCGATGAGGTCGGCGGTACCGCCGGCATCAAGGCGGGCAGCTGGGGCGAAGAGGTCGTTGAGGAGGTCGCTGTTGCTCGAGGAGGTCTTCATACCTCCGGGGGCAGGAGGGGCCACCGCTGGAGCCGGGGGATCTGAGTTCAAGCCCAGCAGGTCCACGCTGTCGTTGTGGCTCAACTCGGGGGGCTGGCTCGCCGGCTCGACCGTGAAGAGCGGCTCACTGGGCTCCCGGGAGAAGGGCTGGCTGTCCTCACTTAGGTCATTGCTGCACGGACCCGGGTACGAGCACGGCTCCTCCTCCGAGGGGTCACTCAGTTCGTGGTCTTCCGCTGGGCTGTCCGGGTTTTCCCGATGCCCAATCCCATCTGCAGTGGGAAGCGGTGAGGAATTTTGGAGTTTGAAGGGGGGGGGGGGGTACAGGAATCAAGCAAATCAGAGAGTACGGGGGGGGGGGACAGAAGTGCTGAGACAGAAGCCTGCGCAGCTCAGCAGGAAAAACAGCAGATGTGACCATGCATGTGCAACTTATTTATAGGCTTCCTGGGCAAATCTGAGGTGGGAGACTGTCAAAAGTGCCCAGTAAAAACCAGCAGAACAACAGTAATGTAACAAATCAATCTGAATGATTTTTACCCTCAATGACAAAGAAAATGCAGCAAAAACTGTGAATGCTGATCCTCACATTGATCTGATAAGCTATTAACATGGAGGTATGCTGCTTTTAATGGGCAGCCTTTCACACAGCTGCTTAGTTATTGCTGTGGGAGTTAGTGTTCAGCAGCCGGACAGCCCATAATCAGCGCTGGAATGGCCACTCACCATCCCAGTCCAACGTCTGGAAGAAGTTGTTGGCATTGGTGTCGGTGCTCTGTGGGGATTCCGGCTCTGTGGTGGAGCCTTCGGCCGTTTGATCCGACTGGGGTGACTCGGCATCATAGAAGGCTGTGGATCCGGGCTGACGAGGCAGCTCTGGTTTGCCTGGGGGGTACACTTATGGCTATCAGTTGACTGGGTCCCACTATGCCAATTTTTACCACAGGTCACAGATTACTGCAGACGTATTTCCTGTAAGTCCAGCTGCATTAGGAGGGGTGTTGCCATTTGTTTAGGTGTTTTAGTGAGCAGAGTGGGCTTCATCTGATCAAGGTCAGTAATGTGAACAGCTCGGTGCTCTTGGGTGTTTTCCAGTAAATGTTTAACATGTGTGGCCATTCTTATCTTTCCAGACTGGGGTCACTATTTTGACCGATTATAGCACTAAAGAAATAAGTTGACACCACCTCAAGCAATGCAGCTATTTAATCTGTCGCAGCTCACCAAACTTGGCAAGGATCTCCTGTTGCTCTTCCCGGCTGGAAAAGAGGATCTTGGGATTAAGGCCCTTGGTGGCAAAGTTCTCCCAGGGTGGTGTCCTGTGGCTTGGCCGATCTCTTGGCTCCACCTCCACCTCCAGGTTGACCTGGAAGAGATCTGGATACTTCTCCTGGATGTCACAAGCGTCCAAGTCATACCTGTTATGAAATGGACAATGAAAGGAAAAAAAAAAAAATCACTCCCCAGTTAGTACCAAGAGTCAAAGCTCATTATGTTGAAAGCATAGAAATTGTTAAAACATTAATATTTATTTAGTTAATTTTAACAAATGTCACATTAACTCTTCTGGAGTTCCAGATAAAAGTCACAAGCATATTTTAGTTTATCAGATAATGATTTTGAAACTTAACATTCTGTGTGTGTCAATATCAGCAGCTTCAGGTTAGGAGACTAACCTGCACTACCGAGTCCGAATGGTAAAAACGATGTGTGTGAAGTGAGATGATATTCTGAGGGGCATTTGCAGAATGCATTATGCTGTATATTTATAAGAGCTCATTATATTACGTTGTTACCATGACTCACAATCAATATGTGGACTGACTTGATTGCCTTTGTTAATAAGGAGTAATGTTGCCTATTTGGAAAATCATATGTATGAATTAAGCTGCGTGAAAGAATAATATAACACACTGCTATTTTTAAGAGCTGCACTGCTGACAAGGCACATGAACAGTAGCGATACACACTTGGCAAATTTGACAGTAGTTGCATTTCTGGGCACAAAACCTGTGTGGAACTGGATCTGGAACATTTTCATGGAGGCCATCTGCAGGAAGACACAAAAATTGCAAATGAGGGCTTTTACCAGGTAAAATCAGGTAACATGCTTATTTATAAACTAGAGCAGTGTGTCCCAATCCAGTCCTCAGGGGTCAAAGACAGTCCACTTTTTTGTTCCCTCCCAGCTGAGCAAAAACGTGGACTGTCCGCCAGGGAGCTGGGAGGAAGCAAAAACGTGGACTGTCCGCTGGGAGATTTGATATGTATTGCAATTTTTAAACAGTTTGCTGAAAAGCATTTCAGATCTACATGTAAAGTAAAGACAAGGGCTGTAACAGTACACTTGTGCCTTTCATTTTCAGCTTGGAATGCTCAATGAAAGGAATTAATACATTTGCTGACACGGGTGAAACCTAAATTGTGGCTTTGAGTTGGTTACAGCTATTGCTAAAGAGCTCAAAGACCCTCCCACATCACTTAAATCAGAAGCTTGGAAACATTTTGGTTTCCCAATAAATTATGCCAACACCAGAGAACAGTTAAAAGCTAAAACTAAAAATGTCTGTCAGCTCCGTTATATTGAATTCAGATATTTTTCTAGAAACACAACCAACATGCTAACTCATTTTAGAGGACATCATCCGAGGGTGCGCTTTTACTAGGAAATTCAGACCACGCTTAAAAGAAAAAGTAAAAAAAAACAAAAACTAATGCCAAGTTCACACGACACTATTTTAGCCCCAATTTTCTGCTTGCTGAAGGTTTTTGGCTATCGCTAACAAAAGCCCCAGATCAGAAGCACACTGGTGTCTGCTTGGCGCTTGCAGATCAAATCTCAAATCATTATTAGTTCAAATATGCGACCGGAGAGTCTCGCTGGCGCATCACAGACGTCTGTCAGCTATCTAGCAGGCTTTCTGGACAGCAACTCCAAATCCTGTAGCATGAAAAGTGTTGCAACTGGAAACGGGTGCGGCGATGAGCTACAGGCAATGAGAGCGCAAGACCCAGGGTGAGGTGAAACCCGAGGGAGGGGTATACAAAGGTGCAAATAGTTCAGTATGTTTAGAAACTTTTTTTTTTAGTGTTCAGGGAAGAAGCATAGAGAATATCAATGAAATGTTACATTTCAGACACTTGCGGGTCGTTGTGGCTTTAAAATGAGGTGGTGCAGGAAAGTCTCTGCACATGCTTATCATTCACAACAGCACTGTGCCAAAGTCACGCATGTCAGCCCCTTAACAGAATCGGGCTGTGTGCAATTGTGAAAATATATTAGCAGCATCAAATGTGAACAACAATTTCAGTAACCCATGTTCAAATTGAGGTTTAGAAATCGATTTAACTCTCACGGAGATATTAAAATTCGCCACCTTGAAGAATTGTAATTTTTAACAGAATCTATCCTCCCCCCACCCCTAGTAAATAGCTATGGTTACAACCATGGGAATATATTTAATAATATGAGGATTAAAGACATTAAAGGGCCAGGAGGAGACTCTCCCTTTAAACAGCATCATGA
This sequence comes from Mormyrus iriodes, assembly GCA_011763525.2. Lineage (NCBI taxonomy): Eukaryota > Metazoa > Chordata > Actinopteri > Osteoglossiformes > Mormyridae > Mormyrus > Mormyrus iriodes. Next base: position 34,934,594 of record JAAGVU020000040.1, read on the forward strand.
CAAAGGGGTGGCGTTTTACAAGGTTTGACAGAAAGCCAATAACACTATTCCCAATATTGCTGGATCTCAAAATGGGAACAAAAGGACTGTCCAGAGATCTTCCACCCAAATGAGGACGATCAAAGACGACGTCAGCTGATTCAGCCTCACCTTGGCCTGCAGCCGGCCTCCCAGGGTGGAGCGGGCATGGTAGATGACAACGAGCACATCCCCCTGCACTGTGACCCCAAGAGGGATCTCCGCCCGTCCATCCTCAATTTTAAAGTCCCTGTAAAGAGAACGCGTCCCTTTTATAAACACCATGGTCATCTCCATATGTGGTAAGAGGTTCACCACTGACACTGGTCATTTGAATATAAACACAGATGCACATCAACACTGACATCCTTGGGATGGATAAACTAAACAGAACAGTGCAGGGTCTTCATCACGGGGTCACATCAGACACTAGGTGGTTAATGTCATACATGCGTCATCACACTTCACAACCACCCCAAAGTTGTGGGCTTAAGCTAATAATTCTCCTTGTGACACACTCCTAAAAGGTCTTCTGGATTTCCATTCTAAGCAAAATGTGGACACTCAAGGTCACAACCAAGGTCAAAAAAGAGCAGGCAGTCAAAGAAATGTCATCTTCCTTACAGCTGATGACTAAGACTTATTTACAAAACATCTCAAACGGACCGGCGATGAGTCACTCAAGGCGGTCTGCTGGCCACGACCAGCACAACCTGACAGCTCCAGATTTGGGCAATAAAGTCCACAGGCCACCCAGGAGGCTTTTTCCATAATAAGCAACCAACTTATGAGACATCTACCGCCAAATGAGACACATCTACCGCCCTCAAGCGAGCCTTTCAAAGGGTACAATCAGAGAACAGATGCGGGCATGTATACGGATGGAACATTTCACAAGGTGGGGCCATGAAACCAGGTGCTACAGTGGTTAAGGGACTGCAACACAAAGGCTATAGGTTCAAGTTGCAGATGCTCAGCTATCGTATAACTGAAAAATTATCAGTCTAAATTAGTGTAATCCATAACCAACTTCATGCAAGTCACACTGGATGGAAAGACAAATAAGAGCATTCATGATGTTCACAGCATGTTTGTAGCAAAGACACGAAGTGAGAATGATTAACAGTGAAAATGGCCACCTCACCTCATCCGGTCGTACTCCAGCGAGGTGGTAGCCACACGCTCCTCGCCCACATACACCTCGCAGAATGGCCGGCAGCCGTTGCGCGGCTTGTTGAAGAGAGGCACGGGTGTCATGACAACGGAGCGGATCAGGATGGGCTTGCTGTGCGGAATGATGGGCTCGTCGGCCATCATGTCACACATGTACTCTATGTACCTGGGGGGGGGGGGTAGGTAATTAGCATTTAATGCATAGAAGACAGTCTGATCAGCAGGAACCTACAGCAGTTGGTAGGACGACAGAACTGGGAAGCGACTTCCAGATGAAAAAAATTATGCTTTGTCTCGCCCCCCTTGCTGAGTGCAGATGAATCTCTTTATACAGACAGCATCACAAAGACTTGGAGTAGTAATAAGCACTTATTAGGGAGGCATCGATACCATTTTGTTCAGAATGAGTATGAACACCGCTGCTTGCTTCCTGGTACTCACCTATACCACCTAGGGCTGGGTGAAGTCAGCAAAAGAAGTGCAATATTTCAATTTAAAACGAATCGAGATAAACAATAATATCCACACATACATACATGTGCATGTTACCAAGAGAGACACTTCCTTTACATCCAGAAAAAAGTGAAAGCACAAAAAACAAACCAACAAAATGATAGACGGATAATCCGCTACACAGCTGGCATTAAAACTTGCGGAAACCGGGGGGGGATGATCGATTCTGCAGTAAATGATAGATACGTGGGCAGAATTTAATTGTGATCTAAAAACATGTGGTGGGCAGTCTCAAACAGTCCAAAGCAATGGTTCACAAACGAATACCTCAGGAAGTGGTACGCGGACCACCATTATGACATTATGCTTTGTCAAGAACAATATACTGGGTAAAGGCTTCTGTTACTGCACGAGGGCTGTCCTCTGACGTTTCCTCTGTCCGCGCTGGCATTTGCTGCACGAAGGCTGTCCCCTGACGTTTCCTCTGTCCGCGCTGGCATTTGCTGCACGAAGGCTGTCCCCTGACGTTTCCTCTGTCCGCGCTGGCATTTGCTGCACGA
>JAAGVU020000040.1:34936897-34956112 GCA_011763525.2 Mormyrus iriodes
TTTGCTGCACGAGGGCTGTCCTCTGACGTTTCCTCCATCCGCGCTGGCGTTTGCTGCACGAGGGCTGTCCTCTGACGTTTCCTCCATCCGCGCTGGCGTTTGCTGCACGAGGGCTGTCCTCTGACGTTTCCTCCGTCCATGCTGGCGTTTGCTGCACGAGGGCTGTCCTCTGACGTTTCCTCCGTCCGTGCTGGCGTTTACTGCACGAGGGCTGTCCTCTGACGTGGTGCCAGTGTAGTCACTCATTCTTATGTTTAGACTTTAGATGTTTAATTAGACAGCTTGGGCTGTTTTCGTACCTTTTCTTGATAAGTTAGCAGAGCACAGATTGCAGTCTGCTGTGCTTTAGATATCAGTAATTTTGCTGTCCTGTTTATGTTGCTCACTAACAACATTGCTAAACCGTCATCACCGCATTGTCACGAGGACACGTACATGAGCATGGTATGAGATCCAACACCGAGGCACCCCTAGCAATCAGGATACAATAAGTTGTTAAAGTGCTGATGATACTTAGATTTTATTGGTGTTACTGTAGTAAAAGTTGTTTATAATGCAGAAGTACTGCAAGAGGGGCAGTACGCCCTGCTGAATGTCAATCTGTACCTGTGCAGTACATTTCTCAGGTAATCAACATTCTGCAGATATTGTGTTAAAATGGTGATGTACATATAGCATAACCGAACATCACAGCTGGAGGTGCATGGGGTTTGTGCATGAGGTGGGGGGTGGGGGTGGCTGACCTCTTGTGGGAGGGTGCGATTCCCGGGGGACAGCGCTTCATGCTGAACATGTAGACGGCTGCCTCCGCCGTGGTGAAGAGGCGGCAGAAGCACAGAAAGGAGCAGACGGCCACCGCCGAGGCTGCACGGCCGTCCTGGGGGCACAGGCAGGGGGGGGGGGTCACAGGTGAGGGGGGCTCCAGGCACGGGCCAGCACGGCACAGACGTGCTCGTGTGACGCTCTCTCACCAGGCAGTGCACAATGCAGATGTTCTTCTGGTCCTGCTTCAGCCAGCTATGCATGCTCTTGCAAATGCTATAGAGGTTCCTCAGGTTGGGCGCCCGTCGAACCTGCCAGCCGCACTCGGACACCTGGACACAAACAGCATTTCTACACTAAAGCGGCTATCATAAGAGAGACCCACAAAAACTCAGCAGTGGAGTCAACTTAAACCGGGTTGATTCCAGGGGGGTAGGATTTTAATGCCTGTCCAACACATCCATGCAAATAATAATAATAATAATAATAATAATAATTATAGTAATTAGTAAGCTGCATACAATAAATACAGATTGTGTGACTTAATAAGAAAAACTGACACCAACAAGTACAATACGATGATTACTAAAAAGTAACTTACAATTGCTTACTTTGAACAGAGTTGAACTAGTCTGCAATTTTAAAATGTCAATTAAAAGCGGTGCAAGCTGCATAGGTACTGAGAAATTAGATGCTTTATTAGAAGCTAAGCTGTCACATCGTAACCTATTCATGCATCTTCCATAACACCGCAGCAAGAGTCACCAAGTGGGCTACTCCGTTCTACATCCGGACCGAACTCCAGCTGAACCCCCCTCATGGGGAGAATATGCAAATTACATGCAGTGAGGTGGCGGGGGGGTTCACATGCCCTATGCAGACCACAAAGCCAGCTGCCCGACACACCATAAAGCAGGGTTACCCAATTCCAGTCCTGGAGGGCCAGTCTGTACCACAGTTGGCAGGTTTCCCTGCTCAATCAGCTAATTGTCAGGTTTAGTAGGTGTGTTTCAGCAGGGAAATCTGCAAACTGTGCTGCAGACTGGCCCTCCAGGACCGGAATTTGGAAATGCTGTCATAAAGCACTCCGTTTCATTAAAGGGCTTCCTTTACACAAACTGGCACATCCAAATGTGGTAGAAGGATTGGGTCTTTCAGGAGCCACGTGACCCAGCTGTGAAGTGCAGCACGCACAGCCTTACTCTGTTATGGAACCGGGACGGCCGGTACGAGCGCTTGGACAGGTTGTAGACAGCATAGTGGCCTGCGTGCCGCGAGTCCAAGAACAGGCGCACATCCTCGATGTTGTTCTTGATGGCCGACTCGACTCCTTCTGCTGGGAAGGACATGACTGCAACAGAAGGAAGGTGGTGTCAGTCCCAAAGGGAGGAGTCATTTAGGGCAAAATGTCCCCCTCCCCAGGAAAAATACTATAACATCTTACAGCTTAACATTCAATAACCACAGAGGAAAATGGCAGAAGGTTTTGCAAACGTTCTCACACTGCATTAGGGATATAACTAAAAACATGTGGTCTTATCCTAGGTAAACTATTGTCGTGTTTGTACATAATTCTCAAACACAAACATTATTGCACCAATCAAATGCTTGTAAATCTGATAAATCATTAAGGACTGGACTGCTTATTACTCTACTAAATTCAGAGTTAACTATGGTTAGCAAACAAACCTGCAATTCTGGACGTGATATAAGAAATGTCAAGGTCCCCTTTGGCATAACTGTAGGAAGAGAAATGACATCAATGAAACATCAGCTCGCTCAGTAGATAGAGGTCTCCCTCTTGTTGCTCTGCCTGGTCAATGACCCTGGCACAGTCACTACACTGTTGTCTAGTTCATCGTTATGTCACTGTTGTCACCGTCCATCATTATGTCATCCCTCTGGACCGCAAAACTCACCAAGACATAGCAGCAGCCTGGCACCAATGCTTGGCTAACCTCCCTTTGCGTACTGATATTGTTAGAGGAAATCAGATCAATAGCATCATACTGATATTGTTAGAAGAAATCAGATCAATCGGACAAGGATATTGCCATCATATTTCCACATTATGGCAAGACAGTCTGTCACACTGGTGTTTTGAGGGTCCAGGAGGATACAAATTCAATTATTTTATGTTGCATGTTTCATTCGAGGTTATCACAGCGGTTGATTAAAAATAGAAACAATTTGTTTGGTTAGACTCCTTTTACCACCAATGTTCATGAAACCAGAGTTTATACGTTACAGAAGTGCAATGAAATCACACTATTAGATAAAACATGGTAAAGACAACAAATATGGCAGCCACTTTCTTGTGCTCAACGTGAAAACAGGCCCACTGTTTGCTGATGCGAAGACAAAACAACGATTATCGACGTCAGACACAATCCCCGTGTCTGTGTTTCCAAACAAAACAAGCGAGGGATGAAGGGATGGAGGGAGGGAGGGAGGGAGGAGACACACGGGAAGCTGGCTTCAGCACACGGCACAGGAGAGCGGTCACGCAGATGATCTGCAGTCCACTACAAACCATTACAAAAGAACAGCATCCAGAGCCTTCATTTACCTTGGGTTGCTAGAGGATGACGATTTAGCGCCATGAGGGGTGGTTGCGGTGTTGTTGGGGGGGGGGGGGGGGAGAATAAAACAAAATGGACAAATAATAAGTTTGACAACCCAAGTCACACACAAATGGAGGTGGCAGGAAGGACAGCAGCTAGTGAAGTATGACTTTCAGCGCCAAAGTCAAAATGATCTTACTATTACATTACTGAGACTGTGAAAATACATTCATGGTGTGAGAAAACTGGTTCTGCCGCCTTTTAGCACAATATGCAAGTTTTCTTCTTTTATCTCCATATAATATCTTATTATTTGGACAGGAAATTAATAACTATGACAAAAGGTTAGGTAATCTGTCAATGCTTTCATTATAGAGTCTGAAATCAACCATTCCTGGCATTACCAGGAAAATCTCTCATATTTATCCTCTTTCTTAGCCTATCTCCCATAACTTAAAGTGTCCATAGCAGACACTGATAAATGATGTAACAAATAAGCATTTTCAGCTTTTTGTCTAATCTCATCATATTGGTATATTTTTATTTTACAGTGACTGCTCTGTCAATTAATGCAATCAGATTTAGCTCGCTTCTAAGGGCGTCTAGGAGAAGTGGGCCTGTTTATGTTGTAAAAAATGCTGCTCACTTCTGCACAGAAAATGCCAGTGTAGCTGACACCAGTTAGTTAATGCATTCCAGAATAAGCTAGTTCACCTCAATTATCACACCAAGCTGCACTTCTAATGCTAACTACAATAGAGAGAAGTCATAAATCCTTGACTGAAGATAGGTACATTGCATAAATAAGTGACCTTAAACTGACAGTCCTATTATTTATACAAAACATGTCTGGGGCCACATGTTGGTCAATGATAAAATGTATGTAAATTTATGCTTAGAGACCCGTCACCAAGCATGTGGGATCTAGAGGCTACTGGATATTGTATTTGGGACATTGGTGCTTTAGAATACCCTATACATCATAAGCCTTAGGAATTCCAAGCCGAACCTAAATTCTAATCTCATCCAACAGTGTGAGACTCACGGGTCAAATTATTGGCAGAGGTACAGCAATAGATTGATTGATGTTTAAGATGTAAATGCAGCACGACACGGCAGCATGAGGGCAGAAGATGGAACTCGAGCTATAGCCAAGATGGCCATCTGCTTCAGATGGTCCTCTTTAATGAAGAACTTCTTGTGACTGCAGCTACAAGATGAGAGATAGCACCTCCACTTCAAGGTAGATCCTTTCATCTGATGATTCTGCGATATCAGTACGACTCACCTGGCCACTGACTGGATCATCTTGGATGAGGTGTCCTTGATATTGGTTAGGAAGCGCTCTGTGCCGCCTTTCAGGATGTCCAGGAAGCCACCACCCATCGACTGATCACTGTCTGACCCGTACAGACCTGGGCGAGATGAGGAGGGTTAGCACTGATGCTAAACGCAAAAGTGACAGTCTGACGGCAGGGCAAGTTTACAATAGGTAAGCACTTAGAGTTCAATATATACTCACCATGTCAATATGTGATTAAGACAGGGCAACAGTACTGAAACTGCCATTTATTCAGGCCAGTAGTAAGGGAAGTTGTTTATAACCATTTTTCACATTTTAGTAAGTGTTTTGACACAAAAACTGAAATTGGTTTCTTTAAGGATAAATATATAAATTGCAATTTGACAAAAAGAGTGAAGACCCCGATTAAAAAATGTCTGTGTGTCTTTAGTCATTAAAATAAAACAGAATTTGTAACAGACTAAAGGTAGGGGGCCTAAATAGATCTAAAATCAGCACTTTGAAAACTCCACCCTTACAGAGCCTGAAAGCAGCTAGCAACTGAATTACTCAGTTTTAATACTATGATAATCAGTTTAAGTACTTGGTCCAAGAAACTAATCAGAAGCTTGCAGAACAAGGCAAGATGAAGAGCAGCTATTTGTTGACAAGTGATTCCTATGAGAAATATCAAGGTGAAACAATACACTGCACCAAATGTACCACAGGGTGTAATTTCAGTGTTTTGGAAATTATGTAAGGGGTGCAAAGAGATTCGTCACACAGACTTACACTACATGGACAAAGGCATTGAGACACTTGGCCATTATACCTACAGGGACTTTTATGACATCCCTTTCTAAATCCATAGGTATTAATATGGAGTTGGTCCCCTCTTTGCAGCTGTAACAGCTGCCACTCTTCTGGGAAGGCTTTCCACAAGATCTTGGAGTGTGTCTCTGGGAATTTTTGCCTATTCATCCAGAAGAGCATTTGTGAGGTCAGGCACTGATGTTGGACGTGAAATCCTGGCTCACAGTCTGTGTTCTAGTTCATCTCAAAGGTGTTTGATGGGGTTGAGGTCAGGGCTCTGTATGGGCCAGTCAACTTCTTCCACACCAAAGTCACCCAACCATGTCTTTCTGGACCTTGCTCTGGGCACTGGAGCACAGTCATGCTGGAACAGAAAAGGGCCCTTCCCCAAACTGTTCTCACAAAGTTGGAAGCATAAAATTGTTAAAATGTCTTGGTATGCATATGGACTGAGGTCTGGAGACTGGGCTCACCAGCTATGGGACTGAGGTCTGGAGACTGGGCTCACCAGCTATGGGACTGAGGACTGGAGACTGGGCTCACCAGCTATGGGACTGAGGACTGGAGAAAATGACAACTGAAAATGCCTGAGATGCATGACCTAAGAGAGCATGACACCACAGCCCCATCTCGCTCATCATTTTAGCAGAAAGATAAGCAGCTAACTTAGGTCTACCAGACTAAATATACACCACATGGGCTGGCCAGAACCCACAACTGCCTTACAGGGAGGGGCGGACTGGACAAGCTGTCCAAGCGGTAAAGGCCCTGGGCGGGGGCAGACTGATAAGACAGACGGTCCAAACATATGGGGCCAGCAAACTCTCAGAGATGAAGCAGTTTGAAAGGGGGGTGCCCAGGAGGTCCACAGGCCACGTCAAAGGCACAGCAGAAGGCAGAGGCAGGCATGGCCCCCCATCTGCTGGGTTGGTGACACTTAAACCCGCCCTCCTACCCAGACCAGAGAGCAGATTACTCATGCGACCTCTTGTTAGATCCAACAATAAGCTGCATTTTCTGACACCCCAGGCAAAGCACTGGCTAAAGGAGGGCTAAACTGTAACTCATCAGTGTTTACTCAAGACACCCGCAGAGATCTGTGGCAGCATCAGTCAGACACATGCCAATTGTGCCATTAATGCTCCCAGAATGGAGTATGAAGGAATACGCCTATCGGCAGAACATTTTGAAAAGCAAGGATTTTAGATCATACCCTAACCTTTCACATGTTTTAATAGTAACAATAATATTAAAATAATAATTAATTGAATAATTAATAAATAATAGTAATTAATCATTTCAGCAGGTGAAAACAGTAACTCACATAGAACCAAAAGCGAACTACTATCAAAGTTACTACAGCACAGCATAACTAAACACACAACAGCATATGTAATAGCATAACATTAAGAACTAGTTCATAAAAATGACGTACACACACAAAATACATTCCTACTGAGAAAAAGACAAGTTCTGAAAACACAGAGGTGGGCAATGAAATACACACACAGGCACAGACAGCAAGTTACGAGGGCTTTAAGACACCCACCTGCATTGTGGATGTTGTTGCTCTGCGTGGGAGGTTGGGGGCCCCCCTGAGGGGCCCTGGGGGCTCCGACATTGCCGAATCCACCATTCTGCTCCAGCAGCTGCAGGGATTCATAGCCATCGTAAGTGGCCTTCCAGCAGTAAGCGTTCAGCAGACTCATGACCGCGCAGACTAAACCCAAAGAGGAGCAGAGAGGCAGAGCAGCACGTACAGAGTGACTGTGACGTCCAGAGCGTCACGAGAGCGCCCCAGACGCCCAGCCAGCACACTGGCCAGAACTCCCCTCCGCGCTTGGCTCCACTCCGCTCCACTGCAGTGGGGGGGGTAAGCTCCTTAGCCCAGGGAGAAACTCCAGCTTAACCCAGATCATCTCAGGCTACATCTGCGGCCAAACACAGCGAGGCGAGCACAGCACCCCCTCCACCGCATCCCTGCGACTCATGGGTCCCCACGTCTGCCGGTCTCGAGAGTGCCGGTGTCCAAACAGAGCCCTGGCGTGTACGTAACCCTGCTCTCCCGCACATCTCACTGGCCCCGCCGGCATGCGAAATCAACGGCCAGAGATGGCGCCGCTCGCAGGCCCGCCACAGGGGACAAGGCGGCTATTCTTCCAGGCACCGGGGGGGAGGGAGGTAGCATCCAGTGGGTTCTGAATGGCCCTTCAGAGGCCATCGAGCAGCAGGGCACATTTGCATGGAGGGCACGCTGTTTGTTTGTGCCAGCCTGTTTGTTTACACTGCAGAGCGTCGGTAAACAGCACCGTGAGCCTTAGGCAACGAAGCACACAGCCCAGTGATCTCTGGGCTTTGCGGGATAAAATGCCACAAGCATCTTGTGCCCATAGTAGAGAACCATGGGGAATAGAAACATGGGCTATAGCTGATGTTACTGTAGAGAGCATGACAGGTGACTTATACATCTGATGTGCACCTGACTGCTACATTATTCCACATTGCAACTGACGTAAAAAGAGGGAATTCCCGTCTATCATGGAGAGCCTTCAACAAAAAGGTCAGCAAAGCTCACAAACAGACTAAACAGCTATTGATGATTGCCAGCTTCTCCTCATTTCCCAGGGCCATGCCGTATTTCCCAGCAATGCCCAGCGATATAATAGTAATAATAATAATAATAATAATAATAATAATAAATAATGATAATGATAATAATAATAATAGGATACTTTATTGATCTCTGGGGGGAGAGCAAGCTGGCCGCAAAAGACAGCCGCCCATAGTAGCACCCAGGGAGCTGGGGGTTAAGGGTCTTGCTCAAAGACCCGCAGTCATGCCGAGGCGCGGCTCAAACCGGTGACATTCAGATCTAAGGTACAGAGGCTTAGCCCACTGAGCCACATGCTGCCCCCTCTCCCATTTCCTGAGTATCTATCAAACAGAAGAGATATCTGCATGCATCTCTCCACCAGAACCTTATTCATAGTGGCACTCCAAATGATTCCACTCACCTCCCATAACCACGGAGAGCCTGAAGTCCATACCAGCAGAGGGATAACCTAGATGGCATGCTAGCCCATCTCCATGAACGCACTCATGTCAATCACACATTCTGGCCAATTCAGACAATAATTCATCTAACTGAAATCACCATACTCACAGAGCTGAGGGCTGGAATCCAACCCAGCAACATGGAGGCATAAGGTCACAAACTTACCCAGTCAGCAACTACACTGCCTACTAAGTTTATAACTCATCATTTTTGACAAAGTTTCTACCTTCACTACTTACAGAGCGATTGTACTTCTGCCCAGGAGAAATGTCATTTGGAGGCAGACCTTATCAGTCATCTGAAGTAATTCTGAAAGTATAACGTCTAGCTGAAGACAGGACTGGTAGGTGAGGACGCCCTACCTCAGTGATGGGGGATTTGGGGTTGACGTTTCTAGCAGCAGCTATCTCCTGCAACTGGTTGACCACCTCAGTAATGGACAACCTCTCTTCTGGGTTGATCTTCAGCATTGACCCTACAAATAATACCACACATTATAATACAGGGTGCTTCTCATAATTATAATTGTAATAATAAGTGTGTGTGTGTGTGTGTGTGTGTGTGTGTGTGTGTGTGTGTGTGTGTGTGTGTATATATATATATATATATATATATATATAAAACAGACTAATTAAAACAACCCAATTTCTTACAGGCCCCATGTATCAAGCATAAAGATATTTATGAGTCTACTGTCTATTCAAGTCTGGTTCATGAAGGGGGGGGTTACAACCTTATCAATTCCACCCCAAAAAATGTTAAAAGGGACATGCCTCTCCCTCCATAACCAGCTGAATGTACACCCACAGGCTCTCCCTTTTTCTCCCCTAACCATATGACATTGCTTAAAATCAAATATATCGCTCCTTACATGCGGGAGATTTAATTCAAGTTCCCAGCTGGAAGTAGCTTAGGTCACTTGATGCTATTCTGTTTCATAACTAAGCAGACTGGGGGGTTAAGGTTTTCAGAGAGGAACTCACGGACGAGATCGTGAAAGACTGTGTACTTGGTGTCATTCTGGGGGATGGTATACTTCCCATTGACGATCTGTAGTTTGGCCCCCTCCTCAAAGGGGTGAAGTTTGAAACAAAGGAGGTACAGGATGCAGCCCAAGGCCTGCAGAGAGAAGAGGAGGGATATCGAAAAGGGCCCAAGGCGGAGCCTGCAAAGTCTACTCATCAGCAAAGGCGCAAACTCTCACTGGGTACCAGTTATGCAGTGTTACTTAAATGTAAAGTCGGTTAACTTGTAACTTCTATTCTTTCCGATGTGGATGGAGAGGATCTAGGACTAGCAAGAAAAAGGTGGTCATGTAACCTCCAGAGGACAGATCTCTACCACTGTGTGTGGTACTTGGATTTAAAAGCCAACCTGCACGTCACAACAGGGTGACAAGGGCAGGAACTCAATCAGGGTAATCTGAAGCACTGTGCCAGACCTCAAGCGGCAAAGTGCAGAATAAACCCAAGCTGCTGTTACAGGATACACACTGGACCAATGCAGGAGGCCCTACTGACCAGAACTTAAGAGGTCCAGAAAGTACTGTGCCAACATATGGCAGAGAGGTTAAAGAACATGAATATAAAATAAAGGAGTCCACGCTGTTGTACCCTTGAGTCACTTAATATTTTACTTAGGAGACCCAAGTTGTAAATAATGCATAAAAGCAGAAAGCCATACAGCTTCTATCAAGATTCAGATTCAATTCTTCAACCAAGGTCAGAAATAACAGCATTAACTATAAATTATGAATTAATGGTAAAGTGACACAAAGAAGATTAATCTTTGAGTAGATGCAACAAAACCAGTAATGAAGTCATTTTTACGACTCACCCATATGTCCTGTTTCTCATTGATGGGGTAGTTGGAATACAGGTCTATCATTTCAGGTGTCCTGTAAGCTGGTGTAGTGTTCCTGGTTATCTGGGAAAATAATACAATACAACACAGTTTCCAAGTATAATTCCACCCAGACAGAATCAGCACCCAAAATGAACTCAGCTGATGTCAAATATTCGGATTTCCTTGGAACCTGTTTGTAAGTCTTCTTGAAGCAGATCCACGAGGCCATTATGTTTCTATGACAGTTTCCTCTCTGAATGATTACAAGCCATGTCATTCATACGCAAGGGGCTCCTTGACATTGAGCAAACGGCCCTAAATTGAATTAGGTGTCGCCAGGGCAGGAAAAGCGCCCTGGACGACGGCGTCGTGGAGAAATCTACTCAGACGCAGTTTCCATGCCATCAGCAGAGCCACCCATCCATCTTTTCCATTTCACTGTCATATGGGCGACTTTAAGGAGATGTGCACTTGTGTTTACACATGGTCAGTGGTGACCCAAAGAATTCTGGAATCAATGTGACTTTTATCCCTTCTGCTGTCAATTCCAGGATGACATTGAAGAAAAATTATGAAATAAATAAGGCTGAAGAGTCAGATAAACTGCCATGATGACTAGCAGACAGAGGTGAGAGTTACGGTTTTCAAACCGTAACGCCTGTCATTTTCAGACCTTGTTACATTTCCAAGGAAAGTATTTAACTAGGTGCAATACAGCAAGCCGTATGCCTTGAAAGAGAGAAAATGGCATGCTTGACCTCACTTTGATATTCCTACCTCATCCTCGACCATGGACCTCTTCTGAGCGGACCAGCTATAGTCGGGGTAATGCGCTATGGTGGTGGCACTGCCAAAGTCGCACAGCTTGATGGTGCCTTGGTGGCTGATCAGCAAGTTCTCGATCTGCAAGGAAAAAGGCGAATTGTCTAGTGGGTATGGGGTCATCCATGCTTTTTGTGGACACGGCAACAGAGGCTGGGATTAGACCTAGATTCTGCGCTTGGACAATTTAAAATACATGCAGTTCTTCAGCTCACATTTCCAAATGATGGATTTCACATTTACTATGCCGTCTTCTGAAATTCTTTAAAAATTCCACAAATATGTGACCTAGCACTGGAAGAATCGTGCTTCCCTCTAGTCTTTGACCTTGTACTCTACATAAACTACCAGCCCCCCCCCCAGCCAATGGGTAAGCTGTCACCATGCCAACTTCCAGACCAAGGAAAGCGACCGGGAACATTTTGCTGTACAAGGGGAAAGTGAGGAAGTGACACAATTCATAATGTTAGTTCAGCAATTTCAACAGCTGCATTCACATGCACACTATATGAAGATACATAAACATCCCACTCTGATTCACCAGTCCAAAATGATTATTATATACTATACGGACAAAAGTATTCCAACACCACACCATTATACCTACAGGAACTTTTACATCCCATTCTAAATCCATAGACATCAATATGGAATTGGTGCCCCCATTGCAGCTATAACAGCTGCCACTCTTCTGGAACGGCTTTCCACAAGATTTTGGAGTGTGTCTGTGGGCATGTTTGTCCATTCATCCAGAAAAGCATTTGTGAGATCAGGCACTGATGTTGGACGTGAAGGCCTGGCTTGCAATCTCTGTTCTAGTTCATCCCAAAAGTGTTCGATATGGTTGACATCAGGGCTCTGTGCAGGTCAGTTAAGTTCTTCCACACCAAATTAACCCAGCCATATCTTTGTTCAGTCATGCTGAAACAGAAAAGGGCCTTCCCCAAACTGGTCCCACAAAGTTGGAAGCACAGAATTGTTCAAAATGTCTTGGTATGCTGAAGCATTAAGAGTTCCCTTCAATGGAACTAAGGAGCCTAGGTCAAACGCTGGAAAACAACCCTGTACGGTTATCCCTCCTCCACCAAACCTTAGAGTTGGCACAATGCAGTCAAGCAGGCAACGTTCTCCTGGCATCCGCAAAACCCAGACTTGTCCATTAGACTACCAGACAGAGAAGTGTGATTCGTCACTCCACAGAACACATTTCTACTGCTCCAGAATCCAGTGGCGGTGTGCTTTACACCACTGCATCCGACACTTCGCATTGCACTTGGTGATGTGAGGCTTTCATGCATCTGCTCGGCCATGGAAGCCCATTCCACAAAGATCTCAGCGCACAGTTTTTGTGTTGGGGTTAATGCCAGAGAAAGTTTGGAACTCTGCAGCTATTGAGTCAACAGAACGTCGTTCCACTTTGCAATAATACCACGTACAGCTGACCATGGAATATTTAGCAGGGAAGAAATTTCACGAACTGACTTATGGCAAAAGTGGCATCCTATGACAGTATCACGCTTGAATTCACTAAGCTCTTCACAAATGTTTGTAAACCCGACTGCATGGCTAGGTGCTTGGTTTTATATATCTGTGGCAATGGGTCTGAATGAACCACCTGAATTCAATGATTAAGAGGGGTGTCCCAATACTTTTGTCCATATAGTGTATTTGCCGCTTAGAGAATGTGTATAGATAACACTATTCCAGGTTTATCGCAAGGACACCGTTACAAGTGGGTGATTAAATATTGCCTCTGCTACTTTTGGTCAAAGATAATCAGTCACATCCAGTGTCATCCACCAGAGGGTGATAAAACGCATATTTATCCTAAAGAAGTTACATTTTTTAGTTTTGAGTACTATAGATTAAACATCCTAGACTAGTGAGAAAGGTTAAACAGAAGTGTCAGGAAATACAGAAAGGGAATACAGTCTAGAGATGTGTCCTCTTTTTGATACCACTGAAATATATAAATACTACTGCAAAGGCGCAGTTACTGAGTCTCGGTATGGCTGTTTCATACTGACTTTTAAGTCCCGGTGTATGATAGGTGGCTTCTGCTTGTGCATGTGCTGCACGGCGCGACATGACTGGTAGAAGATCTTCAGCACGGTGTCACATGACATGGGTCCCTTAACTTCAATTCTTTTAATGAAGTCCACTAGTTGACCTGATTAGAGAAAATGACAAAAATACTGTCAGAATCCTGTCATGATCATTTTGTAGCTTTTGTCTGTTATGAGTTGGCTTTTTTTTTTTTGCTTTTGTCACAACAGAACTAGCTTCTCTCTTGCTAATGAAGCTCATTTTGAATCATAATTCAGCAATCTGACAAAGAGAGCAAAGCAATTAGATATTTCCACTATAATTCTATAATACTGGGATATTTTAAACATGATTTCTGATGTTATTTATTAAACAATCTGTCTCAGAGCAGAAGTCTGGCCCTATATAGCAGAATATAAGCAATTAGTAAACAGTGATGCAGCTCAGAACCACAGGAACATGTTTCAGTTGGATGAACAGTTTAAGTTAGCGGTGGGTGATACGGTAATAACTAATTGTGACCGGTGCAATTGGACGCACAAACTTTATTGCAAGAATCGCGATACAGTACTACTTAACGCTATTATCATAACAGGACAACCCAGCAAGCCCCGATCACACAATGCCTGCATGTTCAGACCGATGTGAAACAAAGCAGTTTCAGCCTGCATAACATCTCAGCGCTGTCTGTATCTCTATGTCAATTACCTGTCTGTGTGGATCACAATTTAGGCTGATGAAGGAGAATTAGTTAAAAAAAAAAGATCTACTTTGACTGTGTGGAAATAGTTTGGCGAAATCCGACATGGACCAACCTACTTTAATTTGCAAACACTGCAAAAATAAAGTCTTAATTAAGTTAATTAACTTTACTACATACATTCCAGTCTGTTTGGCTTGTAAAAAAAAATCAAGTTCTACATCATGGATTGTGACGAACCAGATATATCATGAAATGACATTTTGGCCATATCGCCCAAGGCTGGCTTAAATGTTCATTTGCCTTATTATTTTTAAAATCAGTACACATGTATACCACACATTTAATGTTAAGAGTGTCGTATATTAGTGTTCTGAAGTACAAAGTAATAAAAAAAAAAAGTATTTTCATATGTTAGATACAGAACGCGGGACTAAAAAAAATGCATATGTTTACAGCATTATGCACCAATGCAGTATGAATATTACCCTGCTTTAGCCTGGTTATAGCCAAGTAAAAGTGTTTTTACACCAGATCATGTGAGGAATAAAGTTATTTCCATTATGCAGAACCTTTATTCATTCCACCTCCTCTGCCGGACAGGCCTGCTGTAGTGCAGACAGAGCAGCAATCACCAGGTCATCACAGAGGCCCCATATCAGCTGCTGGTTTTAGACGCTAGTGGGATATGCAGATGCTATACGTGACACTATTCTTCTTTTTAATAACATGCTAATTTAACCTGGAGAAAATATGGATATCTAATGTGGAAACAGTCATTTTGCCAGTACTTATTGGCTTATTTACTGTAGTTTTACATAAAAGGAGCAAAAGCATAAATGTATGTAGTATATGTATTGTTTCTGCTGGACTCTATGAATTCCCGATATGCAGAGACGATCAGGCAGTAAGTACCATACCTCTACAGAGCTCAGTGAGGATAAGAAACTCCGCTTGACCGGTATCCGACTCCTCCTTCCCAATGGATGCTGCTGAGCAGAACTGGACCACGTTGGGGTGACCAGAGAGCTTCTTCTGAACACAAACAGTGAAGGGAAATATCCTTGGATCCAAAGCGCGATCGAGCGCCCCCTGGTGATACCACTGACTCTGACGGGGAGAGGATTTTTTTTTTCTTCAAAGGACGGGGAACATAATGGGTTGCTTTGAAATCAACTAGCATTTTCATATTAGCAGTTCAAAGCTTTGAACTGCTTATGACTTAAAAAAGGAAAAAAAATAAAACAACAAACGTATTGTATATTATGGGGCTGAACAACAGAGGAATTTATATAGCTTACATTAGTTTAATAAAATCTGATATAAAATGGCCTGATTTATCTGCACTGTACAAGTACACACTCACTTGAGACCTGAGAGTCCATTTGCATGTTACTGACAGACAATAAGTGGCCTGAAAAGAGTGAAATGAAAGGAGATCTTGTTTGGACAGAAGGAAGACCACTCTCAATCACGCTGCAGGAGCACAGAGGATATAGCAAACTGTGGTTTCCATGGAGATCTAGAAAATTTGACGAAGCACAAAAGCTATTAGCAGCATTGCAAGCTTTTCTCGATCTTGATCTAAAATGCTGCAGAATGAGAGTGGGGAGGGTCGTCAGGTGTTCTGCTGATGGTAACACTTGCGTGGCATATGGCTTCTGTCTTGAAGTGCACCCCTTTAAACTGCACAGTTTCTAAAACTACTGCCCATTCAGTCGGTGTTGAACCTCTGAAATGTCAGAAAACCACTAAATTGCTTCTTCAGTATAAAACACCGGGCACCCGTGTCGCCCATGTTACTTTCCAAACAGCAGTTCCCGGAAGTGAATTGGAGTACTAAAGACCAAGCAAAATTTCAAATCTCAAAAAAGACAACGTAAAATTTTTAAACAAGGAACCGACCTGGCAATTCAATAAAATTTCGAAAATGGACATACTGACTCCCCCATTTCACTGACAGTCTGAGTGACTTCTCCTTATAAAGCAGGTCACCGTACTCATATGCCAATACCACCCAGCAAAACAGGTCTTTAAAAAGAATATCAAATGATTAATTGGACCCAGATAATCACAATAAAGCAAACTAAACAGAACCCAGGGACTTAGGGTGACCTTAATTCAGCCTACAAATGCATATAAGAAAATGCTCCAGAAAGCTGTGTGCGCCCCTTTCATTCCCACATACTCAAAAGGATACCATGAAGCAGACCTCCTGGATGATGGCCTTATTCTTTTCTTCCTCATTGGACAATAACCTCTGCAGATACACGCAAAACATCAAGCACAGGTTAGATGCAAAGAATTGGAAAACACTGATAAATATCAGTAGTACTCAAAAAAACTCCATGGAGATTCTTCTCTTTAAAAAAAATCTACAGTCTACGTAATTTGAAGGAAAAGGACAGATTATACAGGAACATCACAAAAAAGTCAGTCTAAAGGTAAAACCAGTTTTTACAAACATGTTTAAATGCATCGATTAGAAATATTCTTGAGTCATGAACTTAATTTTGTCTTTTAAAAGTTTCCTACTCAGCAGACCATCAGGGCAGCTTGAAAACAAACTACAAATCATTCACTACACTGACGACATTTCTGCATGATAAATGTGCCACAGGTTTTAAGGTAAGCGCCACTGTAAGGAAACTCTGGGATTTAGACAATCTTAACATTAATTTTGACTATATTAGCAGGATTCGTCAGATGAGAACCAATGGTGGCCAGCCAAGCTCCTTAAGATCTACAGGGTGAGCTAATTTTCACTCTGTCACAGCTATGAATTGCTCTGTTGAATTATTTAGTTGGAAAGTCAATGTATTCACCTTGTGTTTCCTGAGAAAAATGTTCCCAAACTCAGAAGTGTCCCTACCCATTCCATAAGTTGGTTATTTTTACCGCCAGATGACCTCATTATCATAATTAACTAATTTGCACGTCCATAGCTAGCTGAACAAGATGTGCTGAATATATAGAAATTAATGGAATATTCTGGGCTATTCGATAAATGGTACCCCATGGTCCTTGGAGTCAGTATGAAGGTTTGCATTGGCAAATGAACAAATTGTTACTTTTCTCAGGATGAGTATTGACTAAGACTATATGTTAATCAGTGACAGCCTCTACAAAGTGTCTTTCATACTTCTTGGATCATGAAGTGTAATTCAATTCCTTTGTCTTGGGCCCACAGCCTTCCACTGCTTACAAGCTCTGTTCTAACAGAATCCCTAGAAGTAGTAAATTACTAGCTTCAAATCAGAACTAGATGCAGTCTTAACAACAACAATGTAATCCCCAGACAGTCCCATCAGCCCATCCCCCTACCTAATCCCAACTCCACCCAGAACCCCCAACCCTTCTGCACTACTCTGGGCTTGGGTAAAATAAGGTATTGTGATGGTATTTCTAAAAGCAAAGCTATTCCAGTATCTTGGGAGGGAGGCCCCCCTGGATAAGATTAGGCAACCGGGGGAGGAGGGGTTCACCTTCGATATATTTTGGTGAACAAAAATACCACCCAAGCAATGGAGGTATACTGCAAACAGTGTGGTATACTGTATTACCGTAATACCACCCAAGCATACCCCACACACTCAGCAGCTCTCCTAAAAACTCTTTTTTTAGGAGCTGATCTTTGTCTGACTTGTCTCAATGTGCAATCAAATTCACCAGATCTGTGCCTGTTGCTGTCCCTCTAGGTGCCATCTCTGACCAGGATTAGGGCAAACAGACTCCTGATAAAATGTGCCAAGCTGGTGGGGGGATTAAAATTCATTTTATATCATTTCAGTACCACTGACCTGTACAATGCTCCTAAAAAGTTTGAGAAAGACCCACCGAATCCTTTATGTGAATTACTTTTTAATGCTAATAAGATTAAGTGTCTTCTAATGGTGACACATCCCTTTGCTGCCACAAAACGGCATTGCTTCAGTTTTGGTGCAAATTTGATGGGGCTCAGATCTTCACCAATACAATGTGCCTGCAAAATTTGGAAAATATCCAACAATTTTTGAGTTATCAAGCTGATAATATCAAGTGTCGGCCCTCTGCTATCACTGTGTGCTGCTACTTCAGTTTTGGGGTGAGCCATCTCAAAATTTGGTAAGTTCCAGTCCGTCACAAATACAATGTCTCTTCAAAGTTTGAAAAAATACCTTATGTATTACCCATGCAGGGAACACAATTAAAAGGCCATACTCTGTCAGTCACACATAAATCAATGTATTTTACTGAACTCGGCACAAGCACAACAAATTCCAATGGAGGAAAAATCAGTTTCTGAACAGTTAATGACAGCAGTATACTTGGCACTCAGATGAGTTCCATTACCATTAGTTGAGCAGGGCTCCAGACTCTTTTCCAGTTGGTCGCACAAGTGTATAATTTGGTCACACCCTTTTTCTGTGTAGCATGGTATTAATCAATGAGCTTGCATGTTGATAAATAGGCTAGCTCTCCTAATTTGCATATCCTGGTTTTTGTATTGATGAAAGATTGACAGCGACTCATGACTTGATACATAACCCCCTTCACATTCACAAGGGTTAGGGAGGGGCGGGAAAACACCGCAAATGTGACTATTTACAAATAATACTTGTGCACCCCTACCCTGTACCCAAAACGGTCTGCTAACCTAAACAATAACATAAAAAGTGTATTTACTACCGATTTCTAAACAAACAGTACTGTACCATACTCTTTGTATGTCAAATTACTTTGTCATTTCCTATCAAGACCTTTTTATATATACTATTAATATATTCAAATACAAACCATCTAAACTATGCCCCTGTATGTACAAAGTTACTACTGTATGCATTAGGAGCACTACGTTTTGGACTCATTATAAAAAATGCTAAATTAATGGCACTGAAAAGTTTAAACATTACTGCGCGAAACATGACATTCCACGGTCACAATGACCGCCAACACGTGAGTGAGACTGCTTACCGAGACACAGATGCTTGGCGTACCCAAGCCAAGACTTAATATTAGATATAATATTCACTTACACTAATAAATATTATGTATTACTAATACTTATACATTACATGATTTTACGTGACTGAAATCAATTTGAGTACTGTTTTCGCCTTATGTGTCATCGCTGAATTTCTGAAAACTTTCAGGAAGTTCCGACACGTATTTCCATTTAATCCCATCACAGAAACCGCAAATGGCAAATGTGCAAATGTGAAGCGCTTACAGTGATCCCTCGTCTATCGCGGGGGTTGCGTTCCAGAACTCCCGCGAAAGGTGAAAATCCGCGAAGTAAAAACCATATGTTTATATGGTTATTTTTGTATATTTTAAGCCCTTATAA
>JAAGVU020000040.1:34957208-34970468 GCA_011763525.2 Mormyrus iriodes
CGCGTGCTCTGATTGGGTAGCTTCTCAGCCATCCGCCAATAGCGTCCCGTGTATGAAATCAACAGGGCAAACCAACTAAGGAAGTATGTACCAGAAGTAAAAAAGACCCATTGTCCACAGAAATCCTCAAACTAGCGAAAAATCCGCGATATATATTTAGATATGCTTGCATATAAAATCCGCGAAAGTGAAGCCGTGAATGTCGAAGCGCGATATAGCGAGGGATCACTGTACTGTATTAGCAGAATATTTTAATCTGAATATTACCTTTAATAACTCCTCATCACTTGTCTCTCTCAGGACCTCTTCTTGGCTCTCCCTCTCCACCAGCCTCCTCCTCATCTCATTTTTTTTAAATAACTAGCTATAGACAGCTTCATTTTCAGAACACGTTTACACCACAGCTAAAGGGGTTGTTTCGCATGTTTTATCATCACCGCGCGTATACATATGTACTCCTGAGTGCACCTAGGGAGAAACACTGGCCCAGTGACAATTACAATTCGTTAACATGCAAAATTTTAAACTTGCACCCTCTCACTAAATGGTCACAGTCTGGAACCCTGGCAAGACCTACGAGGTGGCATTTCCAGGCATCTTCTGTGCTACAAACCTGGCCAGAAAACAGCAGACATGCTGCTAAAAGAGGACGGAAAGAGGACAAAAGAGATTATTCTAGTTCCTTTCATGCAGCTACAAAGAGAGATGACCTTGCGGAAGACAATACCTTGAGAGCATATTCTTTGTTGCTGGTGACATTCTGTGCTTCATACACAAAGGCGAATCCACCTGCAGACCAAAAGAAACAGAAAGCCTAGTTATACATATTTAACAATGCTTATAATCATAACTGTTGCTACTACATCCTGCTAAGAAGTCTTCAGTACATGGCAACTTCCTTTCAATGGCAGCTGAGGCATGATATTTGCATTGAGGTCAGAGGCTTCCTCGAAGAGTCTCTGTACCCAGGGAGAGGAGAATCTGAACAACGCACACCCGGCTGGGTGAATCAGGTCACAGGTATGTGCAGGTGAATCAGTACAGAGAAATTAAGATGCCTGGCAAGAACAAGCCTGGAAGACACAGCACAAGGGACTCCAAGCAAGGTTACAGAACTTTTAAGGAAACACACATGCCAATAAAGTCTTGTCAAGGAATTAGGTCGTGTTTGCTGTGTGACAAAATTCTGTGTTCCCGTTGTTGGAAATTCCACCAATGGCCCCACCCTTCCGGGGAATGGGGGGAGGGGGGGCTTCCTTTGTCAAGCTAAGAGTAAAAATTAACTATTTCGAGTATGGACAATCCCTACGACAACATTACCTGCTGGAATGGTAACATCACGCAATGACATATCATCCCACATTAATGCAATGTTTAAACTTTACTTTTCAAAGGTTTAAACTTTAGGACCCTTCTTAATGTCCGATAAGAAATGAATCTGAGACTAGCGCCAGCCGCTTTTCTGTTAAACACCTTTAAGAATCATTCAGTAGAGCTACCAAAATATAATGATTACAGAATTTGAGAGATTACATGCCTTTATTTCTCAAAGTTAACAACAAGAAACTGGAAAATTCTTACAATTCTTCTGAACAAGCCTTCAGGCAACCCTGCTCGCAACAGCCTTAATCCATTACAAATAAGATGCATATAAATGTTGGTGCATACCCCCCCAAAAACGGAGTAACTTGGACAATGAGCCATTAGTAAAGCAGAGGCCAGTAGTCCCAGACAACGCACCTTCAGGTGTCATATAATACTTGCCGTGGAAACACAGGCAATGTTGGACTGGGCCAGGGTAACCATGGCGACACATCACATGAGCCAAAAGAAAACAGCATTTTGGGTCTCACGTTTCAAAGAACGCTAACAGACACTGCAGAAACAGGGTTCAGGGAAGTTAAAGAAACTGAGAGGGTTACAGCAGCAAGAGAGAAGAGAGCGAGACCTCACTTACTAATCACACTGCATGTTTTCATATTGCTGTGGGCAGGCGCCAAATAAACCCTGGCAAAGTGCAAGCAGGCCTTTACAACACGTCCACAGGCACAAAACACACTTGTTAATCCCCAACAGACTAGACATGAGCACCACAGAGC
Source organism: Mormyrus iriodes (assembly GCA_011763525.2). NCBI lineage: Eukaryota > Metazoa > Chordata > Actinopteri > Osteoglossiformes > Mormyridae > Mormyrus > Mormyrus iriodes. Next base: position 34,959,308 of record JAAGVU020000040.1, read on the forward strand.
CTCAGTGACATGGAACCCACAAGAATTTAAAATATAAAAGCAAGTTAAAGAGAGAGAGTGAGGGGAAGGGTGAAAAACAATCCTTTCTATGACACATAAACTTCCTTGGTTTTCCTATATCAGATATATAAACAGAAAAATCCATCACATGTTTAGGATCCAGGACCTGCAAAGCAGCAAAATGTTGCTTACTTGAGTCATTTTGTCTTTCTACTTTTCGCTATTTCAGAACACTTCATCGGCATTTGCATAACAGTGTGCTGCACAGTGCTGTTATCAAACCCGTAGCGTACCAAGCGTGCAGAGATGCTCTCTGAGAATCAATGCTTAAATGGCAGTAGATGGTCTCACAGCAGGGGGTTAAACGGCTGGAGCTAAATGGCCAGCAAATTCAACTAAATGTCAAAAACGCCTTCATTTCCAGCCAACGGAAATGCGGGACAGCCAGTAGCTAGAGGGGCATCTGGTTGGGTTCTTGGCAGATACAGCAGAGAGTTTGTGATACCCGCCAGACACCAAGCTGACAATGCAGAAGCACCACTTCCTGATTGTATGTCCTTTATGGAAAAGACTTTTTGTGATAAACATACATGACCTTCCAATCATTTATCACTAAACTGAAGGTCCATCCTTTCATTTTCCATAAGTAATAATCCATTGAAGGCTCACAGTGTATAGAGCACAAGTCAGGGGACAGCCTGGAATTAATGTTAATCCATCACATGGCACATACACACAGACACACAAAAACAGAAAGACACACAGCCAGAGAACAGACAGATGGACTCAACATGCAATTTAGAGACACTGATTCACCTAAACAGGTGTTTTTGAACTGCAGAAGAAAACCAGAATATGCGGAGGAAATCAAAATTTCACTTTTCATGACACATAAATGTACAGTTGTTTGTAAATATGGTGCACCACAATTCATACACCTACAAAGCCAACCTTCTTATGACAACAAACTCACACCTAATAACCAACGCAAATATTTTACAAACTGCAGCAGGCATGAGAAAGCCAGTCAAGGTTTTATGACAAACTACTCTTACGAAGATAGTAGAAGTGCAGAAATATCTTTAGGAAAATCTTGATAAAACTTAATCATACCATTTTCACTTCTCTACTTCTCCGTTTCTGGGAGAACCAGTTTTATTTCTTTAAACTATTTTTCGAAAATAAATATGTTAAATGAAAGCCATATAGTCAGAAAGCACTTCTCAACTCATAGATGTGCCATGGCAGTCGATGCTCGGTGTGTGGCCACAATCACAAAACAGCAGGCAATAATGCTTTAGACTCCATTTCTGCAAATAGCAGTTACTCTACTCTGTCTGCTCTGTGTGGTGTTGACTGAGATCCTCAGCTTAATCATTATAAGCTTTTCACAAGGTAGGCCTAGAAGCATTGCTTATACTCCAGTCACAGAAGGTTGAACAGTCAAACAGTCAAATAATAAGTCAATTCAGGACTCTACGCATACACACACACACACACACACACACACACACATTGATGAGAAAAGTATTTAAGGTTTGAAAGTGGGGGCTAACATTACAGGGGACTGCATTTTCTCGAAGGGACAAAGGGCAAGCAAGTCACTTGATTACTGTAGTGTGACCACCATTAAGTAATGTGGGCTGGACATCAAGACAAGCATTGTCACGTCACATGTTAATCAATTGCTTATACACATACACACTTTACATATTCAAACCTGAGAGTATTTTGACCGGTACTGATGCACACAGCATGATATCCATTACATTTCTCTTTATTGAACCTCTCATATTTGTTCTTGATATGGATACATCAGATTTTGATGGGCTCTGGAGGCACCACTGTTAATTTTGTTTTCAGCAAAGTTCTGCTTAAGCTGAACACACTGACCTCAAGTTCAACCAGAGGTTCCTGGTTAACCGGCATAAGTTGTCAAAAAAATCCCATATCTGATCCTGTAGACCTGTGTTTCCCGATCCAATCCTCAGGGACCCCCACAGTCCACATTTTTGCAGGTGAAGAGCTGGGAGGGAGCAAAAACGTAACTGTCTGGTGGAGCCTGAGGCCTGGGTTGGGAAACACTGGTGTAGGCAATATGTTTCTGGTGTCACCAATTTGGTGCAATTATTTAATACTGAGTTCACCCTAGATTGTTTGATAATTAGAAAGAACTAAGGTCTCCTTTTATGTCGTAATTTATTCATCTCTACGTCTGTATTTAGCAAAGAAAAACTAGAACGGGAAAAATACGAGTGTACACGAAGATGGCGAATCATAAAGGACACCGTTCCATACTTACTTCACAGTTTTATTTCCCTGATATTTGCACCTGATCAGCCTGTCATACACAAACTGGTACATCCGGAGCCTTTTTAAGGCCACAGAGACACAAAGCGATACGTCTACAGCACCTGTAGAGCTTCTAACGCTATTAATGTGCCGAAGGCAAACAGCCTAGGCACCTATTCCATTGAGAGAAATTAAACAGCGTACAGGACATCGTTTACAGATATAATAATTCATTTCTAATGCCTATCATCGAGACAAAAAATATAATTAAAAATTGTGACGTTTGATTGCATTTTCTCCCAGCAGGTTTGTCTTACGGTCCAGACGTTGAAGGGAACAACACCGGCCCGATCGTGACAGACCAGAAGCAGACGCAGCTACCTGCCCACGTAGACGCAGCTCTCTACACGGCTAGTTACCGGTCTATTAACTATGTATCGTTTTAAAGTAAACCCCAAACGGCCGCCGCTTACCTTCCGCGATAACCCGCTTGATTCTCAGTTTCATGTCACCGAGCTCCACGGTTTGCCCCACGAAGTCATTCTGATCCCGGCTGGCGGCTCCAACTGAGCCGGGCCCGGCCAGGAAATCAAGTGCCGACTGGAACAGAGACATTTTGTTCGGCGTCTCCCACCGGGAGAGCGCAACGAGCTATTCTAGCGAAACACACACAGGTATTAAAGGTCGAAATGAATGACTGAAATCCGCCAAGCTGATGACCGGTAGGCGGCTATAAATGATTGAATGCGTCGGTCAGATCCCCCTTTCGTGCTGCTCAGTGTGAACAGCCGTCATCTTCGCCGCCGCACTTCCGCGAGACGGTGGCGTAGCGCGTGACGTCAGCGCGAGCCGAATTGCTTGCGCCGTCCCGCGGTGCTCTGCTGCTCTCTGCCCGCTGTTCTGTGCAATAGCTTAAAGAAGCAGGATTTTTAAGATTAGAAATGCATGTGAGATGAATGGTCTCTATTAACTGCATATGTAGAACGCTATTGGAAAATTTGTATTTATCGATTATTTGAATTTATTTATTTTTTAACTAATTATAAAATTACACGAGATTCTGGCTCAGACGTGTAGTGTTTTCCTTCAGTTCTCGATCCTAAACGGAAAGTTGATAAAATGAAGTGTTTTCACCAGCTTTTCTTTTCTAATTGCAATGCCTTAAGAGTAGGTAGGCATTGAAATGTTTGTAACACTCTTTTAGGAGTCATATATCCCCATTGCAAATATTTTATATTTTTACTTCTTAGCAATACATACAATACTAGTTTAGCCTACTGCCCTATGATGGACTGCCAGTCATTTGCAGAGTGTAGCCCTGCCTTGAGCGCTGTGCTGTTTCGGATAGGTTCCAGTCTCCATCTAGACAATCCTGAAATTTTCCTTTTAAATTAACGTCACATTTTATTGCAGATCGGGGCATTCCTTGTAGAAATTTAATGTTAAAATGAACATGAATTATAAACTGAAAAACAGATTTATTTTTAAATATTTTCACAGTGTATGGTCACGTAAAAGTAGGTGCATATGTAAATAAGTTTTGCTGTAAAGTACATTAGCCTATATTTTTACCGCCACTACCCAAGTCCGCAGAAACCTCATAGCCACGCTTCCGCGGGTCACGTGACCTAAGCCCTGGTTACGGAGAACGCGTCGCTAAGATGGGAGTCGGCGGGGGAAAGCTGTGCTCTACACCCGAGAAGGGCTTCAATTAGTGAAATATATCGCGCTTTAAAATGGACTGGCACACGATATTCAGAGGGCCATTGCTGCAGTCCTCTGAGACCGACAGCCTACATAGGCAGTAGTATAGCGCAGAGAACCCGGAGTCGACCTGTAGATAGTAGTTCGCGCTAGCTAGCTGTCCGTGGGGATAAAACATGATTAACTGGCTATCATTGTTCTCTTCGACGAGGCCATCATTCCCCTGGTGAGATTAAACTTCCCAGTCTTTATTTTCTATTTTGTAGTTTATAAAACAGTAGGTTACTCTATGTATTCGTTCGTTTGCTTTGTTTTTCCTCACAAAAATCGTGTTAACAACAACAACAATAATAATAATACTAATTAACATATTCACTAAAGTAGTCACTAAATAACATGTTTAACAGCGCGCAACTAATGAACCGGCTGGACGATGCATTATAATTGAGCTGTTTGCTGATTGCATGAGGAAAGGTACATGACAAGCTGAGCTTTAAGTAGCTAACTGAATGCGCAGGCTAACGGGAAAGGTCGTGTATAGTTGTAACGGCGCAACCACTGCTAAGCGATATTAACTAGCACTTATTCAAAAATGTAAACAATTGTTCTAATTAATTAATGTTTCCAAAGTGAGAAACTGTTAAAACTAAGACTAATTTAGTCTCCTCGGAGGCTTTGTTGCTGGATTATGTCTTATTGCACATCCACGCAGGTGTTAAGTATATACCTGCAAAAAACCTCAATAAGAAAACAAGAGTCTGTATTTTAATATTAGCCACTATCAGTTGATTCCCCGTGAAAAATGGTTAAAGTTTACTATCAAACGTTTCTTCTTTTTAATGGATTACAACAGGAATTATATCTGCTGTAATGTGGGGTCTCGGTGTCTTGATTTTTGTGTGGAGCAATGGCTCGGAAATAGGGGTTTATATGGATAAGTAATAAAGTACAACTGCAGTTCTTTGAGTGTCAAGTTAAAGAGCCATCTTGCTCTATCCCATGCTGTCAGAAGGAACTAATGCGCTATGGCAGTAATGCAGTTTAATTGGATTGGATCGTCTCCTCTTCTCCTCCTTCGACTTATCCCCAGACGGACTAAGATTTCTCGCAGTCTCTGGAAACCTCATTTACGCACATCACACTGTTTAATGGTGACCTTGTCGCTAATAATGTCCTCTGATAGATAAGGAGTTTCAGCTTTGATTCAGATAGACAATTGAACCCTGTGCAATTTCATCAATGATATCAGGCCAACTTGTGCCTTGACCCACAGATGTGTCAATTAGAATAAGTGTGTTAATGATCAGGTATTGATCATTGTGAAGCACTGCCTGGCGTGCGTTTGTGTTGGCAGCAAGGTAACGGTTACCATTCAGGACGACTGACGGGGCTGACTATGGATCTGGGATGCATGCCCTAATTCTGGCTGTACAGAGACTGACACATGGGAAAGCTCCAGAGCAAGATCCGCCGTCGCTCAGACCTCTACAGGTGAGGAACACCCCAAAAGTATAACCCTAACCCTAAATGTTCGTGTGAGAAGGGAAGGTATCGGCACGGGATATACGCTCAGCCAGCTCTACAGGCCACACGCATGCTTTGCACATCTGAGAAATGAACCCAGCCCTACAGAGGAAAGGCAAGCCACCCTGTTCCGGCATAAAGCAACCGGTATTGCATGCGAGAAACATACTCTGCTGTCTCATCAGTTAAAGTCTGCCTCATGCGTGACATTCTATAGGTGGTGTGACGGTGATGAATTTCCACATTGCAACATCACCCTGGAAAAAAGGAACAGTGAATTTTAATTTTATGAGTTTACCCTGTAGCACTCATCTTTTAGTTGTGAGGTGTAGGCATTTATTTTACATTTGAATTATCATGAGTTTGTTGAGTACCATAATCTTGATATTATAGCTATTACTGAGCATAAAATGCCCGACAATGTATGTTTTTGATATATGGTAGGATCTTATAGAAAGAAGCCTCCAGCATAAAGTTACCCCACCCAAGAGGGTGTTATATTATGTGTGTGCATTTTCACTGCAGAGCCACGAGAGGTGAGCAGCCGGAAAGTGCACCCATCACCGAGGTTGCTCAGTATGACCCAGCCCATAGTGACACCATCAATTGCATCACCACCCTGGACTGTGACCTCAGTGTATCCGGAGGAAGTGACCAAGTGAGCACACCCCAACCGCAGGTGACATGGTGACCACCTTGTTAGAGGGGACTGCTTAAGTACAGTACTCACAGGAAGTCTTGGGACTCTTACTTAATTCAGGAAAATATTGCAAATTGATTGGTTTTATAACAAAAATCATAACTTTATTAATTTGTTTACAAAAAACATATATCACATTAGAAATAACCAGTAGTTTTCTGTAAAACACTCATTTCAAGCAGTAATACATTGAATTCCAAGTTATAGCTCTAAAAGAGCTGTTCTGCATTAAAATTTTTTATTAGGGAGCAGCCTCATTGGGCGCTTTTTAATTAGTAACACCTTTGCAGTTACATAAAACTGCAAACATTTGTGTTCAGTATAGCTTTGGGAGCCAGTGACCACAACTGCAGTTAATAGCAAAAAGAGAAGAACAGAACTGAATGACAGTTAATAAAATGAAATGAAATGACACTTAATAAAAAGAAAATGTCTGTGTGGAAGATATATGCAGGCATGTTAAACTTTGCTTGTCAATGTACTTTTATGAAACCAGTAAATTTGCAAAATTTCTACAGAATTAAGCAAGCGTCCCATGACTGTATGTGAGCACTGTATCTCTATGTGTGAGGGTATGATCATAGGTACCGGTATTCAGCAATAACTATGAGAATCCTACAATGTGTTGACTTTTATGGATGGATTTCTGGCTGATCTTCACCGTAGCCTTTTCCCCAAATCCAGCAAAGCTAGTTTGAATTTAGCAGATAGGTCTGAGATGAATTGTTGTAGAAGTTCTGACTTAGCGCAAGCTGATGTAGTGCTGGTGTTTTGTCTCATGTCACACACAGGCGGTTGTAGTGTATGATTGGAGAGCAGGCAGGTTGTGCCAAGCCTTCCATGGCCACAGCAGGGAAGTCACAAAGGTAAACCCACACCATCACGCATTTTTTTGGCAGCATAGATTCCCTGCAATGCAAACATATTTCACACAGACTGTCATGGTGCTTTGATCTGGAGTACTACCAAATGGCCTTGTCAGCACAACATCGCTATAAATGTCCCCATTAATGACACTTTGCATCAATCAGTGGGGGGGGGGTCCTTCCCCTGTGTCCTGTCTCTCAGGTAAAGTGTGTTCCTGGCAGTAGCCGGATCTTCAGCGCTTCCCGAGACAAGAGTGCACTCATGTGGGACATGACTTGTGGAGATGACCCCGTTCAGGAATTTTGTGGACATGAACTGGTGGTCAATGGGCTGGCCGTCAGTCCAGGTGACCACCTAATGCATTCTGTGTGCACCTGCTGCAGCTTACTGTGTTTTAGAATATGATCTTCCATCTTCTGGTTTAGTATCTGTGTCACACCATTGAAGAGAGATGAGTTCTGATCTGGCCTACAAGTAGGGCTACACGATACCATATGTTCCTTCAAGTGATTAGTGATCTAATTATGTATCTCAAGCCTGTGAAAAATGATTACTCCTTTACTTAAAACATCATCTGTATAAACAGTGAAAAGGTCCTCATTTCAGGTACAATATTTTTCATCCCACTATTCATCTTCCTACCAGATATCTTGAATAGGACCCTGGGGCCAAAGAAATTACAAGTGATAATCCCAAATAGACGATATTTGAATCATCAGATGCAGATTTCACCTAGAAATGCTTTAACTGTATTGGGTAAAAATAAATTAGCCAAACATTGTGTGGATATTGTGCTGAATGAGTGAATGCACTGCACTCTACTACAGATGGATCCCAGTTGTGCACAGGCTCCCGGGACAATTCCATGTGCTTGTGGGACATTGAGTTGGGGGAGTGCCTCCAGAGGAAAACCATCTCGCGTAATCTGGTGAGGAACTGCATGGCCGCCATGTGGGGGAACCCTCTGCAGGGAATAGACTACAGAGCTGTTACGATCAGAACTGACGGTCGTTATGTAGTGTAGAACAGAGGTGAGAGGCTTCATAGAAGGAACAGCTGAAGTTCTGCATCCAGAAGGTGGACACTCCCAGAGATGGTGAGGGAAATCTGTGTCAGCAGCTATTGCCTTTTTTTTTAGTGAATGGGAGATTAATGGAAACTAGCTCATTCTGCTTGGCAGCTGCATTAATGGAGGTTTCCACCTTCTGGATGGCCAACTTCAGCTGCACCTTCTCTGCTCTAATATGCTCTTATGATGCTTTCCCTTCTGCAGGTCACCCACGTCTGCTGGGTGCCAGGGACCCACACTATTGTCCAGACCTCTGAGGACAAAGCCATCCGGTGAGATGGGGCATGTGCAATTTGTATTAATTTCACTGGGATTTTAGGGTACTTTCACAGATAGACCTTTTTATACAATCCAGACTCATTCCTCTTAAAGTATACCAAAAAGAGGACTAAAGGAAAATGGGCCTCCATGAGTTCATTTGAAAGAGGACTTGGTTCTCTCTCTGAGCCACCTCAGCTCTGATAGAGTCTCCGTTCTCTTTCTGTTCCCACTATAGTCTTGCTGTTGTTACCAGTGGCCATGGTTCAGTTGATTTTGTTGGTAACACACCGGTTAAGCAAACTTCAACATGGGCTTGAAGTGAACCGACCTGAGACCAGCTCTCTTCCAGTTGAACTCAAACAGGGCAGAAAAATAATAAAATAAAAAGTATCATGAAATCCTTCCTTGGACCACCTTCTGACGTGAAATGTCCTGCTGAAGGTATAACACTGTTATCCTTGCTGTGCATATGGTGCCATAAACATTCGAAAGGGTTGCAGTCTGGTGATTGGGAAGGCCCATCCCCTGTTCAGGCAGTCCCGGGGTTAAGTACGCCTGACTGACAGACAGTTCACACTTACGGACATAAGCCATAATATCTATCATGTTAAAAGATTAGTTTTAAATACAATTGCTTGCAGTAAGAAATGCACACACTACTTTGTGATGCTTGTGAAAATATTGTGCGGCTTAAGTAGTTTGTTGACTCAAGATACAGTACTGTATGCAGTTACTTTATTATTACTGCATAATTATTATTATGTACTGTATTTTTATTTTTCGAACTTACCAACAAATTGGACTTAAAGACAGACTTAGGGAACGGATCTCATTTGCAACCTGGGCACTAACTGTATTTTTCAATATCCTTCTTGCTAACAGGTATCCTGCTATAGATATTTATCTCAGCAGTGAAGACACTGAATTCTATGGTGCAGAAAATGGTTAATTATGGAGCACAGTCAGTGTTTCCCAAACCAGTCCACTGGGCACACTGGACAGATCCGCATTTCTGTTTTAACTCTGTTCCCAGAACACCTGAGCCAAGCAATCAGGAGCTCTAAATACCTTACAGGTGTGCTGGGAACTGAGATAAAACGAAACTGTGGATCTGTCCAGAGTGCCCTGAGGACTGGTTTGGGAAACGCTGAACTAAGTGCATCAGTAGGAAAATAAAAGGGCGGTGTGATGCTCAGCAGGCTAAGCCTAGTGCCAGTAATCAAAAGGTTGCCAGTTCTGGTTCGGCCACTGCAGAGTAGTCACTTGTCTGTGGGCCTTTGAGCGAGGCCTTTAACCCCCAGCTCCCTGGGTGCCACGAGGTGACTGTCGCTTAACCTTACTTTCACCTGTATGGAGAACAAGATGGGCAAAGCCAAAAAGAGAATTTCACCAGGATGCTTAATAAAGTATCACTATTCTATTCTTTTTCTGTTCAAGAACCACAGTGCTGGAAATGGGTATTGATCAGTGTGGAGAATTTGGGCTATTTCCATTCAAAGACATCCATTTATTGAAATATCCATGACGCATTATCAGATTAAATTGTTCTCCTTCCCTGGTTGGGCATCCATTACCTTTCCTGTGTAGGTGTTGTACGTATCTGTACTTCCATCACTAGACACAAGAGGGTGCTGCCAGTTGTTCGGTGCTCTGCCCCCTGTCCACTGTAGCTCTACCCTGACAGCTCTGTAGTACATACTCCCACTCATCATTGAGCATCAATGACGGATATCATCATCATCATCATCCTCCATATTCTTTACTCATGTATCTGCTGAACATGTACATGATGTTATGCCCCCTTCGATACCTATATGCATACAGGAGAACTGGTGGAAAATCATCTGCATTTTTCATATGTCAGTTACTAATCATGTGACAACCAGAAATGGATTTTAAAAATTTCCATGAATGCTTAAAATAACTTGGAGATGCGCTCGGTGCTCATGGACAGAGATGGACACTAAAGTTATAGAAAAGGCTGCACTTGAAAATAATGATTATTATTCAGTAGTGATAATAAATGAATAATACTTAACAGCTGCAGTTAGTGTAGTATTGCAGGACATGGACAGGTACCTGAATCTGCTGCTGTCCTCTGCAGGGTTTGGGACAGTCGCAGCTGGGAGCTCACCAGCACCTTTCCAGCCAAGCAGTACATTCAGACGCACTGTGATGTCAGCTCCAACTCACACTACCTTCTGTCCAGCAGTAATGGCTTCGGCGGCCACGGCTGCGAGGCTACAGTAAGCAGCCTCTATCACCTCCCCTCAGCCTAAGCCCTCCATCCCACCATGCTTTGCCCATCCTCCATCCCACACACCAAGATGGCTGAGAGGAAAGTGGAGCGGGTGACTTATGGCAGTCACGCTGTCTGACGTTTGTGTGCAGCTGTGGGACCTCAGGCAGCCGGGCTGTAAGGTGATGGAGTACAGAGGTCACCTGCAGACCACAGCCTGCTGCGTCTTCCTGCCTCCGGCTGCTGGGGCTCCGCACATGGTGGCCACATCCTCGCACGACTGCTCTGTCAAGATCTGGGACCAGAACACTGCAGGTGAAACTGCTCTCAGCCGCACACACAGCCAAAATGTGATCCCCTAATCACTAATATCTGAAGGCAGACACCTATAACTAAATGCTAAATGAAGCTAAATATATTTCATACTAATATCCATCCATCCATCCATTTTCTATAACCGCTTATTCCATATGGGTCGCGGGGGGTCCGGAGCCTATCCCGGAAA